>CAFUXE010000308.1:769992-783397 GCA_903364295.1 Serranus cabrilla | reverse complement strand
TCAGAGTCAAAAGAGGACGGAGGAGACGGAGACTGAAGAGAGACGCAGGAGGAGCTGCACGGCTGACTCACACCATGATCTGTTTATGTTTGATTCACAGCATATAAGGGGAGATGCAGGCGTTCGCCGTGTTTACGCACAATAGGGGAAGAATGCAGTCGGTCTGTCTGAACAGGTGCAAATAATAATTCACCCCTACACCTTCACTCCTCCTTCATTTCCTGGCAAACATTTCTCCTGTAAATGTGTTCTTCTGCAGCTTTTGTTCGATGAATTCAGCTTTTTTTTATTTTCACTAGAATCAACAGCAACTTTTACTGCAGGTTTTTTCTTTTACTTTGAGTTTCATTTATTGATCCACGTTGTGTTTGTGTCCGTTTCAGAGGTGTTGGCTGCAGTAATGTCCATTGTATAGTTCCTACAAGTTCATTTAATTTATTTTGTGTGTTATTATATTCATAAAGTTACTTATTGTTTATGTTTCTTGAACATTGATACTGAGATAAATAATGATTAGTTATTGCTGATCAACATTGGTGATTAATAACTGTAGGAGAAACTTTTGTATTTAAAAAAAGATATATTTTATTATATTTTTTTATATTTTTATTTGTATATATTTAAAAATATATATATATTTCTTTATTATTTTATCTCTATTTATTTCTATTTATTGAATTTTAATGTATTTTTCTTGTCATTTTCTTGTGTATGTTTCTATATTGATATAGTTATTTATTGTTTGTTTCTTGAACATTTATAATGAGTGTAAAAAAAAATGTTTCAAGCAAAAACATCAAAGATTAATGGGTTTTTTTTTAGCTGAAAAAAATAATTGATACTAAAAAGAATAATCATTAGTCATTGCTGACCAACAGATGATGCAGTAACACACTCCACTGGTGTTTTCAAAACTGATCTGAAGAGCAGACAAAAATAATCTTTTACGCTTCTATGAATCCAGTATTGTGACAAGACAAAATATGTTCAAAAAGCTTCAACTGGAGGAGAAACGGGACAAAATCCACAGACTTCGATTGTGCAAAAACATGTTATGATGAAGCTTATTTTAAGTTAATATAAAGCTATAAAACAGGTACCTCCTTGCTGAGCTGCAGTAGAGCATTTAATCGCCTTAAATTAATGTCAAATAAAATCTAAATGTGTTCCTACCAAGAAGGGCTGACCAATCACTGACAGTAAAAGTGCAAAAGGAAAAGATCTTCAAGGAAGAATGAGAGCAAGAAAAACTGAGACGACTTTCTATATCTGATGGTCTGTTTGAATCCAAATCTTCCTCATCAAAATAACAGCATTGTGTTACACAAGCAAAGCAGGAAAAACATTTGAAACATGCCACACATAACAGTCATTCCTGAGCGACTTTGACCAAAGATAGCCATGAGGTGGGAGGAATGCAGCCGTTTCATCCCACCTCCCTCCGCCAGAATCATTCCTTCATCGTTCACTTTGACCCAAATTGACATCAAAGCTTTTGTGACTCAAATACAATCAATTAGCTACTGTAGCCGGTTATTCTGGGCCGCGGCGTGCAATGGCAGATCCAGTATCTAGTGCAGTGCCAGCAGCCGTTCCCACAGCTCTCATTAGTGGAGAGGGACTCAGCCAACACCAGGGTCGACATAAAGACTCCAAAACCTGAGATCAAAAGCGGCCTTTGTTTCGCTGAAACGGTTAACTCGCATCCATGGGAATAAAGTTCAGGAGAGGGCTATTATTCTTCACTGGTACAGGAGAACACAAGTGACATAAATAGTGAATAAGCTCTGCCTCAGCCCATTAAGCCCAGTGCTGGGACGCTGGGCTACTGGGAGGCTGGATTCCACTCTGTGGCGTTAGCCGAGCGTCTCAGACGGAGATATGATGATGTGTCGCTCTGGGACGCAGCGCTGCAGCACCGCATGCAGGATCTGTTCTACTTAAGCTGCACACAGTTTTACTAGAAAGGAGATTTTCCTGCAATGATCTCTGAGAGAAAGCTCATATCTGCTGAAATACACATGCAGCAGGTGGGTTTTACCAAGTCTGACAGCTTTTAGGGATCCTACACGGAGAGATTCTACAAAATATCACCAAAAATATCATCAGTTTAGACCAATAAATGTAGAAAAGGTAAGAAAGCTTCTGGAGGGCTGATAATAAACAAACTATCCTAAAAAGCTTTAATAAGACTTTACAAAAAAAGTCTCCTAGTTCCTGACTCTGTCTCCTAGTCCCCGACTCCGTCTCCTAGTCCCTGACTCCGTCTCCTAGTCCCTGACTCCGTCTCCTAGTCCCCGACTCCGTCTCCTAGTCCCCGACTCCGTCTCCTAGTCCCCGACTCCGTCTCCTAGTCCCTGACTCTGTCTCCTAGTCCCTGACTCTGATGTCCTCTGACAGACATGTGTACACACGAAATTTTTGCACACTGCGTTTTCTATTTTAGCGTTTCTAAATTTTTATGGTATTTCTGTTTGGACGCCTCGAACAAGCCAAGATGTTCTGTACTGTAAGAAGATAAGAAGGATCCAGGCAAGATAATATTTACAGAAGATTATGGAGGCTAATTGTGTACACTGACGGAGCCAGAAGCCAAATTAAACATTTAGAAAAGAGAACAGGATGTTTAACTTTGACAATGTCATAAAGGTAGCAGGCTCCTGCAGCTTAAGGAAGGTTCCATTTAAGACTAATAATATAATATATAACACCAATTTAACAATAACCGAATGTGAAGGTGACAAAATAAACACATTAACCATCATCATTTATTTAGTGGGAGGAAAAACTCCCCCTAAATACAGGGGGAGAAAAACTCTACATTTACATTTCTTCAAATGTCACAAATGCTGGAGAAGAAATGGGGCGATCCACGTTCTGTAAATATTGAACTATTTCGCTGCCTTCAAACTAAATATACTTTTCAAACATGTCGGCTGGTTTTGGGGTTTTAGATGTTTAAGAATCCGTGAAAAGCAGGAACTCTGGATATATTCAAGAGATATTAATGCACTCGATTCATATTCCAAATATTTGACTAATTCGCTGTAGAAATGGATCTGTGAGCCTCCAATCAGGTGACAGAGATACGAGCCGGAGAGGAAGGAGCGCAGAGGAGCAGGAGGAGGACTTATAAGGGGAAGTGTGTGTGTGTGTGTGTGTGTGTGTGTGTGTGTGTGAACACTCTGTGCTATGTCACGATTAATGATAAACATCTCGCTGTGAATGTATGTACACAAGCATGCGTCCTCACATTCTCACGGCATTAGTGTACATGAAGGATTGTTTGAAAGATCTGGAACAGCAAGACTTTCTGGGTCATCCAGTCTGTAACACACACACACACACACACACACCTGCTGTGTGTTTCAGGCATGTACAGTGAGTGAGGAGGGATGGGCGTCTCTAATAAATCAGCTGAACACAACCTGCTGCCTGATGGTTATCCGAGGACAGACCCCCTCTGGAGGAAACGTCTCTGCTCTGATTTCAGCTTCCTGCCTCCGTCTAACGTCCATCCTTCTGTTTCTGCCGACAACAGAAGATCTAAAACATTTCCTCACACCTCATTCAAATGATTTTCTTGTTTAGCTGACAGTTGAGAGATAGGACAGGATGGCAGCCCTGATTGTCAAGTTTAATTAAAATTGTGAAATTAAGATGACCAGGTAGTGAGATTTGTAGAAATATTAATGAATATTTTACTCATGCAAAGCCCCTTTTAAAATGCTCCAAATGATCCAATGCTTTCTACAAAAACGGTGCAAAATAAAAGGTAGAACAATAAGAAAAACACATTTCCAGCGATGCACTGATTATATTTCCTCATGCACACAAATACAGAGTCATCAGATGATGATCAGACGGATGCAGGAGTTAAACAATGAAGCTAAAATACTGACTGAAGAAGGAAAATCCTGTATTTCCTAATCCCTAACTTGAAAATTAACAGTTTCAAGTTGAAAAAAAACAAGATTTCTCTTTTCCCAGATCTGCACCGACTATATTTCCTCATCAGGTGATGATCAGGTTGATGCAGGAGTTAAACAATGAAGCTAAAATACTGACTGCATAAGGAAAATCCTGCACACTTTGTTTACAGATACTAAAAGCTGAAAACAGTTGAAGATTCATATCCTCTATCAATAGATATTATGAAATAATCATCTGCAGAATTTTGCGCTGCATCTTCCAAGTAAAAGGCAATAAAAACATGTATTATTTATTTGATCTGAATGTAAAGCCATTAAAAAGCCATCAAAGCCTCCATAAAAGGTTGCATAAAGATCTTAAGAGATAACAAAATAAACATTTAATTAACCACAAGTGTCCTCGTGTGTGCTGTTGGGGACCATGCTGTCCCTGCGTCTGCCCGCCGTGCAGCAGAAAGGGCCCATTATGCTGCGGCCGCAGCCTCCTCCAGCAGCTGCAGCACACACACACACACACGGGCCGCTCACAGCCTGCTCACACACACGGAGCTCTGCCAGCTGCCTGCAGCTCATGTGACTTATCATTAGACTAATGGGCCGTCGATTAATGTTAACATGCCAGCAGAGCTCGTATCGGTGAGATCTACAGGTTCATTATAGAATTACCTGGCTGCTGGCCGTCCACCTTTCACATATTTTTCTTGATTACACAATCATCTGTCTTCCTTTTCCTTTGTCGTGACGGTTACACGTCACTGATAAAATCTCAGGGTGGGAACAAGTTCTTTTTTTTTTTCTTCTTTTCTTTTGCACAGCGGCTTAAGTTTCTGTTTTGTTTCACGTTACTGCTCCCTGATGGAAAGAAACAGAAATAAGATACACAAATATGTCGCTGCAGGACAAATGTGATGCTTAACATAATCTATAACACACCCTGTGTGAGGGGCAGATGATTTGATCCGGTTACGCCCACATCAGGTTACAAAGTGCAGAGAACTGGCACCCGGAGAGGATATTAGGTAAATGATGCATGATTCATTTACTCCACAGAATCTCTGGGATGTTTTTGATGAGCGTGGTCCTTTGTTTTGATTTCCATTATTTAATTTAGCACACATGTAATGTCTTGTTTTCTTTTGGAAAGATGCATATTTGTGATGATTTCAGCTACATTTCTTGTATCCTCATCATTAAAGGTTCAGGTCGCCCTCGCTGCGTCTCTTCCCAGGGGTTCCCGAGGCGTTCCCGGGCCAGATGGGACACATAATCCCTCAAACATGTTGTGGGTCTGCACCCGTTAGGCGTGCCTGCAGAACAGTGGGAGGCGTCCAGGAGGCGTCCTGATCAGATGCTGCAGTCACCTCAGCTGGTCCCTGACTGTCACCTTATCCCAGCACACATTCATTCACTTCCCACCGTCACCAGACACACCAAAGCATTTGTTTTTGCAGCTGATATGTGCAAAAGTATAAATGTTGGCTCAGGTTAGAGCCCTTTTTCTGGATGCAGGTAAGGTGGAGACATGCAGGGAGAGAGCTGCATGTCTCTGAGGGTTCATTAGAGCCTGTTCCTGTCCGTTTGTCCCGCCCCTCCTCCTCACTGGTTGGACAAACAGTGACAGTGACGAGCGCAGCGTTTTTCCAAGATGTTGAACTCCAGTTGACCAGAAAAAAACTTGCTCAGCACGTCCTCGACCTGCTGCTGCCTTCAGCGTGCTGTAAACACACGGAGCTGCTATCACCGAGAATAAAAACAAAACAAAACAAACGCCTCAGGACCGACACGGCTGCATCACGCTGCAACTTTTATCTGAGCATCTCGACTCTCCAAAAGCCACAGGTTTTAAACCCCGGAGTCAGCTGTAGGAACTGTCAGAGCAAAACGCCCAAAATTTCTATTTGGTCGCCAACTGGGGTCCAAACCTCAGGGGACGCTCTGCACCAGCTGCACGCTGCAGAGATACTGATGCATGGGTGCTACCTCCTGCAGAAGTATCTCCGCTTAAGAGGATTGTGAATTCAAGCCGGGCACTTTCTGCTGAATAAAATATCCCAGCCAGAGGGTCCTCGGCTAAATGCTCTGCACAGAGGCAGAGTCACCTTCTGATGTTAGTGAGCAGTGGTGCTAAGTGAAAAATGTGACAGTAACAGCTGACGGATGAGCAGCAGCAGCAGGTATGTTTCTGATATCAGCGCTGAGATTTAATCTCTAACAACAGCAACACCTCAGACTCAGTGTGCTCCACCAGCGAGGGGAGCGGCTCAGAGCGCCGTTTCATCTCTTAGCAGTCTGAAGACATTTGGGGAAGCGTGGCGTGTGATTCCCACTGATGCTGCCAGACAGCTGATAGTTTGTAGTATGACACCTTTTGTTGCTGAAGCTGAAGTGGTTTTGACTCGCAGTGAAGTGAAAACATAACATCAAATGAACTCTCAGGGCTACAAACCGGAGGATGGAACAATGTGTAAAAACATCTCTTATTTTAGTCAAACATTTAGTCTACAAGAAGGACGTGAGACAAAGCTTTGGTTAAACGTCTGGGCCGGCTCTCACAGACTCCACCAGTATATTTAAATGTCAGTGTTTAACATTACTGTTATTTCCTTCCTGTCTATTAGAAATAACCGACTGCCTGCTTTATTCAGGACAACAGGGAGATTAATCAGCCGCCGTCCTTAAACAACCTCGATTTTCTGGAAAACTGTTGTCATTTATAGTTATACTTTACTTTTCCCTGTCACTTATACTTGCTTTTATAAACAGCCATTTGAAACCTTTAAAATAACTTCAGTGTCACTTAAAGCTACAAACGTCCCTCTGCTCTGTCTCACCGTGCTGCCCTAAACGTGACAAACGACGTGGGAATCTAGTTTCCTTCTTCTTTTAGTGGAGACTTCATTTATCTCCACTAGGCTGCAGACTGTGGGTCGGGGGGGTCGGGGGGGCATCCCACTAAACTCTGCACCATCATATACTGATGCTAATTATTGCACACTTTAATGGCTTTTCCTATCTAACTGTAAACAGGAAGTTAATTATCGTAAAGCACAATTAGGCTTCTTTACTGCCTGTAAATATCTATTAGCATCTAACACATAAAGTCTTCTGCTCCACACGTTCACCTCGTTCATGTGATCAGAGGTATAAACAAAGTCCCTTTACAGCATAAACAACATTAATATTTAGCCACCCCAAACCACACTTATTCCTGACGTTTTTTCAGTAATTTTTATGCTATTTTTGCAACCTGATTTCACAAAATTACATGAAATGAGCATGTTTGTTTCAACACCGCATTAGTACTTGTGGCACGTAATGTGTGGAAAACACGTGTCGGCAGCATGGAAACAACCAAACTTTAACAAAAAGATAAAATAATAAAAAAAGACTCCTGGTAAGGCGTTATAAACGACATTAAAAGTAAAGAAGCCACGTAAAAACAGAATTTCTGTTGGGTTCTGGTGCATAAAATTTAAGATAAGTACTAACAAATTCAAATAAATCAGAAACTTTAACGAGACCAAATGAGAGCTTCCTGTCCAAAAGTAAGATTTCAACATTGATTTTTGTCCTGTGAAGGTTTTTCTCTAATGAAGGTCAGAAACAAAACTCCTGATATCTCAGACGTGAACATGATGAAGGGGACTTTCCACATGATTAGCAGTCCTAAAACAAACACAGAGCTACAGAGAAGTTTCAGTCTTTACATCGCCTAAAGCAAACATGTATAACTGCGTATTGTTTGAGCAAGTAAATGAGGCGGCCCTTTGTCTAACTGAACTTTTTTTAAAAACATTCTCTTTTATGTTTGTACGACTCCTATTTAGCATCGCAAGACTTCTTGTGAAAGACTAAAATATTGAAGTCTCTATGGATGAGCAGCGCTCCACAGTGAATAAATGATGGGGAGAGTGTGCGTTGAAATATAATTATTAATAAATTGCCGGGGGCAACATGACATATTTAGCTCATTTCACTTTCAGATTTAAATCCGATACCTGCATTGACAGCCGGTGCAGAATCCTTTTTAGTGCTTGTCATGAAACCCCCCAATTATAAATGGGGAATAGTTTCTCTGGCTGCTGTATGAATGTTCTCAGGACATGTGGAAAGTTTTCATTGGGGAGTTTTTATCTGTGCGGTGTAATTGGGCTGTAAAGCGAACGTATGTTCTTTGATCCCATTGAAGTTTCAGCCGGCCCTTTGAATGCAGCACCCCTATGGGGATGTTATTTACCGAGCGTTTGAACGTCTATGCATTATTTGTGAAGCTGATATAACGATGGCAGTAGCCTCTGTGGGTGAAGCAGTGAACCAGAACCCATTACCGGTATTAATCTGGGGATTTAAGGGGAGAAAATCAGTTAACTGTGACGTTCTACAGCTGACAAACTGCACCACAGATAAACTGTTCGACTGCAAAATATTTATGAAGACAAGCTTTGCCAAAATCCTGCATGCACACTAATCTCTTTAACAAAGAATATTTAGGACATGAGGGGATATACTAACTTACCATAATGTGTATGCATAAAATAAACCCTCTGGCAACAAAAAAATCTATATTACTGCAGAATAACACTAAAAGCACAAAAACAAGTTGCGTCCAAACCTGCAGATCAATGCACGAGTGCGTCACTGTTGCTATGAATTAAAACACGGCGGATATAATTATTTATTTTGGTGCCACAATAAAAAAGGAGAAGATTCAAACCCGAGCGTGGTGACTCATAATCACGGCCCTGGAGGCTTCTGGAAGCCAGCAGTCGAAATAGATAACCTAGATAGCACACGGCTCACACTCGCTACACACGACCACGCCAGGTAACGCAGGAGACACACTGGCTGCACCGTTAACTAACAGTGCCAGACATGCATGACCGCCGTCACATGGGGAACATTAAAATAACATGGGACCTCAGGGGACCGGGAAAGAGGATTGGAGCCATCCTGCATCAGCTAACGGTCCCTCAGCTGCACTGATAGGAACATGTGTGTGTGTGTGTGTCCCCGCACTGACCTCTGTGTGCTGCAGCTAATCACATTGTATGTGGCTATATAATTACCGCGCTCATTAGTCAAAACCCAGAGGTTATCTCTATTAACTGTCACGCAGGCGGTTATGGAGAAGCGGCACATGTCGTTGTTGTGTCTATGTTTAATTAATTGCACATGAAAAGGTGCCATGCACAGCTGTTAGCGGCTCGGCAACATCTTCGTCTGCCACCTAATAGCCCCCGAAGATAATTAGCATGAGGTCGTTTGAGGTATCTCATGTTGATTCTTTACATTATATAAAAATCACAACAGCATCAAATGACGGGAGAGGTGGGCTCTCTGTTTGCACACAGGATGTTTATTACAACAACACAAACTGAATGATAGAAAACAATGTTATTTTTTACTAAATATAACTATGGAGATTTTATTCCTTAAACTGAGCTGCTTCGTTTTGGAGCCTAAAGCTATTGATTCTGCAAAAGGGCATTTAATGGTGTGATAACAACCTTCTGCACATATAGGAGGTAAAAACACCTTCTAACCCAAACTGTATGTGTGAGTTTGATAACAACTGATAACAACCATTCAATGAGCTGATAATCTGTCAAACAGAGACTTAAACAAAGTCAACTTATTTTTTTCAATGATTTCAGAGTTTTAGAATTGACGTTACAGGAAAATAAAAAAAGTCTAGAATATATAATATAAAATATAGAAGAGAAAACAAGAAAACATTTGGACTTTGTACATTTTTGGAGCAAATACGCTCAATCTGAAATACAGTTTGAGCTTCTATAAAGTGTGTGTTTGCTTGTTTTCTTGTTTGCTGCAGTTCGACACTAAACTGGGACTCGTTAGTTGCAGCCCTTCACATTTCAGTAGCTGTTTACATGCACGGCCGCTCTGTGCGTTATATTCTGTGGGGTTTGTCCTTGCGGGGCCTACGACCTTGCTGAGGGGTGACAATTTGACTCCCACCTGTCGTGTGTCTATGTCGAGCCTTTTAAAGTGCTGCAGGAGACTCCCATAAAGCTCACATACACATTCCTCACATGCTGCAGATACACTCCCTCTCTATAGGCCTACATGTGCAGCTCAAGTGCCTCAACCTAAACACATTTCGGGTGTGTCCCGATAAAAAGTCGAAACTGAGCTCTTTTGTCTCCGCTGTTTGTCTAACGTATCAGAAAACTGTATATTTTCGACTTGTGAAAGAGCTGTTTGTTCATGTTCCTGGCAGGCCGAGTTTAAAGAGCAACATGTCAGAGTGGAGATATTCCAACACTTTCTCCAGGCAGGAATCAGTTTATTTTCCTGCAAAGAATTCTTGCTTCTGCCAACACTTCAAGATTGGGAATTTCTGCGTTCCTGTGTTGGAACAATAACATCGTAATAATATATAATAAAATATAACTTCCTTTGCTCTTTGTTGTCATGCATATAATGAAATGAGCTATTTTTGTTGTTTAAATGCTCTGGGCATTAAAGTACAATGCATCCTCTTTGTTGCAGCCATGTTGTTTCCACACTATGACATAAAGCTCATGAACCATCCGAGGATCCCATGAATGCACCGTTTGTCTAGTATTCATATTGAAAATAGTTTACTACAGCCGGCAGAATATCACCTCCGTGCCCAGCAAGAGGATTTAGACTCTGACACTTGCACATCTCTCCAAAATAAATGAAAACAAACACTTTGCATTAAACTGCGAGTCCTAAACCAGAGGATAAACCAAAGCATGAATCCTGTGAACCTTTCCACTCCTACCACTGATGCACTGAATACCTGGAAGCTTGGACATCTGTATTAAAAGAGTCAAGCACTGATGCTGAGCAGAGACACCTCGGTCCTGTTTGTTGGTACCAGCTCCAGTTAATTGAATGCCCTGCTGGGCCCGAGGCTGTATGTGCTGCTCTATTGATCCCAGGTCTGTCTCTCTATTAAACCTCCCTGCTGCACTGTCTCCTATGGCAGCAGCATCCACACATACCGACACACACACAGGCAGGAAAGCACTTTATACAACGTGTGCTGCGAAGAATATAAAGGGAAGTTGGTGCAAACACACAGATACTGAACAGAAAATGGCAAAAAAAGAAAAAAGAAAGTATCCACACTGGAAGTAGCCTTCGGAGCCATTAAACCAAAGCCATTAAATCAATTTCCTCTAATCTGGACAGGGCCATCCCAGAGCAGGAAATGCCAGCCAGTAAGCTTCTCGAGGGAAAAGCAGCTATTGTGCCTGCACACAGAGCATAAACCCAAGATCTGATTTAATAAAATGCCTTTTTTTCTCTGCTGGGGAAGGTGGCTGATCTCCTCTTTCTTTCTTTTGTTCACTAATTCTATCTATCTCACTTGTTCTTCTTCCACACTTCTCAGTACATGACTCAGCAAATCACACACCTCATTACCAGGAACAAGCCGTACCTGATTAATACAGCAACCGAATTAACAGGATACTGACGAGCATCACAAGCGAGCACGAGGACTGGCTGCGTCATCTGAGCAACATATACTATGTTAATGTATGTGGAGTTTGTTTCTCTGTGGTGGCAAAATGTTCAGATGGAGCGTTCAGTTTAAACAGTCTCACCTGCCTCATGGGAGCAATGTTACGTTGTGTCTAAGATGCTAAAAAAAACTCCAGGTTAGAAATCACTTTCTCAGGGAAACTGGCAGCAACAGGAGCCTGTTTGATACGGAGCCACTGATGTGATCTGAGTGTCTGACGGAGTGAGTGGTGGTAAATAAAAAAAAGGGGAAAGTGTAATTAAGGTATCACAGCAGTTTCTCCAAGGGAATCAAGTTAAAGACTTTTAAAGGTTTCTTTGTCAGCAAGAACAGAAAAAAAACGATGAATCTTGGTGCATTGGTGCAGTATTGGCAAAGAGAAAACCTGCAACATTTTGGAGCCGATCCGAATCACGTAGCCTGGACAAATCTGCCAAACTCATGTGTCTGCTGTCCTTCCCAGACAGATGTCCACCTGTCCTGCACGGGCCAATCAGAACCATTTATCTAATGATGGATTTTCAGCTTTATTTGGGGTTTGTGACAGGCTGCCAGGTTAGTGCTACATCACACGTTTGGTTGCTCTAGTTGGTTGCAGGAGACTTTTTGTTGCTGTGATTAATTGCATGATACGTTTCATGCTCAGATTGGTTGCAGGAGACATTTTTCTTGCTCTAGTTGGTTGCAGGACATGTTTAGTTGCTCTGATTGGTTGTAAGTCTATCCAGAGGCATTGTGGTCTTTGTTTGCTGACAACATCCTTTGGAAACTGAGCAGAACGTTTCCAGGCTAATACCAGTGTTTACGAAACGTTGGCGGGCCACCCAAGTATACTGACGGCTACCAAAGCAAAGCTGGCGACTCATTTAAATGTTTTTATTTACAGAGTTTCATCCTTCCAAGAGTATGATGTTACAAGTCGGACGTAGGACTTCCCAGCACGGCACCATCTCCGAGTGCCGTTTGAGTTGAATCCCACCTGGATTTATTTGCTCATGTTTTTCTCTGATGCTGCTGTGAAAGTCAGAGGCGGAGCTCATGGTGTCTGTTTCTCCCCGAGGCAGGAGGCTGTGTTTCATCCATTTCTGCAGATATTTCCCAAACTCATTCCCATGACCCGTACATCACGTCCCCTCCAGACAATGTCCACGCCGCGCCGCTCACGCTGTTGTTTTGCGATCCTTTTGTCACACTGTTGCTCCACCATGCAAACGCCTCATTGTGCATCACCTTCAGTAATAGTGTGACGCTATTTGGGCAGGATGATAATGGCTTCTGTCATTCAATCTTCTCTCTTCTTCTACGTGTGTCTGTAGGGAATATGCCTTTATCCTGTGCCGGTCCATTAGCTGACAATGGACGAGTGTGGGGAGAACATTACCAGAGAGACATTTGTTCAGTGAGTGACAAAGCTCTGCTGTGAAAGGTGAGACTAAATTTCTCATTACCCGCCCACACGGATAGTTTCTCTTTCCTTTCTTCCTGTCCGTCTCTGTGTGTGCATCCTTGTGCATTTCCAAAACCCTCTGACATGATCTCACACCCACTTCTATTATTACAAACGTGTGAGTTTATCTGTGAATAAAACCAAAGCTCAGGGTGAACTGCAGAGGTTGCACTCTCACACTGAACGGCTCCTTCTCTCTCCCGTTCGTTATCCTTTCAGTTTTCTTGTTGCCGCAACAACACGTGTTCCAAACCACAACTTCCTGGTGGAGCCGCGAGCTGATTGGCTGAAAGTGGTACATACCCCCGACACACCCACGCTGTAATGCTCACTGAGGTTCCTGGCATCAGTTCTTGGCCTTTCTGCCCAGGCAATTAGAGGTTTGCATCTCTGTTATGTGACTGCGCACCCACCCACACATACAAACATCCCCCCCGTACACACATTAAGAAACTACACACAAACGGACACACACACAGTCAGCACATTAGCGAGCGTCAGAGCTGG
>CAFUXE010000308.1:740920-755676 GCA_903364295.1 Serranus cabrilla | reverse complement strand
AATATTTCTACATTTTCATCCTGGTGTGTGTGTGTGTGTGTGTGTGTGATGGATACTGTAAGATGATATAAATTAATCACTCGGTTATAACACGGCAGCGATGCAGCTCCTCGTGTCCACCCGATGGTATGCGTGGAAAATGTGACGGGTGGGTTTCATTTTACATTCCACACGAGGGGAATTCCCCTCCGTCGGAATATAAAGAATACATTTTCCTGTGTGGAGAGGAGAGGAAGGCCAGTGAATGGACGGTTTCATGCTTGGAGGTGCAGCAGCTTCTGACTAATTCTGCTAATAGATGAAGCCTGAGGTCACACACGGTTTACACAGAGGATCTCTGGGTTTGTAGTGACCCAAACCACAGAATAAACTGTTTGTCAACGCCACCCAGAATGACTCGTTTGTCAAAATGACACATTTTACAGAGTGTTACACATGCACGTTCTGTTCACGGTCGTACAAAAAGCTGCAGTTTCTTTGAAATTATGCAACACAACCATTGACCTAGGTTTAGGACAGAAAACGTCCTGGTTGGGTCTTTTAAAAGATTGTTTAAACAGGAAGTTTTTTCCAGGAAGGAAAAAAAACATGAACCACGAAAGTTGTATAAAAGACTTTACTTACGTAAAAAAAATGTAAGATACCTTTAAAAAAACCTAAGTTACGTAACAAAAAAACGTGTAAGATGCCTTAAAAAAACGACATCCACTATTTAAACTCCCCATCCCGTCAGTCATTACTATGACGTCAGCAAGATGGCGTAAAAACAGAAACATGAGTCGTGTTTGGCTGCCTGAACAAACGCCCCTTATTGTCCTTTTCAAGGGTTTTTGTAGATGATGATTTGTAGATCATCAGCTCACTGATGTAAAGATGGGAGCTCAGCTCTTCAGCCCCTGTGTGACGGTCTGTGCCACAACACTGCGGAGCAGCAGAAGATGATGGACGGATAAACAGAGACGGAGAAGACGAGCTTCAAAGTGAAGTCTCCTCACTTTGCTAACTCCTCTGAGCAATGCTATCGCCGCTGCCAGTGTGGCCTTTTCACCATCCTGCCGACATGAATAGCTCCCTTTGTCGCAGTGAAATTCCACTGGCAAGTCTCTAATTAGCTGGAGGGCTCTTCCCCTGCAGACGGCGTGGGCATTAAAAAAAGAGAGGTAGCTCAGCGAGAGGGGGAGCCGGGCAGACAATAAGCAGCCTGAGTGCAGACGCAGTCATCTGATGCCCTCCTGCTGCAGCTAAAACTCACTAATAATATAATTTGAGTGTTCTGGAGAGCGTGTTTCTCTGTGCCACGCTGCGCCGGTGTTCCAGGCAGGAATCTGACAGGTGGTTAACCAGCATCAGGTTGTCAACACCAATGTGAATCCTGCAGCCGGTATGTGCAGTGCATTGTTGGGGAGAGGCCGACCTGCAAAAATGTAACAAGTATTCTGCCTGAAGGTCTGAGTGATGGTCATTAGTAATGTGAGCGGTCCCACTGCTTCACATGGAGTCTAAAGGGGACACATCAGCGGTCAGTCGAGCCGCGATGGAGAGTTCAGTTAATGAAACGCTCCTCAGGGGCTGAGAGAGGAGAACATCCTGCAGAAAACCTGCAGGATAAACTGCTGGCATGAAGTCTGAAGGATGAGGGAAGGCAGAGGTCGTCTGATGCTGGATGCATTCTGGGAAATGTAGGATCAAGATGCATCATGATTAATATTCCTGTCAGGATGAGGTGACAGAGGAAAATCAGCCTTTTGGCTTTAATGTGCATCGTCTCAGAGAATAAATAGAAAAATAAATATTATTCTGTTTTTTCTTCTTTTAATGCAACTTTTATTAAAAAGCACAAAAAACTCTAAAAATCTGCACCTCAAGTAAATATTTTCCAAGGAGGGTTTCTGTCATTTTAAGTCGTTCTTATCAAGCTGAAGTTTGTTCTAGTTTCCATTTTCCTGATCAGTTTGTTTTTTATTACTTATTTGATGATTGACAACACCAAACTCCAGTTTTAAAAGGGTGACGGTTGTAAGTTTGAGTATCGATAAAGTTGTTCGTTTAGCATCATTATTTCAGGAAATTCCATCCCCGAAATATATTTCTATTAAGCAACTAATGTGAGCACCAGAAACATGTTTTCTCTCTGTGCCTGTTCCAGCTTCACACACACTAACACACCAACTGATTAGCTACGTATGCTACATGTATGACGCATTAGC
Source organism: Serranus cabrilla (assembly GCA_903364295.1). NCBI lineage: Eukaryota > Metazoa > Chordata > Actinopteri > Perciformes > Serranidae > Serranus > Serranus cabrilla. The sequence continues at coordinate 753,469 of CAFUXE010000308.1, read as the reverse complement.
CTGCAGAATGTGTGTGTGCTCTCTGCAGTAACTCTAAGTTAGATTTCAGTCGTGTTGATCTGGCATGTGATCACACGCCTGCACTATATTTGCACCAACTGAATCACTACTTTATATAGTGTATCTAAGCTGATCTAAGCTATAAGCCTTCATGATGGCTGCATGTAATGAGATCTTTTTTTCTTTTAAAATGTCTAAACACGCCACCGTCTGAAAGTGTCAGCTGATGTTGACGTCTGAAGCATCAACAACAAAGTGACGGCAGAGCGAGTTGTAAATGAGCAACTTCCTACTTCCTGTTAACAAAGCGACCGCAGGTGCTGCGAGTAAACAGTGCGGGGTTGTGAGGTTGCACAGGCTAATGTACAGAGAAACTGGGTCACGATCAATATTGCAAAGCAAAGTGCAAGGTTGAACACATGAGGCGCAGCAGACGACTCCGCTGACCACAGCGAGAAAACAATATATATTCATGCTTTCATGGGGATTCAACAATAAACTCCTTAATCACATTAAGTGATTCAATTCAATCCCTGATACTATTTACTATATATATATATATATATAAATAATATCTCTTTTTTTAATAACCAGAACATTAGAATGAAGAACCAGAGAAAAAAGACAACCCCCAAGAACAAAAGGGAGAGAAAATAAATAAATGATAATAATAAAAAATAGTAATGATAATAATAATAAAATAAATAAATAATAATAATAATAATAAATAGTAATGATGATAATAAAATAAATAAATAATAATAATAAATAGTAATGAAAATAATCAACTTAAAAAAATATAAATAATAATAATGATAATAATAAAATAAAATAATACAAATTAGTTAGTGGGTAAAGATAAATAGGTAAGTAAAAACATAAATAAATGTAATAAATAAAATATATTTAATTTTTAAAAAATATTATTATATTTTTGAATCCCAGTCAAACGTTCTCGCTAAGCATCATCAAATTCCTCGGGTTTAATAAGACAATCCTGATTCAGTACTATAGAAAGACATGGTTTCCCCTTTTAAAATGCCAAATAAAAAAAGCATCAATTGGTCTGGTGTTGAAATGTTTTTCAAGTTGTCCTTTTGACCTAAAGTCACAGTGTCATGAAGAAGTCCTCTCAATGGATAAATCCACTTATTTTATAGCTCTAAAGAAGCCTGGAGCTCCATAAGATCCATTAAAAGCATCAAGAGTCTCATGCTCACTGTGACTGATTGAGTGATGCCTATCAAGTCCAGAAACCCCCGTCACATCTTTACATTTTTACACATGGTTTTAAACACGGTTCATGGTGTTTAAACCATCTGACTGCGAGTAACTCACAGGCTTCAAGCAGCGGCGTGCACAGACTTTATGAAGGGCGGAGCGAAAAGAAAGAAGAGGGCACGTCAGCGCGTTCTCCCACTGAAGAGGGACCTTTAGAGCGTGTTTTTCCACGAAAGGGGAGGACTGCCCCCCCCTGTGCTCACCACTGGCTTCAAGTATCTCAGAGGCTGTTACAGAACAGTGTATTTTCAGTCCAACCATGGAGACAATTATCAGTGGGTAGAAATCAAAAGGCAGCAGCAGTGTGACAGTCGTAGTCCTTAAAACGTCGACTATTGTCAAAGCGGTGACTTTGATGCACGCAGCAACAGACTGCTGTTCTGTCGAATATCTGCTTCCTCCAAGTGTCTAAAACAGCGACACAGATATGATCTCTGCAGATAAAACACCCACTGTGGACCCGAGGAAAACAGAAGCAGAACAAGTCTTCCCACTTCAGAGGACGTTCAACTGAAAACATCTTGAGGGTAAATTCTGTCAGTGGGCCCCAAGTTCACCACTGCACCCCCTCTCTGGTGGCGTTACAGGCTTTGAACTCGGGGCTGGGGGGTGTGGGGGACTCGCCGGCCTGTCAGGGTTATGAATGATGGTGGATGGAAAAGATCAGATCTTCCCTCGCTGTTCTGCCTGCAGGCGAAAGATCTTCTGACGCTGCAGACTGAGCCGTGCAAGTCATAAAGAGCTCTGAGGGTGAAGGTGTCATCTCAGCGTACAAAGGCCCAAATTACACCTGCAGTTATAACAGAAACATCCTCATCAACCTGAGAGTGGCAGGCAGTTAGACGCCTGCAGAAACACTTTGATTTGCTCCGTTTTAAAGGACGTTCTGTAATGGTTTTGATCAACTTGTTATCTCAGTTTCAGCATTTCAGCATAAAAAAGAGTCAGCCGAGTTCCCCCTCAGCTCGTTGCATCATGGATATTCTTGTGGCTCGTCCGTGGGAACGAGCTCCAAACCAAAAATCAGCCGTGGCTTGGCATGCAGCGGAGCTCTCAGCGGCTCTGCAGGGTTCACAGGGAAACATTCTCCGTCCGGGCACTTCATTTTCCAATCACCACATTCACACCATCTCCTCCCTCCACTGCACTTAACCTCGACCCCTCATCACTTAGGCAGAGCACGCAGTAAATTCAACATCTGAAGCCCCTTTTGAACTTCTTCAGTAGAAGATGAACTAACGGAAAGAGAGAAAAGACGGTCAAACGACACTAAATAAGTCTCCGTCGCAGCAGCCGGAGGGATCACAGCCGTGTCTGGATAGACGTGAACTGCTGGCTCGTGGTGTGCAATCAGTGTCATGTGTAAGAGGGTATTATCCTATAAGCTTCACATGATTAACCAATTATTCATCATTAAAGTGGAGGATGATCCAGTAAGATAAATGGCACAAATTATGCACCTCTAACAGAGACCCCGAGTCAGAGCCGAGCAGTTTCAACCAATCCAACAGGAAGCGATCACACGTCGATTTTAAGTCTGCATTTCACTGAAAAGACGCTCTAAAGGACACAGATTTAACTAACTTCCACAGCTGATCAGATGAATTTTAAATCTATATAAACATCTACAGCAGCTGTGAAAAAACTTAACGTACGTAACTGGGACCCTGAATCGTCTTTTTATTGGTTATCAAGTAGAGATTCAATGAATACCTTGGTTTTGTTACAGTGGTGGAATGTAACTAAGTACATTTACTCAAGTACTGGTACTTGTTCTTTGAGTATTTCCATGTTATGTAACTTTATACTTCTACTTCACTACAATTTGAAGCAAATTTTGTTCTTTTTACGTTTTTTTTGTGTAAAGGAAACCTCATAAAAAGTACTTTTACTTTTGATACTTTAAGTACATTTTGCTGATACTTTTGTACTTTTTCTTGCAGCTGAGTCATTTCACAGTGTGGTTTTAGTACTTTTACTGAAGTAAAGGATCTGAATACTTTTTCCATCACTGTTTTTTTTAATCGTTGGTGAAATCTTTTAGGGGTTTTCAGACACAATCACCTACAGGAACATTGAATGATTTCAGTAAATATTGGTGACCAGTTTAAACAGGGTTGACTGTTCATTTTGTCCATTTGTAAACTTAGAAATTGAAGACAAATGGTCCACAAAATCAAAGACAAACACACTTTTCCATGTCAAATTGTCCCCTATCAAGGTAATAACGTATGCAGCCGTGAATGCTGCTTTCACTCTCAGGTTTCAGGGTTCAGTGTCAGTTCATTCCACACAGCATCAGGTCCATTTTCTTTAAACACCGTTTATTTTGCATTGGACTGATCGCTGCCAAACCATCCGAGCCAACAGTTAATGAAAAAAACAGCTTTCAGCCTCTTGTGCAAGACTTAAATATCTGTACGTTGGTCAAACTGGAGCTGGCTGCCAGTAAAAGGCATCATCATCCTGAAACCACAGCATGTTCTGGGCATCGCATGACAGCAGCACAAACACGTAAACATTTCCTCCGGGGAATCTGTGCTGCCCATCTGGAGTTGATGCAAGTTTGGGACAGAAAAATGGTTCCTTCATGCTAGTTGAGCTGTTTCATGTAGTTCAAAATGTTGTGGGTTTGGATGCATTCTTTCTCTGTGCACATGAAGCTCGAGACGTTCCCGTAACATCAGGAATCCATTCTGGATCCATGTGCACTGAAAACCTTTAATCACACATACATGTGCACACACACACACACACTCACACACACTACAGTGAATGTCCTTCAGGCCATCTGTGTGACGATCTATTCAGGTTGGAGCAGCGAGGAAAGGGGGGAGAGAGGGGGTGACAGCATGTTCATAGTGTCACTCCAAGGGCGGTCGTTTTGTCCCGGTGAAAGACTGGATCCACTATACGCGCAGTCGTAAAGACGCACAGGAAGAAGCTGACCGAGGAGAGATGAGGAGCAGGATAACAATAAGGCGAGAGATGACGGAGAGAGAGAGACTGGGGGACAGGGGGGACACAAGGCCTCGTTGATGAGAGGCTGCACAGCTGGGCGGTTCAAGGAGACGGCGGGGGAGAAGGCCGCGAGGAGGCCACGGCCAGCCGGCAGAGGACAACGCGACAGGGCTTGTCAAAGTGAAAATTTACTGTTGGTCAAGCTGCAAATAGCTTCCACAGCCCTCTGCTGGATTTGCATGAAATATGTGCAGAGAAAGAGAGAAAGGGACACAGAGGGTGAGGAGAGATCAAGGAAGTCCTGATCTCTATATGAGCCTGAGAAGGTCCGTTTGTTCTGGGTTCACTGGAGCAGAAACACTTTGTACAATTATGTATAATGTAAAAGGCAATAATGATAAATGGAAACTTAACTTTTTCATCAAAGTGCATTGAATATTGCTGATTAAATACATTCTGCTCCTCAGAGACTCTGTGAAGCCAGGATTGATTCTGCTGAGACCAACGGTCACGTTTACACAGAGCCCAGAGGAGAGGACAGGAGAGGCTGCAGACAGGACAACACTGAACATATGGACGATAAGCGGAGAACTCTGTTTTTTTTTTTTACACTTGTTGGCACTTGGGAAAGTGTTTCTATATATATATTCCATTTTATTCCACTTTTTAAAGAATATTTATCAGAGATATTTAACTTGCATTTTTCCTTTTTTTTTATGATTTATCTTACTATAACTGTGTTATTTTCGCACCAAAGACATTTGAATTGATGGTGCTGATTCCACAGAGCTGCAGGACTCAGAGATTTATACAGATTTATACAGACTCAGTGAGTAAAAGAAGCAAAACAACACCCTGAACCTGTTTGTTGGAGCTCAGAGGGTAAAGAGGAAAGTCTTGTGACTAACTACAACATTAGGTTATACGTCCCAAATCCAATATATCTACAACATCAGACACTGAGAGCTTCCAACTGTTACATAAAGCACTTTGAATGGCCGTTATATAAACATCTTTCTGCACAGATACTCCTATAGATTCCTCAGACTCTGTTCTTCCTCATCACATACGGCCATGACTGATTTTAATTTACCAATGTTCGACATGCTGGTAATATTAGCAGCACTGCGCCGCTTCGTAGCCGTCAGAAACAAAACAGTCTTTGTTGCAGTTTGTCCCAGATGGGTCTTCCCCACCAGCCAGTCCAGTTGTGTTTCAAATTAAAGCCGTGTTCAAAAACTCCTTGTGTGTTTAGTATTTTTTTTCTAGGATCCAGCAACAAGCGGCTGTGACACATTAACGCAGAGAGAAAAGTTGGAGTAATTGAGATCTCTGACCTGCAGACTGGGCAGAGTATCATCATCTGTTTTCTGGTTCATATGTTTTCTTTAAGCTTTTTGCAAACCACAATTAGCATCCTAATTAATAACTCTGTCACGATAACAAACATTATATTTAGATTTTTTTATTTAGGCGCCTAGAGAATTTGTTTATCGATACTGACGTCAAGGTTTCATACAGGCTTTCTTTTTTTTCCCTTCATTATTTTATTTATTCCATGATTGGACTCAGTTTCCTTTATCTGTTTCAAACGTTCAAAATAAACATACTTCATTCATTCAGAACTATTTTTGTCAGACCAAATAATTGCACTTAACAACATTATTGATTTGCCTCTTGGGAGAAATGGGTAAAAGAAAGGACCCAAAAATAACAAAAATATAGGTAAATGAATATCTGGATAGAGGCATCTCCATATATAGTAAAAAAAAAACCTTTTACTTCTTCCAAAGATGATTATCTTTCTCTTCTCCATTCTGAGTTGTTCTTTATAAAACCCAACATAAATGAGATTTTGTTTTTTACTCAGTTTGCATTTTCTGTTGTTCATTTCGTTAAACTTACAGTCATTCACTTAAATAATATTCCACTTGTTTTATTTTGGTTGACTTCTAATTTTTAGACCAATTTATGCCACTGATATAATGATAATATAACAAAACATTATATCACATAATCTAAGTAAACCCTTTGAAGAGCAGTAAGAATATTCATGCATTTAAATATCCTCAATAAATAAAAGAACGGAGCAGAAATTACAAAGTGTAATAGTGGAAATGATGCAAATATTGAAATGTTGCTGATATTATTAAGTAAACAAACCTGCATGTAAACACACCATAACACAGTTAATGGGGATTTTGGATGCACCTTGCTATCTAAGCTAACTAGCATTAGCCTGCCTGCAAAATTATGGTCACACCTCAAAAAAAAATGATGAAAACCAAGTCAAAGCCAAACTCAAGTCATCCACAAACCACAAAACAAGCAGTAAATCTCAACAGAAATGATCAGAACTAAGAAAATGAAACACCAATAAGTGGTTTTGTTGTTCCTGGATGTTTCCGTTGCACATCGCTTCCTCATGCAGAGTCCAGAGAGGAAAAGGGAGGAAGAAGCTCAACAGGTGCATGAACCAGAGGCCTCAGACCTTCGGCCCGGCCCACAGCAGAAGCCATCATCAGGGAGCCTAAATGCGATTAGTGTCTAGTGGTAATCTAGTGCCTATTCACTCGTGCTCAGAGTAGGTGACACATTTGATTCAGAGGATCAGTCCACCTCTCCTCCCGGTGCAGGGAGGGAATCAAAGGGCCACGTCGGGGGGAGCGGGAGAAAGGAAGGAACTGCGTGCACGAAGAGGAAGGAATATCAAAGAAGCAGAAAGGGGAGCAGGAGCCATGAGCCCAACACTCTTCCATAATTAAAGCAGACAGTTCCTTTGTGCAGCCATGTCATTAACATAACCCAGCACACTGCAGGGGCCTATGGGTGCAGCAGCTCTTTAGTTAGTGCCTTCAGAACATACGTGATGAGAGGCCGCGGGGCAACACACTGCAAACTTCAACCTCTTTATTCAAGTCCATGCAAAATCATCTCAACACATATAAACAGAACACAATAAGCGACATTAAGGAGCTGGTGGTTGAGATCATCCACACGCTGCCACACCGAAACACAGAAACCATGTGACTCACCACATGATGTCACATGTGGCTCTGGCGCCGTTATCTATGACTTTAATCTGGTTTTTGGCCTGTATGGAGGCGCCGCTGCTGCCCAGTGTCGACTCACTGAATCTGCCCTCTGAAGGCTGCAGAATGATGGATGAAGATGTAAACATGCACGTGGGATTGACATGCAAATATTAATTCATAGTCCAATATGACTGCATGATGATATCACCAGAATTATAATATTCTGCACGTGCATCATCATAAGGTTGTTAAAATTATCAACACTGTGATACTGCATGAATGCCATGTGTCCAAAACGACACAGTTACCATTAATAATATATATTTTTTTAGTATTAAGTGTACTAAAGCTATAAAAAAAAAGATCTACAATAATGCCAACATATAGAGTGTAGGGAAACATTTAGAATAGTAATAGTAATGTTAATTATAATAACATTTAAAAAAATAAATAAATAAATAAATAATGTAATAATATTATTATAATAACTTTAATTTATTCATTTATGAAAAAATATATTATTTTTTAAATAAATAAAATATTATTTATTTATTTTATCTAATTTTATGAAATATATATAAAAAAACTTTGTTTTAAAAAAGTAAAAACATTTTAAATTATTATTTTATTTTGCATGCTCAAGTCATTTTTGTATTGAAAACAGTATAAAAGTATTGTTTTGTTTATGCCAGTATTGTATCAAATTTTACTAGTTTTATGCCAGATTTAAATACAATCTCATGATGTTATCACAACACAAATATCCTGCGTGAGTTATCCGAGATGCATCACTGAGTGTGTGCAGCTGAAGATAACGTATCTCAAAACGACTGTAAAATAAAGAAGCGATCAGAACAAAGAGCTGTGAGTGTATCAGAGCTTCATAGACAGCAGAGATGAAACACAAGTGATGAAACTGTAATCCTAAACACACACACACTGAGCCTGAAAACACACACACGCCGTCGTCTAAATGTCACTCAGCCATTAAACGGCCTGATGTTTACCTGAGAGAGGGAACAGTGAGGGCTTTAAACAGCTCCTGCATCAGAACATGTTGTGCTTTTACTGTGCGGCAGGAGAGCATATAAATGCAAACAGCAGTATTGATTATCTGTACCACCCCCGGTGCACACGGAGACACCAAGACAAACACACTCACAGTTGCAACACGTCCATTTTTAAAGCTCAGATATGTTCAGGGTCGGCTTGTTGTTCAGTTCTGCAGGAGGCTGAGCACAGAAACACGAGAGCACGGCAGCTTCATGTTCGACTTAATGATGCATGTTTTTAAGAGTGCATCCAGAAGCTCACAGTGCATCGAACAGTTAAAAACACAGTGAAACTCAACGAGCAGAGGGAGAGAATATTAAAGCTCACATAATATTATCACATTAAATTTAGAATATATCATTTTAGGCCTGATCTCTCAATGAAAACAGGTCAAAAAGACGGAGTTTGGTGACAATGTGAAGCAGTGAAGGATCATGGGAGTTGCAGTCATTGCCTCAGTGTTCGTTCAGGAGGTTTTTACAGCAGAATTATCAAGAGACGCATCCTCATCTCCAAAACACACGGACCAGGTGATTAAAACTGTTAAAAATTAGTGCAGTAATATTGATTTCAAACTTTTTTTCATTCATCAAAAATAGTTCAGAAAAAACTGAGGCAGTCTTGAACTACTTTGGCATTATTAGCACTAAAGTGCTAACCAGTCCCCTGTTTTTCAACAACAATAATAAAGAATAAAAAGTTTAGGGAAAGATCTTTTTTTTGTTGTTGGGGAACGTTGTGTCAGGGTCATTTTTTACCCTTAAGACAACACAAGGGTTAAAGATTTATGAAACAAAATACAGTCAGATTTGTTATTTTCTCACAGGAAACGAACAGATAAAAAAAGAAAAAAAACCTCAAACACACAAACCTTAAATTAACAGAAAATTGGTACGTTGGCAGCATGTTGATACAGATATCACACCGTCCCAGGAACCACACACACACTCACTCACACACACTCACACACACACACACTCACTCACACACAATCCTCCAGCTACTTGTATGTCTGCGTATCTTTCTGTGTGAGTTTTGTGGGATCTTATTACTGCTTTCATTCGTCTGTAGATTTCCTATTTTCCTCAGGAACAGTATAAAGTAAGCTCTCTCTCTCTCTCTCTCTCTCTCCCTCTCTTTGTTATATTGTCTCCACAGAGATGTAAAGAGGCAGGGGAAGGCGAGTGTGAGACTGAATTTAGAGTGTTAACGAGCAAAAAGAAACCCAGATTGTCAAAGACGATCAGCAGGACGGAGCGAGTGAAGTTCGACTGAGGGAGGATGATGAAGGGAGCAGAGGGAGAGCAACAAAGGTGACGGAGAGAGAGAGAGAGAGAGAGAGTGGGAGTCAAAGAGCTGTGATGTCACTTCCTGCTTTCCCAGCAGCTCCTGTGAGGATTTCTTTCATCTTATCTGCTCTTTCTGTAAAAGTGAAGCGTTCCTGGAGTTCAGGACCAGAAGAAACTGATAAATTCAGCTCTTCTAAATCACAGCTGAAGACTTTTCTGTTTGAATCTAATCTGAGGGTTTTTAATTTTACTTTACACCTAAATGTGTTTCTCTGTTGATTTTATTGCTTTTATTCTTTACATGTTTCCATGTTTGATGTGAAGCACTTTGAATGCTCTGCTGTTGAATTGTGCTATAAAAATAAAGACATCTGACACCTGTAAACCTGTTAATAAGTGATATTTAGACTGTGTGCACAATAGATGTATATGTATATATATATACGATAGATGCACACTGACTTCCTCCCACTGTTAAAAAATGAACTAAATAACTGGAAATGGGAGCTGCCATCTTTTGCATCTGTGCAGCAGGGACCAGGTGATTGACAGCTGTCAATCATGATGTTACATCCCTGTTTTTGGGCATCAAATGAAATAATTAAAATCTAACTTGTAAGAAAAAATCTTGGCATGATAAGAATGACAGAAAACAGAACAACAACAATATATTGGATTTGTTTTTGTGTCATTCATGTCGGCTAACAGGGAGGGGGCGGGGCTTATGTTGCAGTTGCAGAGTTGTCATGTCCTTTGTCTTTATACACATCAAATTAAACATGTTAAATGAAAAAGGATCATGCACAGGCCGGTGTAAACACACGGCTCGCCTCCTGCACATGAAGTCAGACTTTAACTGTACAACACAGACAACAAGCAGCTGGGACGAGTTATCCGAGCTGAATTCACCAAAGATACTCTGGTGCTGACGTCACTTCATGGCTCGCCGTGTTTCCTGTTTCCAGCCTGTAGTTTCATATTAAACGAGCATGAGAGCGGTATTGGTCTCGTCCTTGTACTCTCTGAGAGACAGCGAACGTCGAGCCGTTCCTGAAGGCTGCTAATGAAACGTGAAAACCAGAAATGACTTTGTGTCCTATTAGAATAAATTCAGCGTGCATGTGTAGATAAATGGAGCGACCTGCAGGATAAATGACCTCGGGGTCATTTGCATGATTACAAATGTCATTTTGAATGAAGAACCTGGAAGTTCGGCTACAATTCATTTATATTTTGACCTTGCAAATAGTTTTTCTGTTTGTCTTCTTTACTGTTTTTAATATTTAATATTTGTACGTTTTTTCTTTTGTAGGAGAGAAAGCAAACTGGCATCAAACTCCTACTATGTGCACACGTACCAGGACAACACATCTGATTCTGATAGCTGCATTGAACTGCAGATAAACTGCACAAACGTATAAATCAGGCAGAAAGCAGAGAGAAGGACTGACTGAAGGCGAGGCGCTTCAGACTCTGCATACATAGAGACACACAGTCCTCCCTGCTGTGTGTCCATTGCACATGCTGAACCTGCAGCAGACACACCCTTATTTGTATTCGTGCTGCCCAGCTTTGAAGCCGCCTGGCTGTGCCCCGGACAGCCAGTGGAACATTAGGACATTATGTACTTAAACATGATATTGCAGTGCGGCGGCGGTATCTTCTCCCTCCCTCTCTCTCAGGCTCAGGACACTGATAAGAAAGGTTGTCTACCTCGCTGCCTGTTGGTCTGTGAACTGCGATGTGAGCCCACATTGTCCCCGCTGAGAGGCGACACCGGCGGACCGACACCGCCAAACAGACCCAGATCTGCATTGAGCAGAACCACAAGCGCAGGTCTGTGTTGGAGCTGGCAGCACATCAGATGCTGTATCAGCCCGCTGAGGCCTTTCAGCGTCTCAGCGTGTCATACAGGAGGTGACGGGAGGGACAGAGTCCTGCAGGACTGGGCTCCGTTTGACAACATTTTAAAGAGATTACAGGAAAAGTAGGAAAAGGTTTCCGGAAGCACAACAACGTCACTATGAGCCATTTAAAGGAATAGTTCAACACTTCTTCTCTTGTTTCTTTTCCAAGAACGAGAAGATATCAACAGATAACTGATGTTAGCTTATCACAGATACATCAGCAGGTAATAAACTACAGAGTTTCTCTGTTACAAAACTTGTCCAACATAGAAAATAGAGATGGGTTCGAGTACTCGAGTATTTGTCGTTGACCCAATTATTCGAGTAACATTTCGTTACCTGATGCTGGTGCAAGCGCTGCTTTTGGCCACAAAACTTGAAATAACTTTACAAATTAGGTACAAAAAATAATAAACAGGATATAAATGTATGACTTCTCCAACCACGGCTTCAGTTTTGAGTCACACTGAGTCAGATTTCAGAAAAAACAACTGTTTTACAGCAGCTACAGCAACTCTGTCGGGACATTTATTACACCGAAAGCACAAGCGAATAAACAAATACAGGACTGTCGTTACAACGAGAACAGAGTGAGAAGATCCGTCTGCTTACAACCAAAATGGTAACTGGAGACCAGCTGCCATTAAGTTTTTTTATATTTATGTTAAATACTGGATGCTTCTGTAATTTTACAGGCATAAAGTTTATATAAAGAAATCTTATCTCGGTCACAGTTCTGTGAGATAAAGATATTGTTGCTTATCTTTGCATAAATCCTGGCAGCAGGTAGAAACAGGGAGCCTTTCAATGTGACCAGGTGCCGTCACAGGTCATTCTTCTTCTTATTTAATATCAAATTTCTTCCCATTTAAAACTGTTTTCATTTTGGCAAAGTTCTTGTTTAACAGCTAGTTTTATTGAACTTCTTTTCACATTTTTATTCCTCAAAGTTGAAAGAAACATTTCCATCCAAGGCTGTGCAAAGTGTTTTTAAGAACATTTCTATGAAGCATGTAAACCTCC
>CAFUXE010000308.1:721284-731864 GCA_903364295.1 Serranus cabrilla | reverse complement strand
ACACACAGGCTGCCGCGCCAAAAGGCACGTGGGCAATATATGAAATCAGGACGAGTCATTAGCTGGCAGAGTGCAGAGAAATCACACAATACAGACAGAAAAGAGCAACAAGAAGCCTCCAAACGAGCAGGAAGTGGGACGAATCTGAATGATAATCTGTGTTATTAATGACATCACTCATGCTGTCAAACTTAATGTCCAACCAACCATGAAGAGGAATAAAATAAGACAGAGGTGTGAATTGGATCAAACTTTATAGCACATGTATAAAAGCCGTGTGGAGGGAAATGTCCCAGTACGGCTGCTGCGTGTTGAAACGGGCCTGATAGCTTATAGAGCCGCGTCTTTAATTAGAAGGTGCAGAACGCGGTTCACTGATCTGGAACACGTCCAAGTACAGTACAAAAGGTGGGCTGATGCATTCCTGCGCCCATCCCTCCTGTACCTGCTCGAAAACATCCCGTCACATATACTTTACGTGTCCGTGCACGTCCTCGCCTGAGTGAGGGGAGCTGACACCAAGTTTAGGACATCTGCACATTCAATGGCTTCTTCTGTCTGTTTTTAACAATATATCTTCAGCACAATCATGGCTAGAATTGTGAGCAAATAAAAAAATCATTTTCTCTAATAAATATATTTTTTTAATTGGAATAAAGTGGAATTTGTAGGTAAAACAGTTTTCCAAGTGCCAACAAGTGTAATAAATATTAAACTATCTGCATTTTCACAACTTCTACTTGAACCTCTGCAGACTCTCCTGTCCTCTCCTCTCAGCTCTGTGTAAACAGCCTCTCCTGTCCTCTCCTCTGGGCTCTGTGTAAACGTGACCGTTGGTCTCAGCAGAATCAATCCTGGCTTCACAGAGTCTCTGAGGAGCAGAATTTAATGTTTCTAACAGGATCTGGTTCGTGCAAACGCTTTATTTTTGGAGACAGAATATCTATTAAAGACCTGTCAGAAATTACAGCGCCTGTTTTTCCAGTTTATTTCAATCTTTTAAAGAAACCTGGTGGGGTTCAGAGGGTTAACATGTGAAGACCTGAACCCTCCTGCAGTGGAGCTAACAGCTGAGTCGGCGCAGCCACAGAGTCCAGCGCTGCTCACCCCGGGCGCTCTAATACTCTTCCCTCTTCTCCGCTTTTATTGGAGTCCTCCAAAGTTCAGTCCGTTTGTGTGGCAGAGGAGTAGGAGGACTGGAATATTTGTGGCCCGACAACAAAGAGCTGGAATGCCCTTCTCTAAACTGGTTACTGCTGCTCTAACATGACTCTGTTCTTTGTGTGTCTCTGCCCCTGCAGGAACAGCCGTCTGCTCTTCATTATGGAAATGCACGCTGCATCCAAAGCTTTGCAACCTTGTTTACACATATTTGGACGTACTAAACACGCCGACTGCAGATCTGTGGCTTTTGTTTGGACTTTCAGAGAGCTGCCCGTGGCCACAAAGACAGCCTTTCTTGTGCAGCTTTGAAATTAACACCAACTCTTTACACCCGCGCCTCTGGGTTGAGATTATCGCTGCCAGAGTGCACACTATCAGATCCTCCTCAGCACAGATACGCAACATGCTACTATATGCAGCCATAAACAGCCCGTATGGAGCTATATGAGGCGGCGTGTTCTTACATGCACTCCCTCACAGCGTGTGCAGCACAGATACACTGTACTGATGTGTAACTCATTAAACTTGCAAATGAGCAGACGCGTTCTGTCCTCAGCTGGAGGTAAAAGACCCTGTGAGGTCTTAGTCTGCTGCATGCATGGCACCTTTATCAGTAATCCCAGACAGCTGAGTGCTGATAGGGCGAGCTGAAGGTGCTGCTCCGGTACTTTGACCCTGTTTCTCTCCACGTGACCGAGCGGACTGTATATTACATATATAATGTGGCAGCGACCAACTGTTAGTGCACTTCATATCACTGCCTGCTGCACCTGTTCGGGCCCCAACTGACGGCGCCGCGGGGGGTTCAGCCTGAGGGGGGAGGGGCTGAACGTAATGTGAGAATGTGCCCCTTAAAACTATGAAAATATATGAAGAACGAGTGGATTCATCCTCACATGACCACACACACATAAAAAGGCTCCGAGCATCACAAACTAAAGTTCGCTGCCGTGTTTGTTCTGCATTTATTTGCAGATATTATTGATTCTTTTCATCTGCAGATGAATGTTTAATAACGGGACGTTGTCAGGAATAATGTTTCAAACATAACGTTGGATGAAAGCTCGAAGCCACTTCAGCGCTTCGCTTTATGATAATCACTATCACAACAAAGACACACACACACACACACACACACATCCTGTCTGCTCAGCGGAGTTTTTTCAGAGCGGGAGATTTTGATTTATATTTGATGGCATTAAAAATGTATGTTTATATGTTTTATTTACGTCTTTATCTGCTTTTATTTTGACATATTGTGTATTTCCTGTCAGAATCTGAGAGTCATTACACTGTAAGTGGAGTGACTGATTGTTTTAACACCTTTAATAATAATACAACTCATAATAATAATAATAATAAACTACTTTGTTGACCCTGATAGATGATAGATTTATCCAGTTAATATTTGGCATTTTTTGGATGTATAGATATTAGATAGATAGATCTTTACTGTCACTGTGTGCAATACAACAAAACTCCAATCCAGCTTCTTGCTTGATTATTTGTGCATTAATGTTAAAACTTGGATCAATAAAACATCAGAAACCTGCACATCTAATTTTATGGAGCCTGAGTCTAAATAAATAAATAGTCAAAACAACAATATCAATAAAGATATTAATGAACCCAACATGTCTGAAAAGAAGAAGCTTATTGAACCCGACCCCGTCTCCACGACTCCATAAACACTTAGTATTTGCAAAAAAAAGACAAAAATTCTCACATTAAGAAGCGGGAACCATCAAATGTTTTTAAACTAATCAAGTAAATCTTCTCAGCTTTTTATTAAGGCTAAATTTATTAGTAACAAAGTCTGATTACCACTAAAATGAGATATTTATCCACGTATCATAGCAGCACTCTGAGCTGTTATCGCCATCAGAGCATAAATGAATGTTGAATGATTGTGACAGCAGCACTCAGCTGGATGTTTCAGTCTCAGGTGGGACAGACGGAGCGGAGCGCCCGTCATGTGATCACCACAGAGGTCGTTAATGTAAACACCATTACGATCAGACGTCCCATGATGCCCTGCAGTCAGCACCTGCACATCACACTCAGACTGAGGACGTGTAACTGCTGAGCCAGCAGCCAGAATCACCAACTGTACGATAAGGATCTATGCAAACGTCCCGATATCTCGCTCCGAGCTGCAAACATGTATGTAAATGTGTAAAAAGCTCCTGGCCGCCGCTGCGGCTCCAGGAAACGGGAGCCCCCAGTGAAACCTGTGAACTTCCAACAATGTGTCCTGTCTGCTTGGCTAAAAGAAGTCAGTCATTGTTGCTCTGAAACTGGATCACGCCTGATACAATCATATCCGTTTCACACGGTGATATCCAGCTGGACGAGTGACAGGGTCCTGCTGCTCCCCGACACGCCGGGACCAAAGACTGGGACGAGTTTTATGTGTTAGACAGCAATTATACCGATTTCACTCATCAACTCTTTTGGAAATATCGTCCCTCTGAACAGATCCTGAGCTGAGGGAAACATAAATAAATCCGTCCTCATCCAGGGCCGGGTCGCAGGGTCAGCAGGATTTATTCCAGAGGACCCTGAAGTGCTCTCAGAACAGACAAGATATCATACAAGATATATATTTTTCTTATTCTTCACAGGTGAAGCAGGCAGGGTGTGATGGTGGATAACCACCTGTGTGCTGCTCTTTGGGGTTTGATACTTTGGCGTAGAAGCCCGTCTCTGTTGGACTGTTAAGACACTTCGACTGCACTTTCTTCCCTGAGTTTGTCTTGCAGACCCATCAGCTGCCATCACACCACAGACTGTAATCGACATGTCAATCCTCTGCATCCTCACATCTGTCACAGCGAGAGCGAGACGCTCTGCAGCTCTGCAGCCCTGCAGCTCGTCCTCTGAGCTGCTGAGAGGGAACATGACTTCCCATTTTTGTTGTGTGTGCTGAGACTCTGTCATGAATTTCTGATGGCTCGTTTGAAGGTTGAACACATCAATCTGTTGAACTGACTCAAAGGTTGTGTGTGGAGTTTGTGGGCCGGACTGACACATCGACATGCAGATCCTAACAGATAGATCTGAATGACATTACAGACATGCAAATGATATGTTGAGTTTAAAATGATTTTCTTATTTACTCCACACAGAGAAAAGAGGCTGCCAAAAGAAATAAAAAGTAGACTCAATAAATAAATTATTATGTCATTTGATGTACGGAAAATATAAAAATCTATTAATTTCCCTTTGCAATAATGTCCATATTTATTTATTTTACTATTTAATTTATGTTTGTATTTATTTATTTATTTATTTATTATTATTGTTGTTATGTAATAATTTTTTATTTAAAGTGTTTTTATTTTATATATGCATTTATTTCTGGATTATTTAAACATTTCTTTTGCATTTTCTCTATTTTCTGCAAATGAGGTGTGTCATGGAATCATTTAATGACATATTCATTTATTTATTGAGTAAGTTATTTATTTATTTTGGCAGCTTCATGATCACACCAACAACATATAATAATAATAATATAAAACCATTTTTATGAGGATCTTCTGGATTTGTTTGCAAAGGTTTTTTATCTTAATTAAAAAGCTTATTTTATATGCAGATCTCAAATATTGGTAAAGCATTTAGTTGAGCAGGTTTCCTTGCAGGGACAAACCATGTAAATAATCCCTCTGATGTGATTTCAGAGAAAGTGAGCAGGTCCTAAACACATGCAACCTTTGGAAACCTCATAAAGACTCCAGCTTCACCTTTGCACTCTGCAGCAGCAGTTAACAATCATTACCAGCAACAACACGACCACAAACACTTTCTTTCCTCATGTGGTTTGTACTTTTCCTTCTGACCCCAGACACACACGGAGCGCTGCCTCTAATACACACGAATGCACGACACTGAATGAAATGATAGAGAATCAACAGAGCTGCAAAAGAGGAACATTTTCAACTTAGCTGAGAGGCAGAAACCACTTCCTTTCAGTGAATGAGAGAGGTTGTCCAAGAAACCGCACGGTTTCATAAAATACCACCCACTCTATCTCTGTGATGCTGCAACCCAGCATTACAGCTGCACCTTGTTTATTCTGCACAACAATACAGCCATATGCTGCACGCACTGAGCTCTCGCCCTTCACGGGGAAACCAGCCAGATACGTGGCGGCTGCACGGCGCCCCAGCCGAGGTGAAGCTCCGATCACGGCGTTTACACATCAAACCACATCAAGGCAAACTAATTCAACCTGGTATTAGCCAGAGTTGTTATTATCCAGTTATTGTTTCCTCCATTCCTGGAAATGTCATTTAGCAGCATGCTTGGTAATTGTCTTCCCTAAATTAATCCGCGGCTTCTTCGCAGAGCAAAAACGATATTCTGTCTAGACATCCCAGAGCCTGAAGGCAGGTTATTAAGTTAGTTTATTGATCAGCATGAAAAAATGCTTATTCAAATGTCACTAACAGAAAGGAGCCGGCATTAATACGGCGACAGCTTGCACGCACATCCGTCTGACTGTAATGGTTTCATTCCAAATGTCAGTGTGTCTCTCTCCTGCTCAGCATTAACAGCCATAAAGCTTACTTTTTCCGGTTAGTGGCGGGCACGGCTTGAATGGCCATCTGAGAAATTCAATTCACTCAAATTGAAATTGAGGTTTAGTACGGGAGCTGTCCAAAGGCGTGCGCTGGGATTACCCAGCCAGGTGGTGAGTCAAACTGTCGGAGAATAAAAGTAATTCAGCCGCTGGCTCAGCGCCCGCTCACGGCGTGCCCGGCCCGCTTTACGGCGCCACACGACTCCCCGGCCGGAGATAAATGTCAGCAGAGCTCAGAGATTATCGGAGTATGAATCCAAATGTATTTATGCTGCGTGTTTGTGTTTGTCTGCGCACGTGTGGGTGTTTGTACATATTTGTCCATTTGATTATGTGTGTGCATGTTTGTATTTGAATGTGTGCCCAGGTGTGTGTGTGTGTGTGTGAGCCGGAGCGGGAGAGTGATTCCCCTGATGGGCTGACAGATGGGCAGGGAGTGGCTCAGTGTTCTGTGTGCCACCTGAGAAGCACGAGGGCGGGACGCGTGTGCGCCGCAGCAGCTCCACGCTCACCTCTCATCCCTCTGACAGAAGCCACTTTGTTGTGATTCATGTACTAGCACCTTGTGAAAGTAGGCTAATGGCTAATGTGAAGTTGTTCTGCACAACACAACAGAAAAGTGGGAGAAGTGGAGCGAGGTTATGTCATTTATTCTGCAAAGTCACATGTAGGAAACACTCATTTTTAGCCAGCTGACCGTCACTATAAATACTCCATCCTGCTGTCTTTCCATATCTTAATAATCATATATTTATTTATAGGTTTTTATTGACACTATTCTCTGTGCACTCTGACTTGACGCAGCTTATTTTACCAAAACAGCACCTCTGTGTTTCACTGCAGCTTTGCACCAACATGCAAAGATAAAAAATGTTCAACATATAGAAACTAGAAAAGCCTCCTCCTGCTCCGTTTACTCTCCTCCTCCATGTCTGGACGCACAAGCTCACACAATAAGGTGGAGAAGAGACACGGTGCTCGACCTGTGGATAAACTGCTCTGGGTTACACCTATGAACAGCTGTTACTAATAATAAAATGCTGAGACACATATGTACACATCTGTGCACAGAGGAGAGTGTTATGAGTAATCGGGGTTGCAGAGGTTTGCAGAGCATCAAAGTGACATCTCACAAAGCTCAGTAAGCTGTGGTCCATGTTGTTGTTGATCAAACTTCCTGCAGGGAGGATCAGAACTGAAGAGATAATTGCACTTACGTGACATAAGACACAGCCATGCAAACGTCTCACAACAGTCCAGCACATTCACACACATGCAGCCGAGAACAATATGTTCAAAAGCCACCTGCCAAAGGCCGAAATGAAAACCGGCTCTCTGCACTCAGCCAAAGAGAACAAAGCTCCACTCTGTAATATCTAAAACCAGCAGGCGAACTCTTCTGCAGCTCAACAACACCAACACACTCTGATGAAATGATCCTGCTGTCAATTTTCTGTTTCTGTTAAAGTTTCATATCATCATATCAATAATCTATGGTTCAGGATTGGGACCTCCAGCATGTTAAGCTCATAGATTTGAGGTATGAACCCGTCAGCAGGCTGCACCTGTTACTGAATGTGTCTGCAGCTGTTATTTCAATGCATCACATACATATTCAATCAACACTAATAATATGCTGTTGGTCTCATTTCAGGTTGTAGAAACAGGCTGTGAACATCACATCTCTATCCATCTCTGAGTCGTGCTTTTTGAAAGTAAAAACTGCTTTCAGATCAATAAACTGCAATCGAACCCCAACTGAAACAATAACTGCGTTATCCTTGATGCACGGTGCAGCTCTGGGCCTTTAGCACACATATAAATCATGAAAAATGCAGCTTGAAAAGGATCATAAGTCAACAGCAGCACCGCTGTGAAGCAGAGGCGTGACCTGTCAGTGCAGCACAGCGTGTTGGCCTCTGGATTTCACCGATGACGAAGGGAAAAGTGCAAGTTCAACAGTGTGCGAGATAACGCTCTTCAGGAAGAGCGCTGACTGCTGCAGCTCGCGCTCTGTGGACTGTGTGACGCTCCGCTGGCCCGCCGCCAGGAGACGCACAGAAGAACCTGCCCCCAAAAACTCTGTAGCAGCACCGGGATAATTCAAGTGTGTCCGTTTACTGCGCTGTCAGCCCCGAGTGATTCCTCAGAGCTCAGCATGAGGAGCAGGGATGGAGACATGTCTATCCCTGCCCAGAGAACATATACACGGTTATTCTAGATAAAATTCAAAAGGGAGCGTGATTATGCCGATAAATCACTGAGCATGCAAAGTTTTCTGACATTTGATTTGTAAATGAAGGCTGGTGCAGCCTGTTAGCCTGCTGTCTATATATAACACTCCTGCTGCTCAGGTGGCACACAGAGAGCTGTGCTCATGTGGAAGGAAACAGAGAAGCTGCAGCCTTTTTGTATTTTTTCTAATCCACATGCAGTTTTTAACATCTCCCAGTTTGCAGAGAGGCAGAATAAGCAGGGGGAGCTAATAAACATGTGAGTGAGCTGAACATATGTGCCGTGCAGCTCAGATGTACCATACATACAGGATCTGATGTCTGCACCTGTGGAAAGGAGACACTGTGTTCCAGCATGGAAAAATAAAACCGACCCCACCTCCCTGCAGTCTTTTGACTTTGTGTCAGTGCCGAGGTATCAACGTAACTATACACTCACGGATCCTATTGATGTAGGTTCACAGCTAATTAGGTATGTGCTGCAACAGGAACATTCAGTGACTTGGCAGAAAACATGTCAGCCTGCAGAGGTGTGTTTCTTACCGTGGTGGTCAGTTGTTTTCACTTGAGTGCTGCTTCTTTACATTTCATCCCAGCTTTCATCCCAGCGAAGCTCCCAGGGAACTCTGAAATCACAACAGACAATCTGTGATTCCTCCATATCTCTGCCAACAAAAGACAAACATCCACCAGGCCAAACACTCCCGAGAGTGAAAAGGCTTACAGGAAGATTCTGCGAAACAGGAGTTAGCCAAATCCTGCAGATAGCCACAGCTCTGCACAGGGAAATCCACATGGCCACTGATGCATGCATGTACTGCCAAGTCAGGGATGACATGGGAGGAGCCTCAGAGTTCAAGAGAGGAAAATCCCCGAAGGAGGTGCAAGGTTTTCTTGTCTATGCAAACCGATGTTAGATTTTCATGTGACCAGCTTACCACTAAAAGGCTTAGTAGTCTAATCCCTTAGCCAAATGAAGTGTCTAACTTAAGGCTTAGGCTGGCCAGAAGAATCAAAGGGAGTTTATAGTATCTGTTCAGGAATGCACTGATGGAAAGAGATTCCTGCCCTGCACTGTACAGGTATTAATCATCCTCCTCCTCATGCAACATATCGTACACCTGTGGTGCTGCTGCAAGAAAATAAAAGCCTGCAGGCGATAACAACAAGCCCGGGTTCATTAGTACTTATACTCAGCTCATGATGTCACAATCCTGGCAGCAAATGTGAATAATTAGCAGTCGCGCCTCGACACACATCAAGGTGTTTGTGTCTGCAGATGAGACGGAGCGAGCATGCTGCACACACCTGTGCACAAACTTAAACTCGGCCTTGATGCAGGACAGTCATCTTATACTGAACAGGATCGAATCTGCCTCTTTGCATCGGATCTAATAAAACGACTGGAGGATGAAAACTGAATAATCTGCTTTCAAAGTCAAAGATTTGCACAATAAACACACACATTAGCATGAAAAACACGGATCAACGAACAGAAATAGACATCTCACTTTGATGAATCATCAATTAGAGGTGAAAAGATCACGAGAGAGAGACTCCGCTTCACAGATCTGACCCTAATTCTGCATGAAATGAGGAAAAAGTAGAAACAGCTGTCTCTCCTCAGAATTCCCTGTTGGTGTGTGTGTGTGTGTGTGTGTGTGTCATGCTGACTCACTACATTCCCGATCAAAAACCTGCTTCATGACACCAACTACATTCCCACACTGAAGGGAATATTAGACTACAGAAAAGTCAGAAAAGTTGTTAGCCAGTGGAGCTAAAAGTCCACCTTAAGTTTAGTCCACCTTAAGTAAAAAGCACTGAAGCCTGAAGTGTTCACACACTGTCCTGCTCCATCCACAGTTTAACCTCACAGTTATTCTTTCCGGAATCGGCGAAATGGGAATGAACATGTTGCATAAATTCATCCTCCTCTGCAGAGTCGGACTCTTTAACTGTGAGACTGAAGACTTAAAGAAACCAAACAAACTTGAACTTGTGGCATTGTGGCAGGTTGCAGACGCAGGTCGGTTGCAGGAGGAAGTCGGCTTAGTTCACGAGAAAACTTCACAGGAAGAGTTGTAACTGTTGTGTTGTGTGGTGGGCTTCTGAAACCGGAGAGGTAATAATGAAAAGCTTTGTTTTTATACATTACATTAATATTTTTACATTTATATTTATATTCTTTGTTAATAAGTAATGAAAGTCTTTTTTCCTTGCTAGTTTTCTTCGTGATCATTGTTCTTTCTTCTTTTTGCGACCAGCATGAATGTGCATTATCAATGTTTACACACAAATAATCCGTCTACGTCACACACACACAGTTGGAGTTCTGCCCACATCCTCTACTGTTACAACACTAAACTTCTGCTTCATGGATAATTAAAGTTTACTGCTGTTATTTTCTCCTGAGGGGATAAGAAAATGACGTGTTTATTACAGTATTTTCTGTTAGATTTTTGATTCAGGATTTGAAAAAGACATAACATTAGATTTAGTAAATCCCAGCATATGGTACATTACGTGTGTCTGTAGTTGTTTTATCTGATCTGATTCCTGTCGACTCTCTTTAGTAAAATGTCAACACTGATAAC
>CAFUXE010000308.1:646494-703070 GCA_903364295.1 Serranus cabrilla | reverse complement strand
AAAAAAAAGAAATACTACACAGTCGCTCCTCCCTCTGCTTATGTACTGTACAGTAAGGGGAGCTCGGCTGGGTGAGCACTTATTAAAACTATCTACCGCTCTCTACAGGACCACCACTGTAAAGCACACACTGTACACACAAACACATGTCGGGACGCAGAGACGCGAAATGCGGAACATCCGCCGCCTTGATCCTCTCTGCTGTCCTTATTTATTGACTTCATCATCACTCCTCCTCCTCCTCCTCCTCCTCCTCTCAGGGGGAGGTGAGATTAGTCCACCTTGTGTAAGGAGGTTAAGACGTTACAGTTTTAAGGACACGACTCAGGTGGTGTAATAAAAAGAAATGTCCTCTAAGAATCACTGAAATTATCAGAGGAATATAAAAAATAAACTCAGTAAATATACAGAATGAGCTATAATACAATACTGATACAGATAGAGAGGGAAAGTTCACAGATAAACACTGAATCTGTGGTTTAAATTGGGGATTTTTGAGCTGGAATAAAAATTAAACTTTTTGGATGCCAATTTTGCAAAGATATATTAATGCAGAGCTGCTTTCTTTTGTAAACAAATAACACTATGATATCATATTCATCATGACTATACATTATTATACATTATACATAATATGTATAATATTTGCCAACCAAGAATAGAAATGAACACTGAGAAAATAAAGATTAAATAATAATTGACAAAATAAACAGCTAAATAAAAATCAGTATTAATGGTGAAACCATTCAAATAAAAACAGGTAAAAAAATTAAAAGATTGCTCAATTGCTGACCATACAAGAAAATAAATAAATTAATAAAAAAATAAAAAATAAAATTATAAATAGTGGTAATTTTCAGCTTTAGTCTCATGGTTTAAAAACAGATAAATAATAATAAATAAATTGCTAAATAAAAGTGATGTTAAGTTTCAGTCAGGTGCTTAAGGAATAAATAAAAAAAGAATTAATACATTGCTAAATAGTACTGTATGCTCATTATCAGTCAATTACTGACCATTTAAATAAAGAATATATCTCATTAAAATAAATGGCTAAAAAGTACTGATGTTAAGTATTCAGCAATTGCATTCCCATTTAAATAATAAAAAAAATTATAATAAATAGGTTGGGCAACTGCTGACCATTTAAACAAAAAATAAACGACTAAATAGTGCTGAAATAAAACAAATTAAAATAAGATAGATAGATAAATAGTTCAGTTGTTCAGTCTTATAATAAATAATAATAAATAAATAATAAATCATAATAGAATAAACAGCTTTATGACACATGTCCATATAAGGACTGTCTGTGTCTAGGTTTTCTTTCATCATTTTTATAACAAAATATCCTTTTTTTAGTTGACATATAGCCTTTTTTTTAACCTAAGTAACACTTTGCAGCGTGGTGCTTGTTATCCAAAACAAACGGGGCTCAGTGTCTGAATTACCTTTAAAAAAAAATATCTCTGGTGTCTGTGCATCTATCACCACCATCAGACTTGTGGATGTGCAGACAGACAGAAGGACAGACAGACGTGAAGACAGAAGATAATACTCTCCACTTATTCTGTTGGACAAACATAATCTACAGAATCATTATAATTGGCTGAAATAAGCCACCTGAGAACACCTCACATCTCAGTAACTCGTCCAGACACATTTTAAAAACCAAAGTGCAGCTTAGGAAACAACATTTAATGGGATTTCTTTTGCAAAAGATTCCTTCTTTCTCAAAAATCCCATGCTGAGCAAATATATTCTGATATTTCTGTCCCAGACAAATATTCACCAGCTGTAACAGTGGCGCAATCTTCTGAAGTTCACAAGTTTACATCTGATGGTTTTCAACTGCAGGAGGAGGAAGAAGGTCGGAGCCCTGCGTTTGCTCTCAAACCATTATAGATGTCTATAATGTGTGTGTGTGTGTGTGTGTCACTATAGAGTGTCTGAAATGTCTGAGTTATGATACAGGAAGCTGCTATTTGATTACATGCTGATGTCTGCTTCATTTTTCCTTCCATTTTCTGACAGCTGAATCAAAAACAAAGGATATAAAACGACGTCTTGACTGTTTCTGTCCCCCTTTAAAAGCGGTCAGTGCGTTGGAGTGCAAATATCCTGTTTTAGTTGCTGTGACATCTCTGAAAGACTCCAATTACTGAGGGAAACCAATGACCTGTGAGAGCAAAGGGACTACAGCTCCCAGCATGCAGTGTGACTCAGCTGAATGAAATGTCACCTGTCTGGTAATTATTCTACAGTATCTGTACATGAAAACTACAGGTTTAACCTTTTTATGTCATGTCATCTGTGCTATTAATTGATAAATAGTGTCTTTCTGCTTTGCTGATTGACACTCACAGGGTAATTAAAATGCTGTGTGAGGCTCTGAGCTTCACCTCCACAGTAAGTTGGGGATCAATGTCCTGCTCAAGGACGCTTCGACATGCAGACAGCAGGAGTCGAGGATCGAAGTACCAATCTTGTGATTAAGAGACGACCCTCTACCTCCTGAGACACACACACCCCAAAGAGTTACTGCTAGCAGTGATCTCTTCTTCTGTCCACGCCGGCCTTGAAGCGCTCCCTTCCTACAGTCCTCGCTCTGTGAGAAGATATGCTCTTAAATTCTGCTGAATCTACGAAGAAGCTAACAACAACAACAATCTAATGTGTGTCTTCCACAGGTGAAAACAAGGCTAACTCCTCGGTAGCTCATCTTTTACTGAAATATTTCGAGTATTTTTTTACAATAACAGGAAAAATATGCACCTCTGTTTCATCAACAGGTCCTCAAGAGTTATTTTACTATATAGTTATGTTCTATCTCTTGTCATTCATAAAAAAAGTTTAAAAAAATGTGCATTGAACTATAAGGTTAGCAAGTTTATGATGGAAACATTGCAATAAAGTCATTAAAAGTGCATAAAGATGGAGGAAAACGTGAAGCCATAACTTGTAGATCGCCCCCTGGTGGCTGGCTGCAGTATGACTCCACCCCCTCTGTGTAAGCAGCCAAACTAAAAATATTTAATGTTTCTCACAGATGTTTTCTGTCATTTTTGGTAGTTCCTATCATCATGCTGATGTATGGTAATTCTTCTGATAAGTTTGGATTTGCTGATGCATTAAAACTGACTGAATCCGGGTGTTTTGGGTCTACACAGTCTGTACTAAAACACATCCATGCTTTAATTCATTTATTGCAGCAGAGATATTACAATGTGCACTAAAAATGTCAAACTCCGCCGTGTGGGAACCATGAATTTCCAAAGAGGAGCCGATCAATTTAACGTTGGATGACTAGAACAGTGTTCGGACGAGATCATCCTTATGGTCACATATTAAAAAAACAAGCCAACACTGGTGCTGAAAGCCCAAATCTCATGTGTCCAATCAAGCATATTAATGAAACGCCCATCCACCACCACAGCCGTACTTCTGGCTGCGTTTAATAAATGTCACGCTCCTTCCCGCGCTGGCACGGCGCGCTGGCTCTTGGATGGAAGCCGTAAAAAGCGTCCAAGTGAGCGTTATTCCTGCAGAGACTGGGCCGGAGAGTGGACGGATACGTTAATGAGTGCAAGGATGCACAGATGGATAATAGCCTTCTATATGAATATATTCCCACTAAGACTGGGGGAAACATGGGCGTAGCATCTGGGAGCTCCGAGGCTCTGATTGGGGTTTATTTTCCCCACCAACACTGAAACAACACAGATCAAATCTGGTCAAAAGGGGACGCTTAGATCTGTCGAATCTGCTGCAAAACCACCTTTCAATCAGGTGAAACCGACAACAAAGAGTTCTTTTTGTTTGTTGGTGCACCATGTGTGCAAGTGTCCAAACTATTAATGCTCTTTGTTTCTTCTGAAGCACTGCAGAATTACTCCACTACAAGTAAAAGTCCTGCATCCAAAACTTACTGAGGTAAAAGTACAAAAGTATCAGCATCAAAACATACTTTAAGTATCAAAAGTCAAAGCACTCATTGTGCAGAATGGACCCACACACTACTTAAAATACTGTAATGTGCTCTAATTTAGAAAAATGCATTATAGTTTTTTTAATATTGATCATGTTTTTATGTTAAATCTCAATCTGAAAAGTAACTAAAGCTGTCAGCTAAATGTTGTGGAGTACAAATACAATATTTGCCTCAAAATGTGGATGAGTAGAAGTACAGAGTCACTTTCTCAGCTGTTAGGGCTGTAAATCATTGTCAGGCTGTAAACACATTAAATGCAGCTAATATACTGAACAGAAACACACATCGAAGTCAACTTTGAGTTTGCAGAATGCCCCAAAAACAGCCTTGGCATTTGTTTTTGCACAGTCGAGGGCAGACTTGGCATTTCCTGCTCCTTTTTCCATCGTACTCCAAAGGTTGCATTGATACTGTGCATGCTGAGAGAGATATTCTTCCGTTTGGTAGCAGGATTTGGATTAAAACAAAGTGAAAACACAATCTGTGTGTGATGAACTGGATTAAGTCACATTTCCTGCAGCAGCTCTGCTCTGCCTGTTAGCTCCCTGTCAGGGAATTAATGCCCACACAGCCTCTTGTACATTTGTCCACCGCGGTGTGCATCGTTAGTTTAGATTACACTGAGATTATTTAGTCCACGAGCATTCTTAATGCACACAGTTAAGCATGTAAATCACACTGATGGAGCACAGGACCACTCTCAGCTAGTTATTCACCATCTAATGGACGCCGTTACAGGGGAAGATAATATTCACTGCTGTTATCACACGTCCTCTCAGTGTAGGTGTGAAAATCTTCACCTTAAGTGTAATTTACTACGTTATTATCCAGCATGTAAATAAGCTGTTTGCAGGATTTTTACACTAAAAACCAAATGACTAAATACGATGTTTGTCCAAAACACAGAGGAGCTTTTTCTGCAGTAATGCCTCCATCATCACTCACAATAGTCTCTCTTTTCTCAGTAAAAGTTAAATAGGATTGTTGCAGCACATCTGGTCATAGTTTGATTTTCAAAATGGGAAACAATTACAGCACCAGTCAAAAGTTTGGACTTTTTTTCTTAATTTTTATTCTATTTTCTACATTGTAGATTAATATTAAAGAGATCAAAACTGTGATGGAACATGTTTTATATTTTAGATGCTTCAAATTAGTCTTAAACACTTTAAGAAGGCAAGAAATGCCATAAATGTACTCTCCACGAGGAGCACCTGTTCATGAAAACCATCCCAGGTGAGCAGAGAGAAAAACACAAGTGAGCATCAAAACAAAAGAATCTAAAATATAAAACACATTCTGTTTTTTCTTTTTTTAAACTACATAATTCCACATGTGCTCCATCATAGTGCTGATGTCTTTAATATTAATCTACAGTATAGAAAATACAATAAAAAACAAATAAAAACCACAAATAAACAATCATTTTATCCCAAATAATAATATATGAAATAATGTATAATAATAATACAAAATAAAACATAGTAAATGCTAAATAAATAAACAGCATTTAATGAGAAGGTGTGTACTGACTATATTCAAAGGGCGTTAAATAGATTGAATCTATTTCTTTACATAAGAAACTTGATCTTTTGGTTGGTCGCTGCTCACAAAAGGCATTTTCCCATCATGCAGAACAATAAATATTCTAATTGAAGTGCTCCCATTGTGATGGTTTTTGTTCCCGAGGAGCAGAGTGTGCTGATTATTAATCATTTTTCTTACTTTCACATCAGTATTCCAGCTCAGAAAATAAATAAAGTAAATGCAAACAGACGGACGTCTGCAATCAAACCTCTTGTTCAGATTCCACTTGAGGGGCAGAAAGTTGAAACGAATGCTTGTTAATGGTCAGCAGAGACTTTCATGTCCTCTGCACCTGCATGGATTCTTGACCATTTCACTGATTGTGTGCAACAACAAAGAGAACTTGAATGCACCTGTGACCTTTTCCTGCAGCTCCTCCCACTGAAATCTACAGATGAGAAGCCGCCGTTAAATCTCGAGGAGAGCTTTCTGTGTCTCCTTCGACATGTAACATTTTCCAATTAGCCCATACGTCTTGCAGCGTGATACCCCCTTTGTCCAAATGCAAACAAGTGAGAGTTAATCTAACAAATGGCTGTCAGAGGCCGACACTGGAGAGGCTCTGCTCTGAATAATGGATCCCTCCATCTGCAGCTTAATGGCAGCAGCACCTAATCCAGCCGTGATAAAGTTCTCTGCTGATTGAAGCTAACATGTTGCTCTGCGCTTTATACAGACCCACTGTGTTAAAGGTTATGTGGCCATTCATTATTAATGGACTGCAAAACTAACTGTGACTTGGTAGAAATGGTTGTTTCTTCTAGTTATCAAACAGCCTCAATCTTGTTTTGATCGAGCAGTAATGAATGAATTATCACATCAGCCATGAGAGCTTAACTTAACGAACAAATAGACAAAAGGAAATTCAAAGAAAATTCACCGTTTGACTGACAGACAACAGAAATACTGAAGAAAGTAGCAGCGCAAATATCTCGTTAATTCCAATAGTTGAATCCATTTATTTTACATTTCTAAACCAAACCATCTTCTTCTTTCCCCCTAACATGACAAATAGTTTTACTGTCTAAACTCAACGAGAGATTTTTGCTGCTTATGTCGTGTTTGTGGTAGCATTAAAATCCGAACACATGTCGCCAAATCAACTAGGACTGAAATCTACCATTGCTAATTCAAATTCCTAAACAGGATGCAGCAGATAACAGTTTTCTTCTTTGGAATAACTTCTTATATACGGTCCCATTTATTTTCACAGCAGGAACTTCAGATAATTAACACAAACACACACAGTCTGACTGCCGGGTCGAGACCTGTGATGCTGTTTTCTTCCTGTTTCTAACAAATAATTACACAGGAGGAAATAACATTACCCTACTGACTACAGGCTTCATGTACGCACTCAACAGGAAAACAGATTCTTCAAGGATTCACGGATCTTTCATGTGCAGCTCTGTTCAAACCAACACAGCGTCATGTGTACCTGTTATAAACAAACGCTCCATGTGTTCACCGGATTCATTTCATTACAGTTTCCTCCAGAGGTGGAAGGAGGATTCAGAAACAGTACTGCAGGATGACTCCACTGCAAGTTAAAGTAAAACTACAAAAGTATCCGCATCAAAATGTACTTAACGTATCAAAAGTCAAAGTATTTATGATGCATTATATATTCCAATATACTATATATACTGGATTTATCTATGCAGCATTTACATTTTCTAAACTTTAACTACTTAATATACTGTTAAAATGTCTAATCTGCTTAAATTGATCATGTTTTTATATTAAATCTCGACCTGAAAAGTAACTAAAGCTGTAAAAAGTACAATATTTGCATCCAAAAGTACTAAAGTAGGCAAGTCATTTATAAAGCACAATGCAAACACAAAGCGCTTTACAGTGACAGAAAAATCACAAAACGGCAGATTAAAATCTCTCCATAAGAACAGAAAAATAATCAGTAATAATCACTGAAGAATTAGAAGTAGTAGAAGTAATATTAGAAGTAGAAGTAGTATGAGTAGAGGTGTAAAGTTATTGAGTAACAGTACTGAGTTTTCACAGTGAGCAGCTGTGAACTAAACAGCGTGCTGCATCATTCAGCCCTCAGCGCTTCACCTCTGACAGCGTCTCTCTGCCTCGTGCTCTTCTTTTATCGTTGTTGTATTCGCTGGTTTGAGGGCGAAGAAGAAGAATCGGATCGTTGTTTCTCTTTACTTTGCTGCACTGAACAACAGACAGGGAGTTTCCAGGGAGGAGAAGAAGAAGAGCGCGGTGAGGCCGGCGGTGTGGAGGAGGCCAAATGATTTAACCTGCCAACTCTCCAGACTCGGCTTCACTGAAACACTCTGAAAACTGCACAAACACCAACCAGACTCAGGGAAAGTTATCCTGCTGCTGCTCCAACAAACTAAACCACCTGTCAGTGGTTTTCACCTGATGATTCTTCTTTCCAGATAACAAAACTTCAATCAGGGGTTTAAAAAATCGATTCTTCGATTCAAAATCAAGAGATTTTCAGTGAGAGATTTTGTGCACTGTTTGAATAAAGAAACTCTAAGATCCTCGATTTTCCACCCACAGTATTAAAGAGTGAATCCTCGCTCCTCCACAGTCCAAATACGGTCGCTCCCGGTTTAAAAAAACAAAGATGGCGACGGACGTAACGCCGAACGCGATGCTTCAAACCATCACTGACACCACGGTGACGACGTCCATCGTTTATATACAATTTGTGGCAAAAACAAGATAAATTGTTATTGTTACTGTAATATATGCAACCCAATCGGTATTGGATAGAATGGGGACGTTGTGAATCAGAATTAGATCGATTATAAAAGTCAGTGGTCTTAAATCAGATTCTGTTGTTGTGTTTTTCTTCATCTTAGATCCTAAAACATGCGGTAAATTGTAAATAACTGCCAGATATTTAAAGTTTCCAAAAGGTTCTTAAAAAAATAGGCAAAAGCACTTACTCACAGGACATTTTCTGCTCCTTTTATAAATGATATTGTTACTGAAATATATGCAACCCAATCAGTATTGGATGGAATGGGGACCTTGTGAAAAGTCAGCGCATTGAAGCTAAAATCTACAAGATCAGAGACGTGTTAACCTCTGAGCAGCCAGTGGGACTGAAACATCTCTTCATAACTGGATTCACCTGAAATATTGTGCAGACCAGCTTCACCACGTTTATATTTGTAGTTTTTCAGAGAAATGTGTCAACGATGATTGGATGGATTTCCATTAAATCTATTTTAAATATTCAAGTTCCCCAGAGGACGAATTGTTAAATATTAAACTCACACGGTGACATTTCCTGACTTTAAGTGCTGCATAATGAGTCATGTTTACTGAGATTTCAATGCTTTTATATTATTTAAAATATCTGATGCATTAGTAATTCCTGACATAACAATATTCAGCTGGTGTAAAAATGAAAACTGACACCTAAGAAACTTTCTGTCAGCGATCAGGCAGCAGCAGCTTCTGTAATATGGATCAAAAGCAACTTGTTCTTTGGCTTTGCAGCTTTTTTGATGAAAACCAACTTGCGGCTAAGAGGCTTGAACACAATCGGTGATATACTTCATTTCCACTGAACGTTTCCCTGCAACCTTTACGGCTCAGACGCTCTCATAACGCTGCCATAAAACAGTGCGAGCAGCCGAGCTTCATTCACATGAGAAATGTCTCATTACTCACTCAAGGAGGTGCAGCCTTTTATCTGCTATTCAGGTTAATGAAAAGTAAGTGTGTGTGAAGGGGAGTGTATTGTGGGAGAGAAGACTGATCCCTTCAAGCCACAGAAATGCCTAGAAAGGAAAAAATCAGTAGGATATTAGTTAGAAATAACCCTCGAATGACGGCTTATATTCTTGTTTTTCTCCTGCTGACACATGTTAAATATCTGCTAACAGAATGTTAAATGTTGGTTACTTAAGTACAATTTTGAGCTACTTTACCTGAGTATTTCCATTTTACTCCACTACATTTATCTGACAGCTTTAGTTACTTTTCAGGTCGAGATTTAACATAAAAACATGATACTTTTAAAGTGATTAGACATTTTTAACGGTATATTAAATAGTTAAAATCTTTGAGAAAATAAAACCACTGCTTACATTAATGCATCAATAATAATATGGTATATTTAAAACTGTCTGAGTGGGTCCATTCTGCACAATGAGTACTTTAACTTTTGATACTTTCAGTACTTGTTGATGCTGATACTTTTACTTGTCGTGAGTAATTTCTCATTAGTACTTTTACCTGTTGGTGTCACGTTTCCACATTAGCCTCCTGCAGCCTTTCATCACTGCATGATTTATATCTGACTTACACACCAGCAGCTTATCTAAGAAACATATCCTGACTGATTCTGCAGAGCTCCTCAGCTGTCCAGACTCTCCGTGGCCCTTTGTGCCGCTCTGAGGACGCTGACTCATGTTCATCATCGCAGTGGGAGATTTGCATTTGCAGGCCTATTTTTCATCCGATCTATTTTTCCTCCTCAAAGGAGAGGCACTTTGATGTCCCTCAAATCTCATTATGGCTGGGGCTCAGCACCGGCACAGGCTGATTTCCTCTGGTGTTGCAGTGGCGGAGAAGAACTGAGGGAGGCGAAATCCCTGCGGAGCAAAATCCAAATGGATACGGCCGGTCGCGAGGGGAACGCTTTGAAACACACAGCGGCAGGAGCCTCATTCCATCATGGAGGCGTAGCTTGTTTAGTGGTGATTAGCAGGACGCAGTGTGACAGGGAGACGGAGAAGCTACCGTCAGTTAAAGCACACGTGCAAACTCACACAGATGCACCAAGAAGCATCATCTACACACACAATGAGCCCGTTTCTGTCCAATCACAGAGTTTTATACGCTGGAACAGAACTTCAACCCTCTGAACCCAACAAGCTGCTTCAGTGTCCTTGGATTTCACCACAATATATCAAATCTGTATGAGTCCTGCAGCTCTATTGAATGTGAAGTGGGAACAACTCAAACATGTCTTTGTGCAGAATAACACAGTTAGAATGACAGAAATCAGAAAAAAGTTGAATTTCTCTGTAAATTATTTTCTAAAAATGGGAACAAAGCGGTTTTCCAAGTGCCCACAAAAAATGTTTTCTCCACATATTGTCCATATGTTCAGTGTTCAGCCTCTCCTGTCCACTCCTCTCAGCTCTGTGTAAACAGATTTTCAGTGAATTTTAAGCTTCGATCGGTCACTTTTTATAACGGTAATGTTTGTAACATATGATCCATTCGATGACTGTTGGAAAGTCAAGATTCCGATGATAATGTCCGTTTTTACAGTTTATTTCTACGTTAAAGGGTTTTGAATGAAAACAAGGAGTCCAGAGGGTTAAAGCAGCCGCATCCACTCACTCTTCACTCTCATCAGCTTTATTTCCAGATGTAAAAAAAGCTGTTTTCATTGAATAAAATCCTCCAATCCTCACTGAATGCTGCCTGCACGGCCTCAGACAGCACAGATACAAAGTTAGCACCCTGACTATCAGAAACAGATCCACAAAGATACAGAAGTCCTGAATGAATACTAAAGCTGCTCGTCATCACTTCATCAGGTAATATGTCAGAGTAACACGCTGTGCTCACAGCGGCTCCACCGCCCCCACGTGGCCGAAAAATCAGTGAATGCAGGTTTACAGCAGCTTTCACTTTCAGGAGTTAATCAAATCCTAAACCTGCTGACTCGCTGCTGCAATTAAGCTTATTAAATCCACTCCGGTGTCGTCCTGTAATGAAGGAGCAGCTCCGTCCCCACTGCTGCTGCTTTTAGGACCGTTCTCAAAATGAGAATCTGAGAAATGAGAATAATAAGAGTAGGTATAATATCAGCCGGCCAAGACTGACTGCAGCCAAATATCAAGAGATAAATAAACAATTAACACAGAGATTCAAATGTGTTTTCATTTAGTTTTTTGGTTGCTATTTTTAACTGTTTTATGTTAAGAAAAAAAATGGTCATATGTTGTTTGTTTGTCCATGTTTTATTTTGTGGGTATTAATTCATGACTTCTTATAATCAGATTGACTGACTGGGATGGAAAACTGTAACTCAAATGCTTTTATTGATAAATAAACTGAACAAATCAAAGTGTTTGAGCTGTAAGTTTGGACCTGTGGGATGTTTACGGGAATCTAGTAAAAAAGACCATATTTGTGTTCGGGGAAAAACACAATAATGAAGTCCTAGAGGAGTTTATTCTGATGGCAGGCGAGTTAAGGATCCAATCGGCTCACGGAGAAATTTAAACAATCCAATAAGTACGTTTGTGCAATTTTTTTCTTCTGGGCTGCTGGAAAACATGTTTTTTCTGACGTGGGTCTTATATTTGCCTGATGAAGACCAAGTGAGGCCTTTTTCCAGCTTATTCCTTAATAAAAAATGTATTTAATAAAAGCTTTGTGGGTCTTTAGAGGAAACAGTTAGCGAGGAACTTTAAGTGGCATTTAGGCGACTCCCAGTGGGGCGATAAGACGCTTTGTGAGGACGGCCCCACAGGCCCGAGCGGGAACATCACCAGAGAGAAACCATTACAGCAGCCATCGGAGCCAGTCGGAGGTCGACACCAGCTGGAACATCAATGAAGGAATGCAGACAGGGCCCATCAATAATTAACCAGAATATTCCTTCCACTTACATCCATTCAGGACGACGCTGGGCGGCACAATCTAAAATTATATACATACAGCCGGGATCATTACATTCAATTTTCATTCATCAGCCCATTATTCAAAACAATTAGCTTTCAGCTGACAGCAGCAGCCATTACACAGCGTGCGTCAAATGGAGAAATGATTGCACAGATAAGCTCTTCGGAGTGTATTTGTGTTCAGATGTTTGCAGGACAAAGTGTTTACGTCCACCCAGCTGCCAAACCCGCACAAGTTCACTTCATCCCGTCAGGAACGTCCACGGAGCGTGAAGACACATGGAGGCGTACACATGCAGAGACATGGAGAGATGAAGTGTGGTCAGGCTGATCCACAAACGTACACGAAGGAGAACAAACATTTATTCAGCGCTGCCTTTCTAATGGTGAGAAAACAAGACGAGCTGTACTCTCACACGCATTTACCGCCTCAACATTCACTCCAATTTCACTGAACGTACAGCGGCTTCCTGTTGACTGAGTCCTCACACTAACCTGCAGCCCATTATCTCCTCACAGACTCCACACCGAGCCGACCTGTTCTCCATCTTACCCAACTTTAAATAAACGGCTTACAACACACCTGAGTAACCCTCTGAACCCCAGCGAGCTGCTTCAGGACGCTCTCTGATCTGAGCCTTGGCTAGAAGTGGGAACAACTCAAACATGTATGTCTCCTGTCCTCTCCTCTGGGCTCTGTGTAAACGTGACTGTTGGTCTCAGCAGAATCAATCCTGGCTTCACAGAGTCTCTGAGGAGCAGAATTTAATGTTTCTAACAGGATCTGGTTTGATTTTAAAGGACACATGAAGAAGAAAGAGACTCTGACACTAACAGACACATTTTAAGGTTCGTTTGTTTACTTTTGGAAATTATGATCAATTCAAAAACTGTCAGAAAGTTCAAGTCTGCCCTCTCTGATTGCCTTGTTCCTGCTTGTTTTTGCTCGTCTATGCACTTGTTGTTATTTGTCCGTGTTTGTTGCAGATGTTTAAGGACTCTTATGTCTGTGCGTTGTGTTTGCTCTTTATATTTTTATAATTCCAACTTTATTTTCTGTAGTTTATATTCACACTTTGTTTTCTGCTTTTGCTGCTGTGACAAGAGAATACATTTTAGTTTAATCGAATCCAATCTAATTTTTTAACCACTTGGCCAGTAACTTGCTGGATTTACTCGCCCGACACGACATTTCACGACTGTCCAACCTCCAGTTTGAGGCGTTTCCCCGTCAGCTCGCTCTCATTGGCTCCTGCAGCTTCCTGCTCAATATTCCCTCACTGCTCCTTCACACTAAAGGATTTCAAGCTTGATATTCATGAGTGGAAATAGGGGAGACTTCGGTCCAGTTGGCAACATTAATACGACGTCTGCAAAGCCCCTCGCACATTCATATGTGCAGATAATTGGTGCAGAGCAGCCTTGAATCAGCATCACCCCTGAGACTGTCAGGAGGAGCGAACTGGACCCAAAACCTGCCCAATTAGTAGACTTTTTGTTCTGTATCTGGATTCTCGTGTGTTTTATGTGCATGCATGTATCCGTTTCTGCAGCTTTGGGTCAAGAAAAGCTTCTCAAATTAAATTTCAATTCAAAAATGTGCAGCTGAGCTCTAACGGCTGCTAAATAAGCAGATCTTTCCTCACTGAATATCCCTTTAATGACTCTTTCTTTCTCCGTTTCACACAAACACAGACGACGAGTGTGCGTGCACCACACGTCCCCTCTCCGTCCGTCTGAGACACAAAGTTTACATTGGATAGATTCTGATCTGGAGCCGTTCCCAGTGCTGATGGACCCTGTTTGTTCTGACTGACAGGATGATTTGCTCCGAGGCGCTGCGGTGGGTTTTCAGTAAGCAACGTCAACATGTGGACCAAGGTTACACGGCCACGCACTCACACACACGCTGCTCCGACACCAGAGAAGACGAGGAGAAGTGAGAGGAGAGGAAACAAAGACGAAACAGAATAGAGGAAGCTTATGGGAAAATAATCACGAACAAAGGCATGAAAAGACTCGTGGCTGGGGAGCGAGTAAAAGCACACAGAAGGTCTTCTGCAGTGTAACGTTTCAAAAGGAATGTTTTATTTCACTGCTGTTGGCACTGAGACTGAACAGAAGTCTGGCTCTGTGCATTTAGTTGATATTCCTCCACCGTAATGAGCTTTGCTTTTATTTTTCATACAATAAAGCGAGCCTCTGGGCGGAGGATACATATGTAAGGGCACTGCTTCCCTGTCAGGGTCTGAACAATGCACGGAAGAAAAGAATACTTGAATTATTAAGTAGAGTTTTGATGCCTTAATCTGTGATTCCTGCATTATTGGGACGGATGAAAGAAGATGAAAAGTCTTTTTATTGACGCCTTTGCAGCCGTTTCAAGGCGAGAATTAAACCTGACAAACTGTCCCTGACGTGACGCTGCGCTGAAGGACTCTTTGAAGGCTTTTGACCCTTTAATTCAGATTTCCCTCCTAATGCCCACGATGCAATAATGCACGAGCATCCTGTCTCTAGGCAGAATGTCTAAAATGTGCTTTTATGAACCGTTTTCTCCCAAGAGTGGCTCATATCTGGGGATTTTTAAATGAAATGCATGTGTTTCTAGTGAAAATGTCACTGTGGTTACTATCTTTTTTATATATCTGTTACTTATATATTCTCTTTTTTCAAATTCAGTGCAGACTTGCATGGCAGATTTTGTGGCTGAGGTGACGAAGTTTATGGGTCATGTTTCCATCGAAGAGCTGGTTAAAAAAAAAAAAGTTACATTTTGTGCTCATTCATAACCTTCTTACTTTGTAGCATTGGTGGAAAAAAGTATTCGGATTCCTTATTTAAGTAAAAGTACTTAAACTGCACTGCAAAAAAGTCCTGCATTCAAAACTTACTCGTTCTGCAGAATGGATCCACTCAGATTGTTTTATATATTCCAAATATATTATTAGATTATTAGTATTGATGCAGCATTTTAATGTAGTAAATAAAGGGCTCATTTTAACTACTTTATTAATATACTGTGAGGTGGATTATTTAAAATAAAACTACTTTGAATAAAGGTGAGATAAATGTAGTGGAGTGATAGTAAAGTAAAGTTGGATAAAATGGAAATACTAGTAAAGTACAGGTAATTCAAAAGTGTATTGCCTATTTGCGTTGAAGTATTTCGCTCAGTGATGGAGATAAACACTGCGATGACGTCTAACAGCTGTCCAAGAAACTTTTGCACATTTTAATTAGCAGCTCTTTGACAAAGAAACATATGATTTGTTGTTGTTGCGACAGCTTTTTAAATAGAATAACAGTGAGATAACTGAGGCCTGAGCTGAACAACACCTCCACTGCAGGGCTGCACGGTGGGCGCGCTAGCTTCCCTTATTCCAGCAGACAGAACAGAGAAACTGTTTTTCCACATGCTTGTATTGCCTCGTTACTTTGAGTGCAATTGCAGTAATTCGTGTGTTGATACAGAGCTGGTAATGGAAGCGTAATTGGAAAGAAGAATAGAACTGCAGCTCTGTCGATAATGCAGCATCTGTCTATAATCAAGGAGCCTGTCTGAGAGGAAAAATGACACCTTGATTGAAGAGCAGGAACAAAGATTTCAAAGGCTGATCGCAGAGAACCAGCAGGGCGGCTTTGTGCTGCCACTTCTGTACTGTATGCTGCATTGTTTGCTGACACCATTTAGTGGAGCAGCCATGTGAAGCCACCATGCATACAGATACCGACTGGAACAGCTCGTCCATCATTTATCCTCAGCCCACCGAGGAGCAGCAGAACACACACACAGAGCACCAATCACCT
Organism: Serranus cabrilla; assembly: GCA_903364295.1. NCBI lineage: Eukaryota > Metazoa > Chordata > Actinopteri > Perciformes > Serranidae > Serranus > Serranus cabrilla. The sequence continues at coordinate 687,041 of CAFUXE010000308.1, read as the reverse complement.
GATAATACAGCCGCAGCGCATGTAAACATGCTGCCATTCTTCAGGGAGAAGGTCTCGAGCCATTGTTGGGCGCTGGAGGTACAGTAAACACTTCACAATAAAAGCCTCTTTCTTATTTTGTTCAGAAGTTTGTTTGGGAAAGTTCAACGCAAACACATAAGCTGACAAGGTCGTCTGAACAACACTGGATAAAATAACAATTTGGACCACAAGAGATACACTTTGAGATTTTGTAGAGCGGAGCGAGAAGTTATCTGTAAAAGTCTCTTCTTGAAAGTTAATGAATGAGTTGGCAGCGGCGCTGACAGCTGAGTTATCTTGATATATTGTCGCTCTGTTGGAATCTACATGACTTCGCCTCTGTCGAGCATGACAGCTCATGTGGAAATATATCTGAGGAAGAATAAAGTCAGGAGGTGCTTTGTGATTTATCTTCCGACATGGAGCACTTTGGGACTCTGTGTAAATACGAAGAACGTTTAAAGGTTACCGTCTAAAAACAAGGCAGCAAAATTAAATGTTCCAATAATTCAATTGTGGAAATTGTTCCAAGTAAGTCTGTTGTATCGCCGTGGTCCTGCAGCACTTCCATTCAAAGGAGCCGAGCTTTTAATCTAAGAACAAATGACCCAATTCGTAAGTGTGTGTGTGCTGCACATTGCAGCCTGCTGCAATCACACACTCTGTGGGAAAGCAGAGTTATGTACTGTGAAGGGGCATCCATAGTGTTCTGTATGTGCACAATGTGCTTATGTGTCCATGGCGACGGAGATCACGGCAAACACAGCGAAAAAACCACCACAAACACTTCAGACTGTGTTTTTGTGTTGAGGGTCAGCAGAGAGAAAACTGCACTGAATTCAAATGGAGCCATTGTTGGTGGAGTGCTGAGGAGTCAACAGTTCGCCTCTTCACTGTGATTCACAACGACACTGTGGATTTATTCACTGTTCTGTGCTGGTGAGACTGGTCAAACTGGACCTGATGGAGTCTGTCTGCACGGCTGCAGCATCCTCCACACGGGGAAGTAGGAAAATATGTCTGAAGAGGAATCTGTCACAGTTCCAGTTGGCTATCCTGCATGTGGGTCGGACTGTGACGGCATCACTGCAACACCGCGGTCATGTGACACTACCGCAGTGATTGGTAGAGTCTGACTGGTCTACAAGTCAGAAACACAGCCTCTACTTCATGCACAAGTCAGAAATGCAGCCTCTGATTGGACCGCAAGTCAGAAATACAGCTTATGATTGGTGCACGATTTAGAAATACAGCCTCTGATTCGTGCACAAGTAATGAACAAAGCCTATGATTGGACTGCAAGTCAGAAACACAGCCCCTGATTGGTCAATAAGTTATGAACAAAGCCTCTATTTGGTGCACAAGTCAGAAATAAAGCCTCTGATTGCTCAACAGACTAAACCTGAATCATGTGATCGCTAATGCACAGTTAACAACAGCTACTGTTTTTAACACTGAAAATGTCCAAATAAAAGATTCAGTGTTGAATTTATCAGTATGGATTTGTTTTGTTCTCCAACACTGTTCTGCTCGCTCTCCTGCTCCTCCACATTAACAGAATAACGACGGGGAAAGGTTGATTTCTCACCGTGTGAAGAAGAATCCCAACACCACAGCCCTTGTGGGTGACACTGAAATAACTCAAAAGTTTAAAATATAACATCTAAATGTTCCAAATGCCGTTTCGAGCCCAAAGGACGCCCGGGGTTGTATCCCATCATACCTTTAAGTGCCCCTCATATCTTTTCAAGCAGCTACAGAGGCGTCCTGATGGCCTGTGTTTGGCTCCTGGGCTCCTCTGCATACTAATGTTGCTGTGTGATAGAACGTAAAGCCTCCAGATTCCCTCTGCTATCACCTTTCTTCTGCTGCCAAGCAGGGCGCCATCTAATACATGGGCTGAGTGTGTGACTGACAAGTGGAGAGAGAGGCAGAGCATGATAACAGACAATCAGGAGAATGCGTATCTGTGTAATTTGTGTGTATCTGTAATATGTGTGTGTGTGTGTGTGTGAGGCATGACCAAGGCTGGTTTCCCTCTGCAATGCGTCAGGATCCCACATGCAAACCCAGCTCCTGGCAGCACTTACAAGGCCTGTATGTTCTGCACAAACGTGCCTCCAACACATGCCAGCCATTCTGCCTGGGAGCTGGCATAGATGTGAAGCACATTTGGAATATTTTTGGTCCATGTGTGTGTGTGTGTGTGTGTGAGAGAGAGAGACAAAGAGCCTTGGCTGGGTGTTGGTGTGCTGTAGGGAGAGCTCTTCCCTCTGTAGCGGTGCTGTGCCCACATGGGAATGCACATATTCACATACAGAAACACACGCAGCATTGTTCTCCAGCACAAGCTGATTGAAAGTGTGAAGCCCAGGCTGCATGTAGTGGGAGTGTGTTGCAGTTAAATCACACAAATGATTAAACAATTAGTCAAGAGAGAATTCATAATTTTGCGAATCGATCTAGTGGTTCTCAAATTTTCCTGCCATGTCCTCTTTGGAAGCAGAAAAAAACATCGGTGCACCGTGCAGTTCACTTCCTCATGAGCAATGAACAATATTGAGATAATCAATTAAAGAAAAACATGAACTGCATGAGTTATTACATCTTACGTGGTTTCTCTTGAGTAATGAGTCAGACTGAGAGTGTGCAGACGTGCTAGCAGCTCCGTGAGGTGTTTGAGCTGCATGCTAACACCCTCACACAGACAAACGGATGTTCACATGAGCGTGTTAGCATGCTGACACTGGCTAATTAGCACTGAACTCGCAATAAAATGTCATCCTGAAAAACCCTGTTAGAAAAGTCAGCAGATGTGCACATTGTATTCAGATACATCCTCTAAAAACCAAAATGTTCCAGTTGTTTGTGCCAAAACTTTGCCAACAGATATTTCAGGTTTGATCAAAGTGGTACAAAGACTGACAACAGACTGAGATTTCCATACAGACATACTGTGAAAAACTGCTATAAACAAGCCGAATCTTTCAGAGAAATGACACAAGACTCCTCCGTCACAATGAATATCTTCTTTACTTCAGTTTTGACTGATGCTTTTGTTCAGTTCCTGTGGAAATGTATCATCTTATACACAGTATTTTGCTGTTGGAGTGTAAGTCCCCCTCAGCTCTGCAGCCTCCCGAAGATCACTGAACCACTTAAAGGGAAACTCCAGTAGTTTTCAACCTGGACCCTATTTTCCAATGTATTTGTGTCGAAGTAACTAATGGGGAACTGTTTCTGATAATCAGTAGTAAGTACGGCCTCTTTAGTGGGCAGACAAAAACGTGCTGCAATGTGTTTCTGCAGGACAATTAAGCCCCATCACTGTCCGAGATTAAAACATGTTTCTGTACCTTTCGCCTGATCTGGTCAGTTTATTATTGTAAACTGATGATTTGTGCAGTGCTACTGAAAGCACTTTTACACTGCAAGCCAGCATTCATCCATTCACACACATATAATATAAATAAAGGGGATAAAGAAAGTATTTTTGTTTTTTTTAATAGATTTATTGATTTTTGATTTATTTATTTTTAGCATTTTTATTTTTTATTATTGATTTTTTTTATTGATTTAGATTTTTAGATTTTTGATTGATTGATTTTTTTTATTTGTTTTTTTCAAACTAGATTTTTTTTATATCTATATACACAAACAGGCTCTTTTCTTTTGGACTCTTGGTCCAACAAAAAGTCTTATTTTTTGGGCTCTGGAAATGTAACAGGTCTTGTTTTACTGTTTTCTGACGTGATCATGGATTAAACGAGGTGGAGAGTGAGTCTGTAAACAGGAACCATCCCAACACACCTGCTCAGGATTTCTCCGTAACAACACACATCTGAACATAAAGCACAAAAACTCCTGTTAAAGCCTTCAGCTCTCCACGGTGAGTGTTTACTGTTTACGTATTCATCACAAACAGAACGCAGAGACAAGAACACCAGCAGCCTTCGCATTAAATGTAAGTCGCTCATCACATTCACACCAGCACCAGTAAAAACAAGGTCGCTGGCTGCGCTGATTCGATGGCACAGAGGATCAAAGCGCCGCTCCATCAGAGTCTCTGGGAGACTGACGCTGCAGGTGCAGAGGATTTACCGCAGCGAGGAGGCTGATAAGTCCTGCTCAATATTCATGCTGAAGGAGAACAAAATGAGTACATGTCCTCCAAAAGAGACTTCCTGCCTCCGTGTTCACAGCAGCCGCCAAATGAATCACAGAATACTCCCGTTCTGGCCCTCAGTCGCCCCGGCGCTCCTGTTTACACGCTGCAGGCTCCGGGGGGGAATCCTGGACCAACGTGTCTTTACGACATGGTTAAAAAATATCATTATGCAAAGTTAATGAAGATTTCTTTTTAAGATCATGAGTGGCGTGTTCTGGTTATAGTGACGGCTCAGCTAACACAAGTTAATATTCTAGTTAAACCGCTAAATAACAAAAAAATTCAATAAAAAAGTTATAAAATGAATGTGTGTAAGTATTTTTTCTTTTTCTTTTATTGTATTAACTAAATAAAAAAAAATAGTTTTTAAAGCAGACTAGGGTCGCAACATTTTATGGGAATTAACAGGAAATAATTGGAATAAAAAAGTAAATGTAAGGGTTAAATTTTCAGGTTGTATTCCTCCCCGTCAAGACTTTATCATATCATAAACAGACCAATAATTTGCCAAATACAATGTAAGATAAATCCACTGAGAGCTTCAAATGAACAACTAATTTATAAAATACACGTTTTACAATCATCCAAATCGTGCAGAACTTTTTGAGTTAAATATATATACATAGGAGGTAATTAATATGTCAGGAAAAAGAAAATCTAAATCCCACAGCAGGAGAATACTGTAATAATATTATAAGCAACAGATGAGAATGAGGCTCAGGTGTGAATAACAACACTAGAGGTGATTTATGAAACCGTTTCCTGTACTTTGTGTGTCAGTAACAGGTGAAAACAAGGATCACTCTTCATTGATTTCTGCTTGTTGTGGAGTCTCGTCACAGTCGGTGCTGGAGATCAGCCAAAGAACAACAGCTGCCCTGGACCGCTGCGTCACATTTAGAGGACAAACAGACTTCATCTTTGGTATAAATATGAACTGGGAGCAATGTGGTGTTCAGTGTTTATGCTAAAGAAACTTTAACATGAAGAACTAACAATAAACGGTGGACCTGCTGACCTCCAGACGCCCTCACTGATACTCTTAAACGGTCTGAAATGTCGCTCTGAGCTCCAAACATCACTTTGTTTTTAATCTCTCGCTCCACGAACAACGACACCAGCAGCTTCTTCCTCAGAGCGTCACTGATGGAGCTGTTGTGTGCCGTGATGGCTGTCGTTCACTGGCTGCCGCTCTTTGTGGGGAGGTTAATTGAAGATGTGCTGGCTCGCTGATTGCTGAGGACCTGTGAGGCGCCCAGAGGGGTCCTGATTGAAAAGTGTTTTCTGCACTGAAAGCGTTATTCCTCGTTCGGTGGATCTATCAGTGTTGATGGTCGAAAGGGCAATCACGCCATTAGGCTGCTGGTTACAGCGGCGTGACAGACGAGAGAGAACTTATCAGGAGCAAAGAGAATGAGGACGTGTTTCATGTTTTGGCCAAACGTTGAAGCTTCACACATCTTGTTTACATGTTTACACATGACAGACAGAAAATAAAGAGAGCAAAAACAGAAAGAGTTTATGAGTTCAGGTGAGGCAGTGGGAGTCGGGTTTTTTAGGCTTTTTCTTGAAAAGCTTTGGTTGGTTTTTGAAGCAGTGAGTGAGTCTGTGTGGTGGATGTTTGGGCAGCAGACGCTGCTTGGTCCATAAGAAGAGCATCAACTCCTGAGTTCCTGTGAGGTCACAGTGGCTTTGACCTTTGACCACGCACCTCCAAGCAGTTTATCCTCCAGTCCAAGTGGATGTTTGTGCCAAATTTCTAAAATTGCCAACACAAAATCATGATGCCTCTGGATATAGACGTCATTCCATCCATCCGCTTATCTTCTCTCCAGCCCCGAGGTGTTTCCAGGCCGGGCAGGAGATCCTTACCAGATGCCTGAACCACCTCAGCTGATCCTGTCGATGTGAAGGAGCAGCGGCTCGACTCCGAGCTCCCTCCGGATGTCTGAGCCCCGCCACCCCGCGGAGGAAACTCATTTCAGCTGCATGTTTCCGTGATCTCGTTCTCTCGGTCACTTCCCAAAGCTCAGGACCAGAGCGGAGCGGAGGAACGTGGACGGACTGGTAAGCTCCATCATTTCATCCTCAGGAGTTCAGTGTGAACCACACCTGTGTCAATACTTCCTAATAAAAGATCATCTTGATCTTGTGGTCGTTGTGCTGAAGCTTATTTTTTATTATTTGAGAGAAAGTTGCCTGTTTTGGGTTTGTTTTCAGAGGCCTGGTTGCTGTTCTTTAGTGTATTAGTGGAGGATTTAAATGATCCAGATAATGTTTTCGGGCTTTTAAACACAATGTCTGTAACAAACTTCCACCTCCCACAGTGTCAGTTTCCCCGGGTGGAGTCTTACAGGGAACTTTCATCAAATGTAACTTCTCTTTCTTCCTACATGTTTCCTGTGAGTTTCAAATAAAGTCGAAATTTTAAAAGATAATCCTCAGTGGGTGAAGAAAGCAAAGTGATGCAACAAAGCTGTGATCCCGCTTCAAACTTAAAACACATCCAAGCAAACTTAACCCACTCATCCCCTCCTCATCCCGACCATTTGTCTGCCGTGCACGTAGCGTGGAGTCACAAGACGTCTTATCATGTCGCCCGCCTGCAGGCACAGCTGTCATAAAGCTCATCTACCACCTGAAGCCAAAACCAACACAGCCCGCACCGATAGGTGTGCCGAGCACCCATTTCTCCCCAGATGTCTCTTATTCCACACGAGCCTGAGAAAACACGACGCTGGGAGCAGAGGAGGGAAAGCTGCGCAGGAAGAACGCGAGCTCTCATTCCTCATGTGTGCTGTTGCCAAAGCAAATGTCTTTGTTGTTGGGAAGTGTTCCCTTGTTTAGCTCTCAGCGGTTCCAACTGAGATTTCATTTATTATCATCAAATATACCATGTAATGAACACTATGGGTAAAAACAAACATACAGGAGGGAGAATGCCAAATGCAGGAACCCGACACCACCGAGGCACGCAGCGCTCCCTGGGATGAAACACCGACTTATTTTTATGGCTGCAGACAGTCGGATTGTTTGCACACGACTCTAACTTGGCACACGGGTAATTAAAGAAACCACAGGGAGTAAACGAGACTTCAAATTGATGTTGCACTGATTAAATCCCAGTTTGACGAGTGTTAGATGATGCTGAACATCTCAGGCTGCAGTCAGTGCAGGAGGAAGTCTTCATTTCACAGGTGTGCTGACTTTGACTCGTCCTCTGAGGAGCGGCCTCGGTGTGCAGCACCCTGACACTAAAGGGTCAGAGCTTCATGGCAGGTGGAGGGCGCAGCGTGTGAGCAGGTCAGCCTGAGCTCAGTGTGACACAGCCCGGCCTCGGCGTGCTCATCCGACCTCCTTTCTGCTCACTCAAGCGTTTCTTTTGTTTGTTTTTTTAATCCAAATCGTCCCGTCTTCATGCCCTGCTCCTCACCGTCCTTTAATCGGAAAACTTTCCCCTTCAAAATAAAATATGTCCCAATTAAATTATATGACCAGCAGCATTTTTTAATAAAATTAAGCCTTTATGAATTAGGATTGATGTATCTTTAACAACTGTTAGAGTGTACAATACAGGTGGAAATATGTATAAAATCTCTTTTATAGTTTGCATAATTATGTATGAAAATGTTGATATACACGGTCGCCCATAAAGTTGGAATAATTTAGTTTTCAGACACAATCTTCTGTTAATTGTGGTTTGTTTTTTTTGTAATAAGTTTGCAAGAGATTGATTAATAAAGTTTTGGGAAGATATTTACTTTATTGGTTAATAATAATAAATCACATTGTCACAATCATTTAATTTCAAAATATTTGATTCTTGGAGATTTTCTATGAATTTATGAATATAACCAGAAAGTAGCAGACTACAACCAAGGCCAATGGTGCATTCACTTGCTCCTCGGATGATTTAATCTCTCGAGTTGAAAGGCCGGTTCAGGTTCACAAGCTTTAAGTTGTAATGTGGAAACAACACGGACGCCACAAAGAAGACGTGTTTGATTCCTCAGAGCTATAAAAAACATTTTCCAAAGAGCAAAAGAAACGGAGCAGGTGAGCCATGAAATGTTGGGAAACTCATTGTTCTGATTATTCTGACAACACGTGAATGCAGCACAAATGCCAAAAAATCTGATCTGCTCTTCTTCTCATGCTACAGCAAGTTTCATTAAATCTAACCTGTAGTTTATTCTGTAGTCCTGCACAGAAAACATCAACATTTGTGTCTGTTTCTGTCGAATCCAGTGAATGAAACGTCTGAAGAATCACATCATTAATGCATTAATCATTTAATCCAATACAGCAGTCCTGCTCATTCATTTGCAGCATAATAAACTGAGATATTAAAGGGATTGCTGAGAGTGGAGCACTGTGAAATCTCTTCTGTATGCATCCTCCCTGGCCCAGCTGTGAACCTCAGGTAAGATTCTTTCCACTCGCTCTGTCAGAGGCATTTATATACAATAAGCTGCACATGCTGCTGCTGCTGTGTGTCTGCAGACTCTTGGCACCGCTCGAGCCTCCATCACACTGTCTAAAGCTCCCACTCTTGGCATTTTCCCTTCCCTGCTCAAGCACCTCTCTCCCATCACACCAATGAAATGTCAGTCTGCCAGAGGAAAAGAAAAAAAGCCGTCTTCCTCTCACGCATACAGTAAATTCACCTCCCTCACATCTCTCCATTCCTCTCTTTCAGCAGCTCTCCGGCTCTCCTGCAATGCAGACATTTTAAAAAGGCTGGCAGCATGCAGGCCCACTGCTCTGGAGCAGGTCCAGGATGTGATTAGAGAAGGGACTGAGAGCATCCCCATGGCTGACTAATGTCCAAGTGTAAATCATCGCGGAGAGGAAAAGGAGCAAGAAACGGGCAGAGAGAAGGTCAAACAGAAAGAGCAGCTGACGGTGAGGGAATAAGAAAACACTCGGGTAGATGTTTACTGCAGATTAGATCAACAGCACAATTTTGCATCACTGCTTTTTTCAATTTAGCTGCTACTTACTCAGACTGCACATGTTAATAAGCCCTGCAGCGGCTCGTCTGATTTGCATGTGCAGCAGAATAACACCTGATGTCTGTTAAAGACGTGCGGCGTGCATGTCTGGAAAAACAATGGACATAAACGAGTCTCTGCTGCTGCATGCGGAATTCAAAGGGAACAGTTTGTCCATTATTCCTGCAAAGGGGAACTAAACACACTAAACTGCAGATTTTAAGGAAACGTTGGTTAAAAAGCCTCATCTGCCAGCTTGTATTGTTAGCACCTGGAGCTATAAAAGAGAAAAACACTGTGGGAGATTTTCTAGAAAGGTTTTAATTCCTTTGACTACATTAGTGCTTTAAAGGAGTAGAAACAAAACATAAGGCAACAATCAACCAACTCGAGGTGAGCCAGCATGTGTGTGAAGAGCAGAAACCTGCTCAGAGTTTAAGCTGATATCAAGCTGCAGGTCGACAATAACTCAGTCAGATTTCCAACAATATTTTGGCAATTGTTTGCTCATATCTAAAAAATGAAGTGTGTGCACATCCAGAAAAAATGTAAAAACCAGAGCAAGACAAAAAACACAAACTGCAAGAAAACAAGACAAGGAAACTCAACAAGATCTCCGACCGAAAACAGTTTAAATAGCAAGTAAATGTATGTAAATGCTGGAGGTGAAGTGGTATCGAGGGTGATAATCAGCTATGGAAGTTACGTAAAAACACGTAAGTAATGTAAAAAGGTTTCACATGGGACACGAACCCTGTTTTCCTAGTGAAAGCCGCTCTTTAAACTCTGCATCGCCATCAATCATCACCACTACGTCAGCAAGATGGCGGCGGAGTGTAAAATGTAAAAATGAGTCGTTTGTTGCTGCCTGTAATGTTTTGATCCAAACGTTACAATACAAATCATCAGCAGCAGTTTCCCCATTTTTTGCAGCAACACTTGTTGGTACCTGTGAGTTCCTCCTCGCAGATGAAAATCCGACTCTGCATGCGTTTGTTTTGTGTGTTGTTAATAAAATGTCTATCTGTATGCACGCTCACTGCTGCTGTCCTTAGGATAGATCCCCTCACAGGCCAAATACCAGCAACCCCACAAAACAGACACAGTGATAGAAAATGCCAGCTGGTCCAAACTCAAAGACATTTTCCTCTTAAGCTTCAGCGCCGCCGCTGCAGCAGAAAGAATCTGACAATTCATTAAAAGCGGAGCTGTTATCTTCGCCCTCTGTCTTCAACAGCTCTTCTGTCCAAAGCCCACACTGATATTTCCAGCTGACTTTTATTGGTTTTGTGCACAGTACAGGCTCTGCAGATGGTTCCAGAAAGGGCAACGTGAGAAAATCAAAGCCGCACTGATCTGCAGTTCCACACATAAGCCGTGGTGATTTTTTATTGGCCAATATCACACAGTGACCCGAGTCAGACGCCGGGTCAGCGTACGTCTATAGGTATTCTGTGTGTGAGCTTAGAAACCTGGAGGAGTCATTTAAAAAACGTTATTATTTCAGAGGAATCCTGGTTAAAGTGGAGCTGGGACGTATATTCAGATTTTAGCAATATTGTGCAATGAAACTGGATAGATTTTCATAATATCATCAGTGTCTTTTCCTTTATAAAAATCTGCACTCCAGTAAAGTTTGACGAGTTTAACAGACTGTAGCTGTTCTGTTATTTCAGTCATTATATCACAAGATGATCATTATTCATCAAAAGCTTTTTGTAGGTATTTGGTCACATATATTACATATTTTGGATTTTCTACAGGTCAGCAGGTGGCAGTGTGATGTGTTACTGTAATCTGTCAGTAAACAGGAGAAGAAGAAGAGAGAAAACAACAACAAAAAGAGAGAAAATGATAGAAGTCTGCAGGAATTAGATTCAACTTCTAATAGTTCTTTGTCAGAGGAAACAGCTGATCAGTCATGAGAGTTAAATGTTTCAGAACTTATTCAGAAACAGAGTTTCCTTCTTCTGTTTAACGTATTAACTGTTTTACAAAAAAAGAGAGAAACCACGCGAAGCGAGAGTAAAAACTTATGTGCATTCTCAAAGGTTTTATCTAATTTTGGTGTTTCCATCTCGCTTTTCTCCTGAGAATCTTGTGTTTAACATTATGCAAACTAACCTAAACACTGATATAAATACAGTAAACTGGTGTCAGCACTAGTTTCCATGTTGAATAATACAGTCAGAGGTGACACTGAGCCTGTGCACCTGATGCTCCCAGCATTAATGCTCATACAGCCAGTGTGTGCTGCTCCTAATATCCTCTATGCAAGAAGATAAATATAAAAACATAAAAATCACACTTACTCACTGTGTGACTCTATTGCCAGTAAAAGGTTGTGGGGTTGAAAAGCATCACAGCACTAACAGTTTAGGTGCCTCCATGAAGAAAAAAACATTAAAGGGGAATTTGGAAATTGGAAAAGAGGATCTGCTGGAGCGGGTAAATTGGTTAAAGTGCAGCAATGTGTTTCTATCTTCCCATCTGTCTGATTTTAAACGTGCAGCATGCACGCTCCTGAACTTGACCGCTGTGTTTGCATGTATCCTTTGAAAGAAATGGGCCCCGATAGCTGTTTAGTGGTAATTGAGTGGCTAAGTGGCTGAGGACATCCTGCCGAGTCAGCAGCAGCACAGGAAAGAGGAAAGAGGTTCGGCTCTGGGGGCCGGCAGCTACATTACCCCCCTCCTGCATATTAAATATTAAACATCCATCCACATTATTGTCAACCGAGGACAAAAATGTGGACAAATTACAGGAATGGACGCTCGATCACGCAGCCAATAGGATAAATCACTTATGTTTAAGGGAGCAGAGATCAAGTGTTGTGAAAGGTGTCGATGTATGATCAACATGTTTCACCTGCAGGGATTATTACACACGTCCTGTCAGGCAGTGATCACATCCATTAGGGAATCCCCAGGAAAAGCTGTAGCTTCCGGTTCTAATGTGGCATTAGATGCATCTGTTTCTCATGAATATCTCATATGAAACTAACGGGAGGGAAATCTCTCAGCAGTCTCACACTGTGTGCAGCATTCTGAGGAGCATCGATCAGGCTGATGTTTACTTATGTAGTGCATCATTTATGTCCGCCTACTCGCTCTGAAATCAGCATTTATAAAAGGTCACACAGATAGAGGCTCAGATTCCTAAAACAGACACAAAAGTAGGAAGCAAAAGTAGGGAAACTTCCTGCAGGAAATAGCTTCAAAACTTTCTCCTTTTAACAATTATTCTTCACATGAATGTTTGTTTTTATTATAAAAGTCATGCAAACAAATATGCATAGATTTGTGGGTATGCAGCTTGTATTAAACTGTATTTTTCTCTCCCTGTTTCCTTTTGTTCAGTGAAATTACAGTGAAGTTTAAAATCGACTGTATTCTCTGTGCATTCCCTGAGTGCCATGTTTTATTTAAGCTGATTTATTTGCATGGTAGTTTGTTAAATTCAACAAATGAGTGTTTTATAAAGTCACTGCAGAACTCGGAGGTAATTGGTCTGCTGTATAATTACAGTAATTCAGATAATTGTCTGGCTTCGGTTCATTGATCGTAACTTGGCAGACACTTTTTCCTTAAACATTTCAATTAACCTGAGCTGAATAATGCTCCAAGGACAAATCCACATGCAGGAAGGTTAATGGATTAGTGATGCCCAAACAAATAACACCACATGAGGGACACCATGGCTTAAACTTTGGCTTTCTATCTTTCTATCATCAGCACCAACCTGCCTGTACAGTGACCATACTTTGGTTGGTCTAACGAGCAGCACTGATGCAACCAATCTGAGCATTTTTTTTGCTTCTTTTTTTGTTTCATTTGTTTGGGAGAACGACGTCATCAGTGATCAGTTATCTCTCCTCACTATACAGCACAGGCTCTGCAGCTAAACACAGACATAGAGACAGTATTAATAAAAAAAAAAAATGCAAATATAAAGCAGCTTACAGGTGCATTACTGCCCCCAAGTGGAATAGAGTCTGTGCACTGTAAGTCAAAAACCCGGACAGGTCTGCTGCAGGAGCACAGCTGATACAAGCTAACCACCTGAGTGAAGACAGGTCAGGTGATCTGAATGACTTCAGGTGTGTTTTCATGGATCAGTTTGACACCCTTGTTAGACTTCCTGTGCTGCCCTCTAGTGGCCGTAATAATAATGACGACAGTGATGCAGAGTACGGGGTTCATGTCCCACATTAAAACAAAGTAAAAGATGTGATTTGAAACATCACGGGACTTCAGTGCCTCACGTTTTGTCCTTTACATTTTTTACAAAACTTATGGTGGTCATGTCCTCGTAAATACTTCATTATTATTATTATTTCCTGTTTAAACTGTCTCTTATAACCCCTAACCAGGAAGTTTATTTCCCCAAACCTAAGTCAGTGGTTTTGTAGTATAAAACTGCAGCTTTTGTACATATATGGGTCGTTATGGTTGGTATTGTTTAGGTTGGAGATCTTGTTGCACATGGCTGCTGTAGAATTCAGCGTACTGGTTTTGTACTGGTGTTAATCCGGCTTAATGTCAAACTAGTTGGGCATTTTTTTCAGCAGCCCAACACTAGTGGATGAAACAAAAGGGGGAAAACAAAAAAATATCATCATAAGAGAAAGAAGAAAAAAAGAGGGTGGTTTGTCATAATTTCTAACAATATATTTCTATTTCTATTCATCATTTGTTTCCATTGAGTTCAGCATGTTAACGTTAAAACAGAAAGCCACCATGTGAGTTTAGGGCTGTTTGAAACCCGTCCGACCAGGAGCTTACTGACAGATTTGATATAATTCCATTTCTTGTCTGTATTTCTGTTATTATGAAATTTTGGTCTATTACAAAACATAGTTTGACTAATTGTGTTCCAGATCACAATCTCATGTTTATCTGAGCAGGATTCTGGAAAACTTTTTATAAAACTTAGTAAAAGGTTGTAGCCTGAGCAGAGGAAGAACATTTTTACTTTGGTTAGCATTGGAAGATAATCATGGCCTCGATCCCAGAGTGCCCTTCTACTTTCTGATTGGAATAATGGTCCAAACGAGGAAAATAAGCCTCTGCGTGTTCCTTACAGTATAATACAAGGCGTTCTTTTGTGCTCCTGCTGAAGACGTGAGTCATGAAATGGTCCCTGGTCCTGGATGTGAAACCAGGCTGTGGTAATTGCGCTCTTTGCAGCAGCTTTCGCTGTAAATTGGGCTGTGTGTGCTCGGCCGTGTGTGCTTACACCTGTGTGTGTGTGGGTGTGTTTGTTAAGAGACAATGAACACAATGTACATGACTGTACATTCCAATTAGCTTCCCCGCAGCTGACGGAGCGGATGATTCAACCCGCCGGCTCTTTTTATAGAAAAGTCTTATCTGCTGGGTTTGGATCCTCATGAAATATTCCCTCACCTCGGCACAGGCCTGCATACATTACAGCAGACCTCTGACTGCAGCCGAGAAACTTTGAAGAGAAGGACACAAAAGTGGTGCAGCCCTCAGCATCCCATTACCACTGCAGCCTGCTGGGATATCATGAGGAAATATCATGTGACCACGTCATGTTTCCACAGCATCGGCTTTCATGCAGGTCATCAGTCACTGGGAAATAAATACACGGCAACATCTGATTCTGGACCAGTAAAAATATCCTCTGCAAGATGAGAGAAAAGGAACCAGGCAGGAGCTAAACTGGACACATGCATGAATACATAGTTCAGATTAAGCTTTGTGCATGATCGCCATATAAAATGCAGCATATCCAACCTGGAACCAGCTGGGTAAAAATCAGAAGTACTTCATTTAATATCTTCCACAATCTCACCCTAAGTTACACTGTTAATCATTCCACAGTAGAGAGTCAGATGGATTTATACCCAATCAATGCATCTATATCGTCTTATTATGTCTTTCCATGACTTGGAAACCAAGACGGACTGAACTATCTGCATGTTCTCTGCAGGATCAGGCAGGAAAACAAGCTGCAGCTCCTGCAGGCTGCTCAGATAAAACCTGACAATAACAACATGTAACTCTTTTCCTCCGCGTCCCTGTGACAACACAGAGTCACTTTCTGCTCCCTGCACAGAGGAAAAGTAAATATCAGGAAATGATTACTTGGAAATAAGCGCCATTTATTTGCCGTGTCAACAAATGCAGGGAAACATATAGCCTGGGTGGCACAGTGCATTGTGGGAACTTGGCAAGTGTTGCCTGTGCTATCAGCGTGCTGCATGGCTGAATAAACATGATAACAAATGGTAGGAATGAGAAAACCAAAGAAAATACCTCATTTCCCTGCTCTTCTTTTACACTGGGGCAAAATATGGATAAACAATAAAAAGTTAAGCTGTGGAAAACATTATGAAAACAAATCACACCAATCTCTCAACATGACTGAACATCAACCCTCATGATCTGTGTTCTCATCCATTCTCATCACTGCCTGTACGCAGCTTTTACACAGGAGCTGCTGAATGATAATCTGCTGGTCCAGGGGTGTAAACACAGCAGGTCTGAGGGGAAACACACACTGAAGGGGCCAGTTTATGAGGTCACGACACCTCTGTGATCCAACATAAACTATGAAAGGTCTGTCTGTCTGTCTGTCTGTCTGTCTACAAAATAACTCCAAAAATTCTGCACGGATTTGGATGAAATTGACGAGGAACCACATTGCCTTTACTAACTGTCGCCATCTAGTGGATGAAATATTTAAATCCACAAAGCACTATTTAAAAATTGCATTCAAGCATCTAAATGCTGGCGTTTACAGCACACGACTGACTGCTCTGTTGTTCCTTTTTAAGTATATATATTATATATCGTCTGTGCACTTGTTTGTTATTTGTCCATGTTTGTTGCAGATGTTTAAGGACTATTATTATGTCTGTGCGTTGTGTTTGCTCTTTATATTTTTATAATTCCAACTTAATTTTCTGTCATTTATACTCACACTGTCTGTTTTCTGCTTTTACTGCTGGGACAAGGGAATTTCCCCGTTGTGGGATCAATAACGTTTAATCTAATCTAAAGTTTGATGAAGTCGGGGATTTTGCAGCAGAGTAGCTGCACCGAACTTCCTCAGAGAAGACGTCCAATTAGGCAGAATAACTAAATAAACCAGTGTGGATCTGCAGAGCCTTTACGTAGAGCAATAATACAGATTCCCCCCTCACACACACACACACACACACACACACTATGAAATTCTAAACATGCCCTTTATTCCTCTGGGGAATCTCTGCAGCAAACAAGCGAGCTAATCTAACTGCTATCCTGCTTTACCATTCATGCCTCCTTATACCAAAGTACATATGATTATTTATACATTTTGTGTTTCCTGCATTACGACCACTTGTGTGCCAGGAGGTGCTGCTGCAGCTAGTGGGGTCAATTTGTTCTGGCTGAATGAATGAGTGGTTAGAGCTTGGTATGCCACGGGTGACTGCGCTCTCCAGCAGAGCTCTCAGTCACCAGACAGCAGCTATTAGTGCCTCGCCGAGCCCTGAAGGGATGCTTCAGCTCTCATCAGCCAGTAATGAGGAGGGGGAGCAGGAGGTGCACGGGGTCATGTCTTTGCTGCTGGTCTCTTCACAATTAATAATATATGGTATACTCTGAGATCTGTCTCACATCAGAGCACGGTATATTTTTAGTTTACCTTGCACAGCATCTGTTTACACTGATGTACGAAGACCTGGAGCAGCTCTGTGGAGCACATGAGTTCGAGCTGTGCAACAATTTCTTTTTATTTTCCGAGGCCTGACAGACCTTACTCTGACTGGGTGACCTCACTTCTTTAGTCTGCACAAGCTACTTTGCAGGTGCATCTTTGCTCCACCCAGGACTTATTGGTGCACAGAACAATTGTGATTAGTTTCAAGAAATGCAAACAATCCGGAGTGTTATCCCAGAATAACAGATGCAGCCAGACCTTTCTGCACAGCTGACAGCACTGAGGAGTTCAGTACCAATCTACAAAAAAATCACAAGCTACAAGCCGTTAGCAACTGGTGCAACAGGAGATTAGCACAACTACAACCCAACAAGATCTCCAAGATAAACGACAGAGAAGACCGTTTGTCAACACCACCCATAACGACACATAGTAAAGGTTGGAGATCTCCTCCTGGATGTGGTCGTCTGCACCATCTGCCCTCCCACTGAAGTCAACATCCTGGGCGTCATTCAGGACCATTCACCCTCTCATTCCATTCCCACATCAAATCCATGTCGAAAACTGCATTCTTCCACCTCAAAAATGTCTCCCGACTCTGTCCCAGAGACATCGATCCATGCCTTTGTAACTTCCTGTTTGGAATACTGCAATGGAGTCTTGTCCGGGGTTTTAAAAAAAAGCCCTGGACGCTTACAAAAGCCTCCTCAAACACTCATCACAGCCTTTGACCTAAAATAACTCTACTATTTAGTTTTGTTTTCACACGGGCCACAAACTCTGTTCTCCTGGGTGAAAGTCTGCTGTTTGCATTGCCGTCAATCATTACTACCACGTCGGCAAGATGGCGGTGGAGGACAGCCTAAAACGTAAATATACTTTACTGCCTGTCCAATCACCCTCTATTGTCATTTTTTTCAGGAGACCAGTCTGTGCAACCTGGTGTGTGAGAAGGTACGAATGAAACACCGCTCAGCTACAACAGCAACAGGAGAGACTTCTGTGCACAAGACGAGGACAGCGTGTTCGATTCAAAAGAGAAACGGGATAAAACAATTACTGAAGCAATGTATTTTGGTACTTTTTAATTAAGTAGTCGTATGCCTGTTGTGACCTGTTGCCTTTAGTCAAAGTGTGTGCACAGTCAAACACTGAAGTGACTGAAATGTTCTAATAATGAAAATAATTTACTAAAGTTGCCGCTGGGCAAAATGTTTCCTCAGTGAGAGGATTGTCTTTATCTGACACGAGCACCACTGTCTGTTCAAAATACATTAGAATAAACGTACATTCATTGAGTTTCATAGCAACCGTGGGTGGTGAAAGTTTACATAGAGACCCAGTTAACCAATATAACCCTGAAACTGATATAAACAGGCACATTTTAACCTGACAGATGAATTATAGATATTCATCTCCACAGGTTTGGAGCAAGTTTAAACAAAGCGTAAATATTTCAGAGCACGAGAACAAAGGAAGTGTATCTGCTAATTTGCTTTGCAAAAGACATTTTAGGGGGAAACGTGACAGCTGCTTCAATTCAATTAGCCTGCAGTGGTTTTAAAAACAACTCCAGCACAATTTCTTTCTTTCTTTCTCTTTCTTACTGCTGGTAGATTTATCTGCCAAGGACGCTTTGTTTTTGTTTGTCTGGGAGCTTGATTACAGGAAAACTACCGGCCTAATTTCCATGAAACTTGGTGAAAGGATGCAACATGAACCAAAGAAAACCACGACATTTTGGAAAATACATGAATTATTTTTCACTTTCATTAGCAGTGAGGTGAAAACACCCCATGAAATTCAAAATAATGATATATTTTAATATTTCTGTCCTCTAAGGACACTAAACAACTTTTTTTTAGGTGAGGCACAAGGGTTTAACACTGTACTGTACTGACCAAAAATGATGTTATTTTGTATTCACCATGTTTTAAAAACCTGACTGCAGAACAATCCTGGAGTAAAAACACTGACGGCAGCCAGTGAAAGCACCACAAACTGGCATCAAAAGCATCGTCTCAAGGTCAGCTTCACAGATTATATAATACAAATGAAATTACAGCACAAACACACCTGTGACGTTGTGCCGCTGAGTGCACGTTGCTCTTTTTTGTATCTAATTGCACTTATCCATGACAGAACAATGGGAAGGTGAGTTAGAGTTCCTGCCTCATAAGGTGAAAGGTTATTCCTTAATAAAGCGTTCAGGAAAGGAACGGTCAGTGTGATTTAACATCCCCGCTCTTTAGACGCTGACTTTAAAAGAGGACGGCAGGATTTGAAGCGGACAAAAGAAGAATGAACATTAAAAGCCGTCCCTGACACCGACTCTCTGAAGATGCTGATAATTACCCTGTAAGTGCATGTGGCTATCAGCGCTGATTTCTGTTAAACTGACTTTTTTTTTTTTTGCAATTTGGCTCATTTGCATGTTAGAAAAAGGGGCAAGTGTGCACCAAAGTTTGCATATTACCTTCTGTGAGTGCTTTGAAAATTACATTTTAGTTTGAAAAGTCTAAAATGTACAACAACAGTGTGACGTCTTCATAACACAGAGCAGCAGACTCATGTTTAACACTGTGTTTAGACGAATAAAATACTTGAAAAAATGTGGTTTTGTTTGAATATTAAATAAAAAAAAACATTCTTGTCCTTCAAAGAATGACAGAAAATGTTTTGGGGTTTGAGGCTCTCGTGCAACATTGAAAACATAAATCATAACACACACAAACCCACAGACACATGAGCTGCATAGGAGGGAGCGGGGACAGTCTGTTTGGGTTTGTGGGAATAAAAGACTTTTGACTTTAGCCAGGGGGAGTTTGATATATACATTTCCTTATTAGTTCATTAAGCAGCATTACCAGCTTTGTACAGTACATTATACTGTATATTTTTTGTTATTTTTAGGAGGCAGTGTAGTAAATGCTCAGCTTTTTCCTTGCAGCTCACCTCAGTAATAATAATGTTCATGGCATCGACTGACCTGGATTTTATTTATATATTAACCACGACAGAAAAAGACAGATGTCATGATATTAACGCTATTTTCAAGCATGTATTTTTGTTTTGGTTGCACTTTGACCTTTCAGCTTGTCAGCCTTCAGCCTGGAGGAATATATCCACAAACATTTTCCTCATTCTGCTCTGAAATTGCAAACAGACAAACCACATCCTCCCCCCAAAAAACGATGAATTCTTTGTTGGTTTCTTTGGCTGAGCTCATGCTTCACTTTACAACAATGACTCCCAAAAACCAGCAGAGTCAGGATCAGCGAGTACAGCAGAACAAACATTTCAGGCTGTCATTACGCTGCGTCCGTGCCACGGGACAAACCCGTCTCAATGCTCTGCAGCCACATGTGCAAATTATTCACACATGTGCACAAGAAGGACACATGTGCACAGAGGAGACACACACTGCGACATTTCATTCAAAGCCATAACAACATTAGCACATCATAAGTCTTGATAAATTTACATTTCATAACAGTTTCAGATGTGCATTTAAAGGGAAGGCCTGTTCTGATACAGATGTGGAGAATAATGGGATCTTTAAAGGTTCATAGTTTTACTACTTTGTTTTCTCAGTGTCATTATTTAGCAAAATAAGACTCCAGCTGTAAAAAAGTGGAATTATATTTTAAAAGGCTGGTTTTAGAGGATTGAGGTTTCTTTTACACTAAAAAGATGCTCTAGTCCGACTTTCCCACTGAGATTAAATGTGATTTTTCTCATTAAACTCGCGATGCTAACAGGAGGTGTAAATACGTTACTGGAAAGAGACGCGGACTAATGAGCAGCAAACTGTATGTTTCTGTGAGGTGCGAGCGACAAAAAGCACAGACGGGGACGTCTGCAGCACATCAAAAGGTTAATTGGCATGACTATATTTATATACAGTCTGCCACTCGTTCGTCTCCCCGCATCACTTCCTCCCCGACGATTTTTCCCTGCGACACAGACAGAGACCAGGAGCACGCCCTCCACATGAAAACATCGTTTCCTTTGGCTATCAAAGCGTCCACCTGTACGATTTCATATTTAATGACCTATCCATGACGGGTATTAGTCAGCAGGTGAAGGGGCCTTCCAGTATTTTCTGTCTGTTTGATGGTCTGAGCTGTTATTCCTGTGCTGAACTGGACTCGCTGATGAACTGAAGGACAGCTGCTCATTACCAGTTTTCTCAAATGTTGCTGATTTTGCTCCCTCCATCACATTTCCCTCCCCGGTCTCATCATTTCTATTTACCCCCCATAAGGGAAATGAGACACATGACGAGGCTCGAGTGCTGCTGCAAAGCTTCTCCTCTGATGGTGGAGGAAAAAAAGGAGAAATCACTTTAGGAGCACATCAAACCGCTCTGTTTGACTTGATTATTCAGAGACGGAGCGACGGACGGGCGGAAAAATGCAAAGCAGAAGCTCACATACAAACCACTTTAATCATGAAGCGCACAAAGGAAACTGGCTTTTTCAAGCTGCTGAGGGACTAAAAACAGCAGTTTCATGAATAGCTTGAGGGACCCACCTTCATACTGAATCTGGATCTGTTTTACAACATGAATCGATGTGATCTATGTTTAGCAGCCTCTTTATCTGCACTGCTGGAACATTTCATGGCACATATTCACTGATTTTTGCTGTGGTTTGATGCATATAAACTCTCCTGCTGAGAATATGCAGCCTGTTAGCTTAGCTTAGCACAAAGACTGGAAACAAGGGGAAACTGCTAGCGTAGCTTTGTGGAAGCACCAGCACCTCCAAACCTCACTGATTCACACGTTGTCTTGATTGATTAATGCAAACAACAACAAAGTTTGGGCGAGAAGTTTCTGCACACAAGTATCCTGATTTTTGGATTGTGTTTAGGAGTCTCCACCCAATACACCACACAGTATGAACATAACAAGCTAATAACAAATATTTCCTGTAGATCTCGACACAGCGTCCACTGGGTCTTGAGGAAAACACCCAGAAAGTTTGAGGTCGATCCGATCCGACAGACAGACACTGCTTTCATTTTTGTTCAACTTCATGTTTACGAATCATAATTACAAACCTTGATTTAGGTTCTGGTTTGTTTGGTGACAGCAGAGGTCAAAGGTCTTAGAGTTTTATTCAAAATAGCGACTACGTGGGACAACAAACAGCCAAGCAGCTACTGAATAAACTGGAGAGTATCGTCAACAAATCAGGCCGGAAGTGTCCCGTCCTACCCCTATTACTCAGAGCACATCTTCAAACTTTGCTTTCACCTGTAGAGTTTCATGTCTGTGACACAATCACACTGAAACAATCTCCACAGAAACACATATAAACACGTCGTAAACTGATTGTGCAGTAGTTTCTGCTACACTAAGTGTCTCCATTTCCCATGATGACACAGTGAAAAGCATCCAGCTCCATGCTGCCTGGCTGGTAATAACACGGACAGTAACACGGCTGTTTACTCATGCATGAGACCTGAGCGCTGCGATCAGACGTCCCGCTGCGCAGAGCGCTCGGGTAGTTTCCCTTCAGCGGGAGAGCACGGGAAGGAGAGAGCGCTTTACCTTGATGACGTGTGTGTCGGTCCTTATGTGCCGCAGCAGGCGCCCGTCTGTCTGCAGCTCCTCATCCTACAGCTCGCTGTGGTCTCGTTCCTCCCTGCAGGATCCAAAACAACAAAGCTCAACAACTTTCCATATCATGTTTTGTTTTTCGGCCCCTAACCTCGAAGTGACCACAAAGTGACAAATACGTTGCATTTCCAGCGGCTGCTTCAGAATAACATCCTAACATAAAGCAGGAGCATTTTGCACAAGCAGCAACTTGTTTCCCATAATTTGACAAAATCTGGATCCCTTCCATGCCTTATTTAAATGTATTACATTGCATGTAAGTTATCCTCTTACCCTTTCAACCTTTATAACTCTCAGTTTATTGAATTTTAAAGCCGTATTTACATCCCTACACTGCTCATTCTGCCTCTCTTCTCTGCATGAAATCTGCATTCATACACACATTTACTGCTGCATCTATGAACTCATGACTTGCTTTTCTGTCTTTGTTCATTAGAGAAACCTCACATTTGCTTCTGACTACGAGGGGAATCATACTGAAAAAAGGCTTAAATTGGCTTGATTACATTAGCTTGTTAGCGAGCTGATTAATCAGTTAATCGTTTGAATGTTGATTCTTTTTAAGGTGGAGAACTGATGAACTGTGGACAGCAGGACAACAGCAGAATGTAAATCATGTAGCCAGTGTCGTGTGGGTGAACTGGTCGTCCTTCACAGTGCAGCAGGACTTCATAATGAGAGGGTCGACTGTGTTTACATACTGAGGTCAATGAATACAGGACACACGAGGACATTAAAGAAGTGTTCATGTCCTTCAGGTGTTTGATATAAGTTAAGCAATAAACTAAACTACTTGGTTGGGTTCGAAGAAAGAAAATAAGTATTTTGTTCAGTAAAAGAGTCAGTGTTGACATTAACAGTGGTTTCCTGTATGAAAATGGTGTTTGTTTGTTTGTACTACGTCAGTATCAGATAAAGTGTTGTTCTTTGAAGGTGTTGTTGTTTTCAGAAATATCCTCCATCTTTCCCATATATGGTCACTTCTGGCTGCACAAAAACAAACCAGCCTCATTGCCTCAATGCTTCACAACAACATGGCCACTTCCCATCCTTTCATCCAGCCGGTGGGTGTCGGTCTTGAGAGCACGATGACCGAATTAACCTGCGAATCATCGACTCCGGCCTTTTATCTCAGAGAGCGATGAGTGGCTATATCGGGTTAAGTGTTGGATAATTGACCCGGGCTCCTGCTGGGTTTCTATTTGACCGTCTAATTATATGTATTCAGCTGGCATTCCAGGTGTAAATCAGCGTCTGATTAAACCAGCGGAGCAAACACAATGACTCAAGTGCTGCCACAGAGCAGGAGCACGAGCCACAGGTTGTTTCAGGAGCTCCGCTCAGTGCTCGGCTGTTACATAAGGGAGCACAGGATGCATCAGGGAAAAATAAACATTCTTCACTTACCTCTAATGATATCAAGCAAAATAAACATTTTGTAGAAAATCTAAGGGACAAGTAATAAAAAACCTCTGCAACAAAAAGCCAAAACTATGTGCATGAGTCAATACAGCTGAGATATGTAAGAAAATTATCACATAAAAACACACACTGCATTACTCATCTTCTGAATCTAAGCAGTGTGCAGTTACATGCACATAATATCCTGTACTGTCTATACATAATTTACATAATATTCATTGTCTTATGCAAGTGTAAGCACATACATAAACTCTTGATGCATGACACACTGCCTCTCTGCACAGTGTAACATACAATTCATGCAATATTTATTGAAAGTAGAGCATCTTTAGCTGCTGTATTGTGACATTTTTGCCAGTGAAACAGTAAAATCTTTTGCATCTGACTGTACTGCTGAGAAAAGGCAGTTTTTAGCATGATGCGGGTTGTTGTCTCCAGATTAAACTTCCTCATCTGTTGTTTGATAAAGTGGAAAAGGGAGAGAGAGGGAAAAGTCTGCATGTACGATCCGTGTTGCAGCCACACGGTCGTCTGACTTCAGCCACATTGTTTAGGGAACTAAAATGCTGGAGCTGCACGAACTGCAACCCCATATTCTGTGAATATAGGTGGTTTTACCCACTGATATCTAAATACGCATCCCTTCCTGTTTTCATATTGTTCTGCTAGCTACGAGCCCAAACAGTGAAGTGAACATTTGCATAATTTGATTGGATACTTTTTTTGTGGATGTCCTGAAGTGCAGGATGAGTCATCAAAGATCTCAAACCATTTTACAGGAAGAGAACAAACTGGGGTTTTGATCGGGCAGCAAACGGGGAAGTTCCTTCAGCCTGCATTCTTTTAAAAATCCAGCAGGGGGCACCACCGTCCGGTGCTCTCTGTCTCAGGACAGAATGAGACAACTTCTCTCCTGATTTATTACCTCAGAATAAACTCATCCTGGTCTCAGTCTCTAGTTTCAGTCTGATGTCCCTGTAAATAATGGTCCCGTTTAGAGGAAAATAGATGATAAAAAGGGGAGGGTTTGGGGGCGGGGCTAGCTTTGATTGACAGGTGGCTAACAGGAAGACTTTTTCTCGACATAACTTATTTCTCAGCATTACATTTTAACTATTTTATCAACATTTTGACTTTATCCCAATTTTTTTCTAGACATCTCAATTTTTTCTGACTTTTTCTCAACATTTGGCTTTTTCCAGACTTTTCAACTTTTTTCTCAACATTGTATTTCGACGTTTTTCTCGACTTCTCGACTTTTTTCCTGGAGCTTCATCAGGACAGAA
Source organism: Serranus cabrilla (assembly GCA_903364295.1). Lineage (NCBI taxonomy): Eukaryota > Metazoa > Chordata > Actinopteri > Perciformes > Serranidae > Serranus > Serranus cabrilla. Next base: position 661,847 of record CAFUXE010000308.1, on the reverse strand, counting down.
GCAGAACATGTTTCCACTGTGTTCATCTAAACAGCTGTTTCCTCCTTTCACTGTGCGTTTTCACTTCAAAGTTTATTTAAACATTTATGGATACATTTGGAATAAAACCTAAAAATGTCTTGTTGACTAAAAGTCTCTCCAAGATGTTTTTTTCCGGTAATTAACGAACATTTTGTTTTAGCGTTAACAGTTTATTTTTAGATCAAATCAAAAATCTAAATTACTTTATTTATCCCTGAGGGGAAATTCATTAATCCACCACAGTCCAAATATGGTCTCTCCTGCTTTCAAAAAACAAAGATGGCGATGGACGTAAGGCCACAAACCAACAGGGGACCTCCATTATTTATATACAGTCTGTGATTTAAATGAAGATATATTTGTTTTTTTAAACACTGATTAAAATAAGGACAGCTCAGGATGTGTTAATGTTGCACATTAAACTTGCCAGTGCTCTTTAGTGTTTCTAATCTGCCTCAAACATTTTCTTATTACTTACACACATGCAGCAGTAAATCAGTCTATTGTCTGATGTATCCAGGACAAACATCACATGAACTGGACGCTCAAACAGAGCAGTTAATATTATCTGGATGTGTTACGAGGTAGATTCCCGTGTTTACCACTTTGTCTTCTGTTTGAGTGCAATTTCCTGGAAGGCATTTCCCGACAGGCTTCAGTGTTAAAAATTGCTTTTCTGACTCAGATCTCCTTCTACAGAACAGCGAGGTCTTCAGGGCTTACATGCCCTCCTCCTCCACACAACACACTCTTTTAATCTGAGCCACACGTCTTCATATAGAACAGGAAACTCTTACATCAACGCTGCCTGTTGGTACATGGGAGAACATACAGTGGAGGAGAAACATGTGGGTGCACAGAGATGAAAGCTGCAGCAGCTTCAAAGAGAAAAAGCCGTGATTTGGACGCGTGTGTCTTATGTCACTCTTACCATTACAAGCAGCTCAGGAAAGACGGATACACACGTAAGAGCTGATTAGTCTGTAACGGCCTTACATAAAAGTTAATCGTTGGAGTGCTCATCAGTATTCTCTTCCACTTTACGGTAAGAGCAGAATTTAAGAGGGCGGCTTTCACTCAGGAACATGTTGCAGGAAGCAGGAGAAATAATTGTCAGAATGCTTTTAACATTATCTTCCTCATTTAAAGCAGATCGTTTTGCTTTTCTTCATGCATTACATTATCAGATAATTATGCAAACATTCAATTGATTTGAAAAGCAGCATGCTGAGTGTAATAAAACACACAGTCCTGCTTGGATTAATGTTGATTTCTGCTCACCATCATTTTCCTTTCAGGCTCTTTTAAGGGCAACATGTCAACAAGAGATGTTTTTAATCTGATGTGCTGTGAAAGTGAGCTCTCACTTTCACTTTCACAAGCCAGAAGCTGTTTCTTTCAAACGGTAACAGGACTCTGATGGACGTTTTACTCTCGCTGTCACCATGAACACACGAGGAACACTGACAGTTACAGATACTGGTTGAACTGGTAAACATGTGAGTAACATTAAACTGTGTGTGAAAGATTTATTTTCAAAGTGCCTTTGCCAAGAAATCTGTCCTGATAGATTACAGTCTTCAAATGTCACTAACAAAATTGCATCATTTCAAACAAATCGTGCCCAAAGTTCCCTTTTCAGTGGCGAGAACACACTGATGTGCCCTTAAAAAAGTCTGTGCACGCCACTGCAACAAAACAACAATTTTAGTTTAATAAATCCACCTTAAAGACTAATTTCCATCACAAGAGACTAAAAGAAGCTTCTGCTGCAACAATTCCACTTTTCTTTAAGTGTTTTCTATTTTTGTTTTCTGTTTGTCTGTGTGGCAGCAGGGAACGTAATGGAAGAGTATCGTGGGCTAAAGAAGAAGCCATTAACTTCATATGAATCACAGCATGGACACACAAATTGTTTTTCAATTTGGTCCACATTGCGAGGAAGGACTGGGCCTTGGCGGAGGTCTGCGCTCTCCGAGTGCTCTTCTTCTTAAATGATTCTGATTACGACGCCAAAAAAAAATCATGCAGCTCCATTATTCAAATCATAAGTTAACAAGTAATTTCTGCTGGGTTTAATCAGAAGCTCTGTATCCGACCGTGGGGGTCAGACAGAAGTGGAGCATGATGTTTCTGCATGTGTTAGAACCAATTTCAGACGAGAGCTTTGAGATTAAACAACTTCCACATTTACACTTTCATATGTCTGAGGGGCAGATGCTGATGCATGTTGTTTTGCTTCCTGCAAATTTTAATAAAATGAAGCAAACCTGCAAGTTCGTTCCTGCAAATAAACTTCACTCGCTTTTCACTGCTTCACTACAGAGCTGAGAGGTACGAATAAATATAATAAAATCCCTCTACATCGATATGAAAGGGTTAAATATTTACACAAAGACAGTTTGATAAATAATCATCAGTCATGTGGATGTAATGATATAAGACACCAGTTCAACAGACTCTCTTCTTGTTCAGGATTCTTTGAACCTTGATTTAATCGAGCGAGCCCGCCTACGTTTCACCGTCTCATATTACAATATCGTAACTTATTGTTTGCTGTCCTGTATCAGCACAGCGGAGGACGTAGAAACATTAGTTCTGCGGAGACAAACGATGGTGTTTTAACACGAGGAAGACGCTAATCCACCGTTTTAGATCCCATTAGTCGGACTCAGACTCCTCATGCGTCTTCCTGACAGCGAGGGAATAAATGCTTCCAGTAGTTTTTTCAGGACAACAGAAAAAAATGTGAAGTAAATTTTTTGATGGATCAGATCTTCAACAACATTAAAGATCATTTTTACACTGATAATAATGACTTTCACATTGGTTTTGACACTATAAATGATCGCCAGTAATCATCCTCGACAGCTAGATGATCATTCTGGCTCACAGCAGCTTATATTATTATATATTCATTCAATACATGCAGGAACAATGTGACTTATCTCTTTGGATTAATGACATTTTTAGAAATACTGCCTCAAACAATACCTTTTTAATGTGGAAATGTTTCCCTTTTGGGCAACTACTGTACATCTTATCTTTGAGGTGGATGTCTGTGCAACACATTCTTCTCAACTTTAATCTGATTTCCTCTTCTGCAGAGTAATACGTGCATGTGGAAAGGTCTCTGCAGAGCCGTGTGTTCAATGAAATGTGTGTCTCTCTCTGAAATCACTTTCATCTCAGTCACATCACGTTTGTGATCCAAAACCTGAAGCTATCCTGAAATCTAGTTTATCCAATCAACAAAAACGAGGGCTGTATTATTATATCAACAGCAGTTTTAATTCCAATCTTAAGCTAAATGAATAGAAATTGATTGGACACCATGGGCAGACCAAGACCCAGTCGATACCAATGATCTGTCGTCCCTGAAGACTCAGTTAACATGCTCTATTTGCCTCATCTTATCGAGTGAAGCCTGCATGAGCTTCATCATCTCCCCCTCTGCAGGGCACTCCCAACCGGGGTTCGATACCATAATGAGCTCTGAAGCATCCCATTCATTACCACATTTAACGCTCAAAATTTCAAAGTGGATGCACCCGGAAATCAATGAAGAACGTCAATGTTTCGATCCCGAGTCGTCTAAGAAAAGTCTCAGCGCCAGCGAGGGGTGTCATATTAGTAAACAAGCTTGTTAGAGGCTTGATTGGCCGGTGGACCGGGCGGCGCTCTGGGGCCGGCTTAAGGTGTTTACCACCCATCGATACCGCACCTCCAACACAAGAAGCCTGACCGAACATCAGAGCGACAACCATTAAGATATAAGCATCATTGATTACGTCACCTCTGTTAGAGCCTCCCTGCTCCGCCCGGATCTTTGATCAATACTCAAAACAACTGAGTAAAGAATAATACCCAGATGTGATGAGCAGCTGGTCTCTGCAGTGACCAGGCCAGAGCACAACACAGAGTGAAGAACAATTTCTCTTTCACAGTTTTTCTTCTGGGTTTTGGTCAAACCCCCGACAACAGGTTGGACTCTGACCCAGCAGCCAACCAGAGCTGCTCACCTGATGTTACACTTTCAGTACAGAGTTTATGGTGTTTATGCAGATGTGTGTTGGTCCTGGAATAGCTCTGTGTCCTTATCTAGATCCAGCCAGCTCACAGAAGATTTACAATGTAAAACATTGATTTTTACGATCTGAAACTTAAAGAAATGTTGCCTTAAAATACAATAATTATATAGTCACAGCTACTCTCATTAACCCTACTCTCTAATAAGCTGCCCTTCAAAAAATCTGTGCAGGCCACTGGACAAAAGTAATAGTGAAACTCTACAGGAGAGAAAATAAAGATGATAAAGCCTTCAGTACTTGACATTTTTTTATTTAAAACCAGAAAATTAGGTTGAAACCGCAGGTCGGACTGTGACGAGGCTCCAATTTCCAGAGACTTTTAATTGATTGAAACTGAAACACACAAGAGATTAAAAAGAAACCAGAGGGTCAACTACATTAAATGTGAGAGGGGAACAGATGCTGCCGGGCAGATTTGCTTTAAAATAAGTGTTTTAATACTGATTTGCTTCAGGTCAGTTTAGGATCCAATCCTTATTACGCATTTTTGTCCTCAGGCACAAAATGAGTGAGCGGAGGACAAAACATTGAACCGCCGATCGGGACACCTGGAGGAAACCTAATCAGAGCTACACAGTCAGATGTCCACAGAAAATGATGAAAAACATTACATCCTTTCACCCAACTTGCTCCAAGAATAAAAAAAAAAAGAGCGATGACTGAAAGTTCTTGTATTCTGTCGAGGGCGTGAGGATTAAAGATTGAGAAGAGGCGAGAAGATGAGAGGAGAAGACGATCTGAACGAGCCCTTGCAGTGGGGCAGATTACTGCGTCTGTGGTGTTCACACAGATTTCATGAAGCTAATATCAAAGCAACAGCTGGAGGAAAAGGCCAGGCGGAGACACATGAGGACAGCAGCAGAAAGGGAAGCGTAATAGAGCAGCAGCACGTGTGTGTGTGTGTGTTTCCATGTATATATTCATACACAGCTCAGCAGCCGCCCGCCCTCCGCCTCTTTAACTTTAAAGGAAATTTTCAGTGGGCTAATATTTTATACAGCAGCAAACGAAAACCTTGGGATGAATTCAGAAGCCCTCTGATTGAGAACATGTTAAAAAATGCAAACCCCATCAAAGAGCTGCACTGTGGAGATGCAGCTGGCTCGCGCTCAAACTTCTTTTTAGCGACTTTCTTCTCTGGCCTTGATGTAAACCCTCGGGGGTTTGGTTAGTAAAAGCTCTTCCCATTCTTTAAAAAAAATGTATACAAAATGTATTGTTCTACGAATACTGTACTTCATACTTTTATTATGTAACATGTTGTCTGTGAGGGTTTTTTTTAGACCGTTTAATACTGAAGCAGGACTCTTTATCCAACACTGGCTTCATGAACAATGTTAACATTCAGCTTCACTTTTCTGGTTTTATCATTTCAGAAGATGCTCTAAATATACAGACATATAAGTTATATTCTATAACACAGACTGCAGCTGCAACATTGATCAATCAATGATCAATCATAAATATTATGGATGCATGTTTCAGCTCTAAATTACTGACTGTAAATGGCAGTTTTCTGTTCAGTTTTTCCAGTATGTAACGTACATTTTGTTTTAGTGTTAACAGTTTATTTTTAGATCCACCCATCCTCGCTCCTCTCCAAACATGGTCTCTTCTGGTTTCACAAAACAAAGATGGCAACAGCCGTAACGTCAAGCTCAATGCTTCAAACAGGCAGTCCACAAACCAACAGGGGACTTCCATTATTTACATACAGACTGAAACAGACCTACAACCAATCACAGCGACATCTGTCATGTCAGCTGATGCAGCACAAACATGTGTCCTTGTTTTAAGTTTAATGAGAACAAGATATCAGCAGAAAAGTTTGTTAAAAGTGTTAAAAACTGTCTGCCTGTGACAGAACGTGACAGAACTACTTTATGCAAATATACTCTGAAGCTGAGATTTTTCAAAGCATCTCTTTTGCAAAGTGATTTGGGTTTGAGAGCCGCAGCAGCACAGTGATGGTCAGAGAGATGAAACCAGGACTATCTGTGAAGCTGCTGTAGCTGCATACAAATAATCTGAGCTGTAAACCTAATCAAGGTGAATCTGAGAGCAGGAAGAACAAGGAGCCACAGGTTGCTTAGCTAATAAGTGCCTATAGCTGGTGGGCTAACCGCGCCCATCGTGAACCTAACTTCAGTCAGGAGCACTGTGTGTGAAGTCGGAGTCATGATTAATTTGTGCAGTGTGGTGGTGCAGGTGCTGCCGAGAGCCATATAGCGTCAGCAGGGAGGAGAACAAAGCTGGCAGAGAGTCACAGAAGATTTACAGTGAGGAGCGGCAGGAGTCATCACAGCCACTGTATGTTAATGAGAGAGGAAGAGGAGGGTTGGTGTTTGTTCTGGTGACGGCATCATTAATGTAACCTGCTGCAACAGAGGAGGCTCAGTCAGAAAACTGGGGAAGGAGGTCAATACGGCCGAGGTCTACACGTCTTGTTAAAGGTTTTAGGGAAAAATCTACCATTCTCCAGCCTAAAGAAGCATCACACTGCAGCTGTCCGAGCCCCACATGTCCTCGTCTTCTGCATTATCACTTTTACTAAATGCATCAATCAGAAACCCTGTTCGACTGGTGTCTGCTGGACTCAATCACTACACAGATTTCCAAACTTAATTGAAACTAAATGTCTGCACTGCACTTGAGTAAACACACTTTGCTTTTACCACTTAAATTTTGCATTTCATAGCATTTTTTAAACTGTTATAAATTATAATATTGTTCAAATTCAGGTTCAAAAATCTGTCTTTGCATTAAAAAATCTGTTTTTCATGTTGTTGCCTGTTTTATAGCATCTGTTCAGATACACATTTTAAAAGCATAACATGAATGTTACTGTACTCAAATTGTGCTCAACACACACTGAGAGGGACAGTCAGTCATGCAGCTGCAGCATTAAACATGCAGAGACACAGGAACAGGAAAGATGTTACAGGCTTTGTTGTGATGCATATTAACCCTCCTGTTGGGTTCGTTTCTCAGGAACAGCAATAATGTTCGTGGGTCAGTTTGACCTGGGGGCAGGTTTAATTATACAGAAGTGTCAGAAAACAGAAAATCCCAATAAACATTTTTTATATCTCATATTTAACTCCATTTCTTACCATTACAATCCATATTTTACCTCTCACAGATCAGGTACAATGAGGATCTTTATTTTTTTTTTAGTAGTAGTTATCTATTTATTATGCAAATATGTGAAATGAACCATTTTCACCATAAATGCTGATTACACTTATTTAGCCAAGCAGAATTTATTTTTTTCCAGATTTTTTAACTTTAAAATGGGTCAATTTGACCCACAACATAACAGGATAATTATCCTCTGCACCTTATTAACTATCAAGTTAAATAATTCCCATCGCTTTCAATTCACTGATTCATATTGAGACGTTTTCTGTCTCTTTAAAATGCCACGTTTCTGTTTCTGTTCTTGTTTCTGTTGTCTTGTGTCGACAAGAAGCTGCACAAACATGTCACGGACACAGTCAAGGTCACACACATGGATATTTAATGAGCTGCAGCGACACAAACTGCACTTATTCATTTATTTATTCAGCCTGATGTAAGTGTGTGCTGCACGTTTTATTCCAGCGCCACTTCACTTCACCTGACCACACGTTCACCTCGCACAGACACACTGAAGCACAAGGTCACACACACACACACACACACACACACACACACACAGCCTGCAGCTCTGGACGTATACAGTATGTATGTGGGCGTCGCTCCCTGTTAGTGTCAGAGTGAAAACCTTAAATATGAAAGATGGCGACTACAGCTGCAGGAGAAATAACATGACGGCGTGACGGAGGAGAGGAGGAGGAGGGGAAGGAGGAGGGGGAGGGAAAGAAAAGCCTCCAGTACAGAACCATCTAACTAATGATTATTTTCATTAGTATTTTTTCGATTAGCCTCCTGATTATTATCTTTTGATTAAAACGGGACTCCAGCAATTCAGCGCCACAAAGTTGGAGTCTGGGAGATTAAACAGTGATGAATGGTCAGGATCAAAGCAGCCCAGTCCCACTTTTACCACCGATCCAGATCCAGAAACACCAGAACACATTTTCCAAACTAATTAAAGATATTACGATTTCAATTTTTCCCTGATTTTCAATTTCCCCGTCTCACCTTTTACAATTCCAATTTCTTTTTCCTTATGAACTAATAATTAACAAAATATGGAACATTTTAAAACTTTTAAATAGAAAATTAAAGTTATATTAATAATAAAACTGACAATAATATACTTCTCTCACTCAAACACATCTGGAAGTAAAAGTGCTGCAGGCGACCAGACGGACAGTTTTATATAAATTAAATCAAACTGAAAATAAAAAGCAGAATGTAATTTATTAAATGTTTTCCATTAATAAAAAAAAAATGCTCCTGATTTCTGGACCTAAAACTATGTAGATTATTATATATTTATTTATACAAAATTATTTGTAAAACAACATCTATTTATAAGAATTTAAATGTGTATTTACTTTAAAACTCCGTGCAAAAAGTGAATAAAACAGAATGCAGAAAGTGTGTATTTACAGCAGAACTTATCAGATGAAAACATATCATTTAATTGAATATATGTCCAACAGTATTAACAAATTATAATTTTATTTAGTTTATTTTAGTTTTATTCATGTTTTTATTTCATTATTTTTGCACTTTCTTATTGAATTCATGCATTTTATTTATACCAAAAACATGTGAAATCCAGAATGATAACTAGATATTTAACAAAAAATTCTCTCAGGTTGTATTTGTTTCTTTCTCACATTTTCTGAATTCAAAATGTGTTATTTTACTTTGAGTATTCTGAAAAGCGCTCTATAAATAAAATGTATTATTATTATTATTATTATTATTAGTGTTTTATATTCTGCAGCTGATTATTCCTGTTTTAGACAAAGTCCCAACTTTGTTTCATGCACGGGATTATTTAATAAAAAAATAAAGTATATTTGAATATATTTCTCTCTTTTTCCTGATTGTCTGAGCAAAGTCTGAATTAGCTGATAATTGTTTTGTAGAAATACATAATAATGTCATTCATAAAAAGAACCCTGTTCAGCTGAAGATCTCCCTGAAGCTGCACTGCTGATATCTGACACTTGGTTTGATAAAAGACTCCTGAAGCTGTTTATTACCTCCACTGATAAACCACCTAAAGAAAGACTTCCTGGGATAAAAGCATTTCTATAAGTTATGTCTAACAGACATGAGGCTGTTTACAGTCACATGTATCAGAGCTCACATACGTCACTTCTTTTATCGCTCTCTTTCATCTCCACACATATAGACGCTTCTTTATCCTTCTGTCTGTCGGCCATATTTCTTCTCTTCTGATATCTTATTTGATTCACGGAGAGCTGGAGCTGCTCAGCTCACAGCCTCACTGTGTTCACATGGAGTCGACCTATACGCCTAATAAAACACTTAATACAGTGCTGTGGATAATAACACTTGGCAAAGCAGCACCTTCCTGCCAGCCTGCGCTGTGATAAATCAGTCTTATCGCTCCATTTCTCCTCAGATGCACATCACTGACAGAGAAACTGGCTCTGAATCAAAGCGCAGAGAGTTTAAGCTTTAAGCACAGACGTTTACAGTCATTTAGGCACTTTTCATTAAATGTACAGATTTTATTTATACTCAGAGGTGTCGACAGGTTCTCCTCCTGCATCGTTAAAATACAAAAGGATGCAGGAAAGTTTCAGTCGATGCATCAAAGAAACACGACCTTTTTATACCCGATAATGCCACAATATGAAAAAACAAATCTGTTGAAATCAGCAGGAGGAGGACTAGTTATCAGGGAGCTAACAGCTGATCCTACTGCAGATACTGTTGTTGTTGTTTGTGCTAACAGAGCTAACAGCTAAACCTGCAACAGGTTTCAAACGGACAGGAAGAGTTAAACAGAGTTTAAAATGTTAACAGCTAATAAATATTAGAGCTAAGTAACTAAATACAGAGAAAAGGCCGGCTGGATGTTTCTGCTGTGATTAATAATTCACTCTGCCAGGTCACTTTTTGACCTGCACGCCTGAAACCTGTGACATGTTTCTGGTAAACTGGAGCCACAGACTGTATGAAGCCCGAACCCGTCCGACCCTCGTCCCAGCAGGTCGACCCGCTCGTCACCTTAAACACTCGTCCCCGACTGAGTTCACTGGGCAGTCAGACGGAGGGAAACACACATTTCAACGACTTTAAAGTCTGTAGTCTGAATCAGGCATTTAGTTACTTTTACATTTTTTGCAACTATCAATTATAAGAGAGAGCTTTCCAAGAAATGTTATTGAAATATTATTATTTATTGATTTATTTTTGCAACTATCAATTATAAGAGAGTTTTTCAAGAAATTGTATTGAAATATTATCATTTTAAATCATTATTATTATTTATTGATTTATTTTGCAATTATCAATTATAAGAGAGAGCTTTTCCAAGAAATGTTATTGAAATATTATTAATTTTAATGGCTAACATTTATTTATTTACAGTTTGAGTTTTGTTTGAAAAGCGCTTTCTTTAAATAAATTAAATATAATTAATTCCTCATAATTGTAATGGTGTCTTTAATAAACCACTAACAACTATAAATGAATAACACTCATTTTTGATGATTAAAATTATTTTTCTGGGTCAGTAGTAAAAATAAAAAGGATGGATTGGACTCTGTATAACTGTTGGAAATGCAGTGAATTTATCCTACAGATTTCTTATTTTTTTTTAAATTTTCTGTCCCTAATTTGCACGTGGAGCGCCCATTGTTCTAGTGTTGCTGTATAATGAATGTATAAATAAAATTGTAATATAATAACAGAAAAAAACTATAAAAATATACGTGAGCAGTAAAACATATTTGCTGCATTAAAGTGGGAGAATATGGACATGTTTTGGGAGATGCGCGTGTGTCACTAAGCTGCAGGACACATGCAGCGTCAGCCTGCAGCTGCATCACCTGTCCCCTCCGTCCCCTCCGTCACATGATGCGTGCTCCTCAGGGAAGACACACATTAAACAAAGTCTGCAGAAATGACTGCAGGCGAAGATCAGGGGGCAGCGAAGCGTTAAAAAGAGGCCACGTGTTGAGACGTTCTCCCCCGGTGCAGATGACTGAACATTAACCACCGCTGCCAGCGTCACTGTGACCTAAACTGTGCGAAGAAAGGCTATTTATCAAGACACATTATGGAGCGGCTGCTCTAGGTTTTATACAAAAACATGCTTTCAAAGTAAAATACCAAAACTCTCCGTCCTCCAGCTTTCTTCACTTTCCATCGCCGGTGTTTGTCTTATAAGGACGGCTATTCAATTTTGCATACGTCCTCTCTCTCCCTCTCCTCCAGAGATCCTCCTTTTCAAACAAATGGCTAATCTCTGAGGAAATGTGCAAATGGCACAAAGTGAGCCGGAGCAGATTGTGACGGTGGTGCAGTGTGCGGCGGCTGTTCCTGTGGAATTTTAATAGGCGGCACACGAAATGAAATGAATTCACTTTCCCACATCAGCCAGAGGAAAATGTCATCTGCAGCGGAGCAAAACTAATTTAGAATAGAATAAATGATGTACCTGCTCAATTGACAGACACTAAAACCTCTGATCCCTTGTTATACGCTTCATTTCTTTCTTTTGACACCGTGATAACCGAGTAAGCAGCAGGAATACTCTTAAAGATCATCGCTCCCATGCAGACAGCGGCCTTAACGAGCGCTGAGATATAATGCCCCGCAGCTGATCAATAAACAACTTGTGGAAGTGACTCATCACAGTGAGCTCGCCCTCCTCGCCCTGCAGGCAAAGTGCTGATGCGGCGGACGGGTAGAGACTCAGACACAAGTGGCCCGCTGGCAGCGAGTCCATCTGGTTTCATTGATCCGCTCGGTCCGGATCTAAGAAATATGACTGAGGCCTGATTCCCTAATGGGACCGCAAATGCAAGCAGTGGGGCCGCGGCCTGTCTGCATGATGTATGCCAGGAGATGGACGGGCCACTCGTCTTCTCATTGTCAGCTAATCGCCTCTGCGCCGTGCCTCGTGTCTCGCTCGGGTTATGGATAATAACTGTCACGCCCAGCCCCCACCCCGCCCCAGATCAATGTCATAAATACATACATCCCCCTCCGTCCCTTTCCGGCCACCTTCCCGTAGGGGACAGTGTGTGGTTACGGCTAAGTGTTGCAGTTATTATGCACATGCATTTATAATCAAACCTATGGCCCCTGAAAGGGAACCAGCAGCACCATTTATATCCAGCCACAACTACACATCATCTGCACTCAGGATTTATTGGCGTTAATGGTCGAAGCAATATTGGAGTAAAAAGTAAGCAAAGCTGCTGGGGCTGTCTACTGTCTGATCATATCTGTGCACCATATTGAAAAGGTTGGATACGATCAGTCCAATCAATCATGTCGAAGGGTAATATTCCCCCCAGCAAAAACACAGCAGCAGTTAATCTGGGAGTCAAATCAGAGAAACTATATTAAAGTGGAGTTATTAAGGTAAACTTACATCATAAAATGGGCCTTGGCTAACTGGACATTTTCTTACAGTTCACTAATAATTAATAATTGCTATTAGGCCTGGGGCTGTATTCTCCATTTACACCTTTAATCTGCTGTTTTTCATACAATGTTTACAGACTGTATTTGTTTTGTTATTCTACAGCTGCTGCATCTTAATTCACCCCTGAAAAAACCCAGTTTCCTCTAATTGATTAATTTACATGTCAGTACTCCTATCTTTGCAGCCAGAAGACATAAATCAGAACTTTTACTTTGAAAAATCACCAATAAAAGCTGAAAAAAACAAACAAATCTACACGTTCATGCATGTTCCAGCAGGACTATGATCCAAAATCTGTGAGAAACAACCAGCATTTGTAACACAGTTAGCATGTAGCTACATGTTAGCACTGTGTGTAATGTAAACACTGCAGTAACGAGCCTAACGAGCAGACGACAACTTATCACAAGAATTTCTGCAGACTGTTCATAAAAAACACCATTTCTGAATCACTCCAAGCTACATTTTCTGCATTACATGTTGTGTAAATAAAGTTTTCATACCGGCACATATTGGACAGAATAACAACTCTACTGGAAATTGGCTTTTTATACCAGAAGTCACTTTAAATCAGGAAATTATTGAATTTTCTAACCTAATATTCATTGGCAAAGCAATTATTGAACATTTAAAGAATCAAATTAATCTAATTTAGGTATATTTCAGCCTCCACAACATTTCGAGACGTGTCAATCATTCCTCTAATGAATAACAAGCAGCTTTGGGAAGAAAAAAACACCTGTTTCTGTCACAGACTACACATCATGTGGATATTTTCCTACATTATAGACACTTTAACAGCTGATTACTCCTTAATACATTTGGCCACATAAAGGCGCTCTGACAACCTTACAGCAGGTTTCAGCCTCGTCTCGTTAAAGGCCTGATGAGGTAAAACATCCAGTAACTCGCACTAAAAATAAACAAAGATTAGAGAAACATCTGCACAAATAAATCTAATTTAGCAGGATAAATGTTTCCAGTCCTGCTAATCATCTCGCGACCCTTCAGAGTTATTCTGCGACCTCTTGAAGCTGCAGATTACCAGAGTTTTGCCACAAATTGTGCATCTCAGACAAATTTCTTTGATGTGAGACTAAAACCCTTCACAGAGTCTGCACACACACACACACACACACACACGCTGAGCTACATTATTAAATGTCACAGGAGTCATGGAGCGAGCTTCATGGGGAATGAAAAAGAAACACAGTGACATAATAAGACACATCAGACACACAGAATATATCGGAGGAGGCTGCAGCAGGAGGGCGAGCAGCAGGTGGAGGTCAGGTGGTGTCAACTTAAATATATATCGAATAAATATACGTCTCAGTGAAAAATGCATCGGAGAAAAAGGAGCTCAGTTGCAGCCTGTGGTGATATTCTAATTATTTAAATGTCAAATTCAAATGATTGATTTTGAGAGTTGATCCTCACTGGAGACGCTCCGTCTATTGATTATTCATATCTAAAAGGAGGAGAGGATGAGTAATCCATACCGCAGACAATCCCTGAAGATAAATGTTTGCTCGCACATTCTTGAGATGAGTTTTAGAAGCTTTTATTAACATGCTGAGCTGAATGAATCTAAAGACAGATACTGTAGATCCTCACAGCAACAAGGCAACCTAAGTCCTTTCCTCAACTGTCAAATTATTCTAATATTCACACCTTAAACACAACGAACTGCCACCTCTACAGTAAGGATCAACTGAAGCTGCTGCTGGGTTAAAGATCAGGGTGAAAGGAAACTAACGAGTTTGAAGAAGACAGAAAATAAAAGAGAGACACTTTGTACAAGAGCTGCAACTATTAGCCGACTAATCGCTTGACGAATCTTTAACTAGCCTACTATACTAACAGATTTCCTGCTTTGCTCTTTTATATCATAAAAAAAAAGGTTGAAAACAACACAAACACATTCAATTAAAAATGGTCTTTGTTATGTTGAGATAATAAGTCGTTATCACGAGACAACAGTGCATAAAAATAAAAAAATTCATGGCCGTTCTCGGCTTCCGTAGAACTCAAACAAACCTTCTCATATTCATGAACAGATCCTGGTTTATTTAAGTAAGTTTGGTTCCATTTTTGTTAAGTTAGATAGATATAAAAGTTAAGTATTCAACATAAAGAGTCGACGTCGAACAAACAGTGTTCTCCGGGTGAAAGTTGTGTTTCTTTGCTACATTACTTGACTTCTGGTTTGCATTGGAGATATTTAAAAAACGTTGATATTTGCCCTGAGAATGGAGGAGACTGTGGCCTCGTCAAACTAATCCTTGAGATCTTCACAGAAAGCAGGAGGAGCTGAAGCTCTGAGACCACCGGGCAAAGTGCTGCTCATCACAGAGACAACAGCAACAAGCAAACTGCGATACACGGCTCACGGCGTGATGCTGTGCTGCAGCGTGCAGCCGGGCAATTTTCCTACATGGATGTATGTGGGAGGTAATGGGGAGATGTACTCACAGCAGCAGCCTCTGTGGCTGACCTCACTGCTCCTCACGCAGCAGCCGAGCACTCAGCCCGAGCACAGGCAGGGGAAAAATCACTGTGAATAATTTCTTAATGCTTTCACAGAGGAACAAAGAGGGAGGGTGAAAGAAAGGGGTCAGGGAGAGAGGGAGAGAGAGAGAGAGAGA
>CAFUXE010000308.1:595940-640302 GCA_903364295.1 Serranus cabrilla | reverse complement strand
TGGTTCTATTTATAGCTACAGTAACACTTCTCCTCTTCCCTGCTACATGAAACACACAACTGGCGATGTGGCATCGTTATCAGGTCGAACTGTGTCGATGTCACAGCAGGGCGAGCGCCGAGCCAGCCTGCAGTTTGTTGTGTTTCAGAAACAGAGCGCGCGCTGAGGGAGCCTCACGACATGGGCCATGCATATTTCACTCGCTTCATGTGAAGAGACGGCAGCGCCACATGTTCTCCGGGATGCTACGGGCTCGGTGGGGGCGCCGCCTCTCCGCCGGGGCTGCCATCCATATTGGATGATGTTGTTGGTTGTGTGGAGGTCATGTGACTTTGTTTTCCTCCCAGAAGGAAGCAGACATGCTGCCTGGTGTCAGCACAAACTTTTAACACAGTTACAGTACAAGCCACGGTGAGAGGAAATAAAAAGGGCATCAGACACAGTTTGAATGACAGCTGTAAATAAATAAATATGGCCAGTGGTGGAGGAAAAGCTCAAATCTAACTAAACAAAGATACCAATAACATAATGTAAAAGTACTACATTACATGTAAAGTTTAAGTATCAAAGTACAGTAAAACTTCACATTATATGCAGATTAAAGAGCTAAGAATGCTCCATTGCAAGTAAAACTCAAATGGTTAAATGGTTACTGAGCTAATTAGCAAAAAGGAGAAAACGCAGCAAAAGTAAAAGTACTCGTTCTGCAGAAAACATGCATCGTATTGAGAAGGAATATCTGGTTTCTGTTCTTCTATAAAAGCACTTAAATTAATCTTTAAGTAATAAGTAAGATGTAAAGAAAGTATCAAAAGTAAAAGTACTAATTTTGCAGAAAACATGCTCCTGTTAGAGGAAAGATTTAGCTCCTTCCCTTAGAAAAAGTATGAATATTGGAGTAAAAATACTGTAAGCACTTTATTCAAAATGTTACTTAACTAATTAGCCAAATATAAGGAAAGAACTAAAAGTTATAGGACTCACTTTGCAGAAAACTAACCCCGTTAGAAGGATAAAGCCCCTTCCCTTTGAAAAAAGTAAGAATATTAATGTAAAGACGGTCTGACTGCAAGTAAAAGTCCTTCATTTAACTGGTTACTTTACTAAAAGTGTGCAAGTCTTTTCAGCAAAATGTAAAGAAAGCAGAGAAGTGAAAGTATTTGATGCAGTGAAATGATCACTGTGACTGTTTACTGATATACATTAGATTATTGTTACTCATGCATTAATGAGTGCTGAGGCTGTACAGCACGCCGTGTACACAGCAGACTGTGCAGTAAATAAGATATAGAAAACAGAAATCACCTGGGAGAGTCACCGTGTAATGAGTTGCAGAAAAGAGATACATTTTTTAAATCTTTCACAGCTCATTACACGGCCGCAGTGATTGCAGATATGAATGTATTTACAGTTACTCGCCTGCTGCACACACACTGTCAGCTCCAACACTTATCCTGCATATTGCATATTTTCCTGCATAAAACATGCTGCAGATATGTGCGGGCAATTACCGGAAAGAAAATTATTACCTATAAATGTGAGTGAGTTTCATTTCAGGAGAGAAGAGAATACTTTTTCATATTTCCTGATTTATCCGGGCGTATATGGGTCGTGTGTTCTCACTGTTTCAGCGACTGTAAATGTGGATGTGCATAGCTGAGTGAGTGAGCAGAGAAGAGGAAACCTCTGGACAAAAAGACGAGAGAAAAAGACCAATAATCTTTTCCTTGCGGCGTTCCTATTTATAGGGATTGAATGTCGCTTCAGATTAAGGTCACTGCCAGCCGGCTGCTGCCCTCTGCTGGACGTTTCTATTATTATTCTAGAGCGTTAGTGAACCAGATCCAAATCTTTCATATTTATCTTTGATCAAGAATAACACAAACAATGAGCAGTTCAGAGTTAAAATGCTGCTGGTGTAACGCTGCTTTGCACACAGAAAACGGTGCACTATATGCCTCCGATCTGTACATGGCACAGGATATAATTCAATTAATTGGACCATGAATCCACTTTCACAAACCCATCCCCGGCAGCCCCAGGCACTGGTCTCCTAAAGCTCATACGACATAAAAAGAATATGAAGAAGGAGGAGTGTGCACATGCATCTGCAGGGGAGAATCAGGCATATCATCTATTCAATTATAACATTTTAATTAAATAAAGTTACAGCGGCAACATTTCATGAATCAGAAGCAGAGATAATTACACAAACATGTCTGGCTGAACGGTCATTATAGAAATTAAAAAAATGAGAAAAGTCATGTTACTTTGCATTTCATTTCAATTGGAAACATGAAATTAAATTTCAGACTTTAAATCTTACAGAGCTTCTGTGGAGGATATTATCCAAGCTGAGATACATGAAATGCCCGCTGTGTTACATGTGAACCGCACCGGGGTGGTATTCACATCTATATACCACAATGTGAAAAATACTTCCTACTAGTAAAAGTCCTGCATTCAAACGTACGTATCAGCACATTTTACTTAAAGTATGATAAGTATTCATTGTGCATTCAAATGATGTAACTGTAATTACCGTTATTAATATTACTGCTGCATTACAACCTCCTAAATTCTTATAACTCGTGAATAAATATGAAACTGCACAAATGTTGAAACACTCTCAACACAACAGAAAATAGTCAGTGTTTTTATGTCCGTGTGCCAGATCTTTGTGTTCCTCAGCCATTAATCCAACAGAACACCCTGTTATATTCACTCTAAAACCTCATCACTACTTTCACTTAATCAATGTTTAACAAGCCCGCGGTGTTGTGTGACGCAGCGAGCCGGATCGGCTTGCAACGATGACATGAAGAGCGCGGATTAAATTTTAGATTTGAAGTTTTCTAGCAGCTGGAGGACAAAGCAGCGAGGTGGAAGCTGGAGGCTTCAGGACAAACTGAACCCTTTGTGCTTTGTGCACTTTTACCGGTCTGAAATAAACTGTAACACAGCATTACTGTGAACAAACTTAGAAACAACATCCTACTTTTATTATCCAAGCCTGACTGTTCTATGTAATGTTAAAACTTAAACTCAGCTCTGATAAAACAAAGGCCAAATAAAGGCCGGAAGTTTAGATTAACATTAATCTATCTGATCCTTAAATCTATATTTAGCTCAACCGTCAGGACTTCATAATAATAATAAAAGCCACAAAAAGGATCCAAGTTTGTCTCTGAATAAATCCAACATTTCCAGATAATCTCACACATCACAGCTCAGCTACAACACAAGAACAAAATGAACATCCTTTCTTACATGAAAGTACGAATAACGAAGCAAAAAGCCAACAGCAAGATTTACCAAAAGTTCAAGTGTTCGTTTTGCAGAAAACAAGCCCTCTATTGTTTGTTTTCTTCCATAGAAGTACTGAAAATACTCCATTGCAAGTAAGTCATTTTTTTTTAAAAATTGTTTGTTAACAATAAAAAATGTCAAAAAGTCAGAGAACTTGGTTTGCAGAAAAAAGGCAATAAAAATATTGTTCTGTTTCCTCATAAAAGTACTAATGTAGCAAAAAGATAATAGCAAGATGTAGATGTAAGTGAAAGTATTGGTTTTGCAGAAAACATGCCCTCTATTGGAGGAAAAATCTGGTTTGTTTTCTTCCATAAAAGTACTAAAAATTCTCCAAAATCTCCATTCCAAGTCCTCGTCATATGCAGAAAACATGTCCCGTTTTGGAGAAAGCACCTGGTTCCTTTGCTTACATAAAAGTTATAATAAAGAAGCAAAAAGTCCCTCATTTAAATTGTTCTTTAACTAATTAGCAAAATGTAAAGGAAGTATCCAAAGTAAAAGTATTTATAATAAGTTGAAAATAAGGAAACACAAGGAAGTATCTAAAAATACTCTGTCAGTAAAAGTCTTTCGTCCACAGCTGAGCTCCAACACAAAACAACAAGAAAGAATCTGGAGATGATACTTGAAAAATACTGTATTTGGGGTAAAGCACTCGTACAGAGGATCACATTGACATTTCCTTCAAAATAAAAGCACACCGCTTCACTGACAAACAAACAGAATCCACCGTTTCACACTGAATCACATTCAACTCAACCTTCTTTCTCCAAACGACTAAACTGTCCAGTAGAAATAACAACGATTTGTGCTATGAAACATCACAGCACGTCCTTGTAGTAAAGCCCTTTATGGTGAGAGAAGAAACAAAAGCTGCAGAAATCATATTTACAATCCCACAAGTCTTTGGTCCGTGCTCGTCATTGGTTGGATCAATCTGCTGAAAGAAAAGGAAACTGATTTGCTAGAATTAATATCAAACAGCATGACTCACAATAATAAACGTAGGAATATTAATATTTATGCTACTATGGCTGCTGTTACTACTGCTGAGAAAGAAGATGTGTGGTCTAACATCCCTAAACATGTTTCAAATTAAAAGATTTAATCTTTAGAAGCAGTTTGATACTGAATAGTGTTTGACTTTTTGTCTCTTATTGCTGCATAACGTCTAAAAACTGGTTTTAACCTTGGAGAATTTACAGAATTATCACATTTATAGTGATTATTACAGTAATTGTTACTAAATCAAACTGTAGTTTCTGTAGAATTTAATATTACTGACTTCTTCATGACACGGTGAAAGTATGTTGCATATGTAAAGGGGACATATTTGCTCATATTTGTATTTTGGGTATCTACTAAACAAACATTTTTCTCATTCTGTTTGTCTGAATATAACTCACTCCTGTAGGAGGAGACAAATCTGAATGACTTGTTGAATCACGTTTTCTTATCCTGAAATAAAACTTATTTCACAGTGTGATGGTTAAAATTAGTTAGTGTTGACAAGAACAGCAGCCTGCTGGGTGAAAGGCAACAGAACTTCTGGGTTTATTTTTGTAGGTGTGTTTAGTTTGTTACTGTGTGCACGTGGATATGCTGCACAAGTCATCCTATGGATGCAAGTTAAAAGTTTACGCTGACTCTTGGTGATGCACAGGACATGAATATCACTTTCCTGGGTTAAAATTCTAACCATTCATCCACCCAACTTTCTCCCTGCACGGACTTTGATTAGTAACAGATTAGTGATGAATGTAATGTGGGAGAAAAGATGTTTCCCTAAAAGCATAACTGAAAATGATTCAGTTTCATTGAATGGGAACATTATTTTTGAAATGAGGGCTTCTTACAACCAAACACCTTTCTGCAATGCTACTTCAGTGGATTGCATGAGCCTGCACAGGCGTACCTAATAAACTGGTCACTCAGTCTGTCTTCAGATTCCAGACATGACATGTGACAAGCCGGAGTCCTGAAAACTCTTGTCTCCTAACTCCCTGCAGGATTCTGCTCGTGCTGCCAGACGAGGAGCAGACAGGAGGTTTGCTCTGACACAAACCAGGACAAGAGGAGTCCAAATATGGAAATGGTCAGACAAAAATAAGAGTTGCTTAACCTCTCAGTCTTGGCCCCGACTAGAATAGTGCAGGCTAAATATAAAAGCTTGTGGTTTCTGGTGTCTGGCCTCTGCAGCAGGTCACTCACCGTTTCATTAAAGTATTGTTGCTCTCCTGTAAGCCTCCAGAAAGCTTCTCGGAGGAGCGCAGCTGAATAAATACAGCAGTGTGTCATTACATACAAAATAAGTTTGGATGACAGCCTCAGAGCGCCCGTGGGTGTAAAATGGCACGATATCTGTGCGCCTGCATTGTCCTCTCCCTCTGACACCTGTCACACCAGGAAACTGTCATTTCTACAGAAATGGACATAATCATAAAACTCCCTTTCTACAAACATCTCTGAAAAACCTGTAACTTAAAGGATCACAACAGCACACGTTCCCTTTGTGCACGTTCTGCAGCGTATTGTGTGTCTGTCCTGGGGTTTGGTACCATGGCAGTATCCCCAGCAGGCTTCATTTAGAGGCGGTTCAGCAGAGTCGAGAGCCACGGATCCTCGTGGATCTGCAGCCAAATCAGAGGCCTGATCCTCGGTGTGCTGTCAGCAGTCCACGGGGACCGAGGGAAGGAGGTGTCCTCTTCCGCCTTGTCAGTACTTATTAATTCCAAAGATCCTCACGCCGTGCAGCTGGGGCAGCTTGGGGATGAGGACAGTGAGCAAAGAGACAGTGTTGACCACAAAATGGGCCCGATCGTATTTGGTGTAGAAGCTGGTCAGTATGTACCTGAAGCAGACAGAGGAGAGGAGAGTGGTGATTCAGGAGCAGATTCATGTCTGAAGTCATTTTGCTAACAAGCTTTCTGTAAAGAAAAATTAAAAGATTAAAGTTGAAGCTGTCAAAACATCACTTTAAGCGTTTTCACTTATTTTCTCTCTGATAATCACAGCGAGATGTTTCCTGACTCACACTTTGATCTGTGTGTCTCAACACGCCGAGCAACACGATTGCAACATCAGTTCACTGAACTCAACAATCCACACATGACGCTGCAATCTCCATCCATGGAGCAAATGTTTACCTTTCAACCCCAAAGCCCGCCGGAGGCTTTGAAAAGCATTTATAATATACAGTAACAAGGCATTATTTTCAGATTTCCAACAATGGATCAAGTGTGATTCAACTCATCACTTTATTCTGCATGTTTCATATAAACTCTCTCAAAAATAAACCATCTATATGAACCCGATCCTGTGAAAACCATTAAATTCGACTCAGCTAGGACCTATAAAAATGCAAATGGTTACTGTACAGTGTGCAGCATGTGGAGCCCTTTTATTGGTACCTGTTTGCACTTAAAAATTGGAATTAAATGTAATCTATATACAATATGTGTCACTCAACTTGCAGCGTTTTTATGATTTATGGCGTGATCGCTCTGTCACACTGCACCAAAGAGTCCTCCCTGCTTCTCGCCATGATCGTGCTGTTTCCACAGAGGGGCAGGACTGAAAACTGAGGCCACAGTGAGCCAAATGTGAGAGGGGGAGACAGGGGGAGAATCGAGTAACAAACAATAATTTCTGCCTCTAAAGTGAGTTCCCAGCACCGACTGTGTTTCGGCTACATGCACAGAATGCACAGACACGACAGTCAAGAAGAAACTACACTGATCTCATATAAACAGCAATTTTTAGGTGTAACAGCAAACACCAGCGAGGGGTTTTTGTTTGAGCTTACAATGAGAAATTGCACGTCCTGTTCCCTGCTGAACAAGTGAGGACATGTAATAACGGCTCCATGGAAAGCTTTTCCATCTGGAGCCAACAAACTGACCACCGGCCTCCTCCAGCTGGCATCGCTTTAAAAACAAGAAGCCTTTACAAGAATTTAAAAAGTCTACACCTGCAAGAAGTGCTATCGCTACGATGTTCAAGCTGAGCTTGCAGGTCAACCCCAGGGAGCCAGAGTGCTTCCTGTAAACTGAACGGCTGCTTAATAAGGACAGAAAGGGCATGAAAGCAGCGAGGGGTGCCGCTGCAAACACTAAGCCCCTTAACAGTTTGGGAGCTCGGCTAATAAGGGAGCAGCAGGGACGCCGATCAATCAGAGCTCACGAAGAGAGGAACAGGAGGACATTTTGTAATGGAAAGAACATGTTTTGCAGTGAGTAAATTCACCAAAGGAACATGTTTGTAATTGTTTGGTCTGAGCTGAGTGTAAAACTAAATCAGTTGAGGTAGCAGCCTGATTAGGGCACCAGTGGAAAGAAGGACCCAACCACTTCCACACAGACCCACAGCCCAACTGGTGCTGCTGGCAGGTTTACTGTGGCACTAATGGAACAAACTGCATGCTTCAGTGTTACTAAGTTACTAAAAACTTACTCCAAAGTAAAAGAGATTTGTTCAAACAAATTCAAACAGTTCTTCTGTTCTCTCTGGGTGGAACCACTTACAGGACGATGGGGGTGATGGTGAGGAACTTGCGTGAAGCAGTGAACTGCACGCCGTAGTCCATCTGCTCCCAGTGTGTCAGCAGCCGAGCCTTGCCCTGATCCGGCGTCTCAAAGGGCGTCCCTTTGACCGTGTGAAGGAGCAGGTACATGCACTGCAACAGCCAGAGAGAAAAAGAAGAGCTGCTGTAACCAGGGCTGCAGAATGTTCTCAGAAATGTCCATTAATTTCCAAAGGTAGGTTAGAGATTTGCACAATTTCAATAAAAAAAAATTATTGCAGCTTTAATGGAGAACTGATTTTGTGGTAAAATACACATAAAAGGCAACACTAGGTTCTTATGGTATGTCTTGGATTTAAGTTAATTGTTACCTTTCACAGGTACCAGTATATATACATGACAGTACTGTGTTTGTGTGTAAACAAGTCAATCCTGAATTCACAGAGTATGATGTAAAAGTACATTTCCCCATTCATTCACTTTCTGACTCAGATTCACACTGTATGAGTGTGGATTTACTTGGGATAATAATGGATTATGTCTACATATGATTTGGTAAAAGGTGTGTTTTCATTTGCATATAACATGAAACCAACTGCCTGAGCAAATGACTCCTGTATTTACATTTTATTACTGTTATTTCTCTGGAATTCCCATAAAGTTTCCACCTTGAATAGTCCAAGATTTTTGCAGCCCTTCTTGTGTAACATTAGATGTATGATATTCAATATTTTTCCTTATCTGTGCAGACCCCAAAACCAGCAGGGTGTTTTCTCAGGATTCCTAGTGTTAGGAACACTACAGAATACACTCCTGTAACAACATGATCACACTGGAGTCTTCAGGGCCAGACAGACACTGTTAGAGGATCAAAGTTTATGATGCAATAGCTCAGCTCTTAAAGTTTAATTCTGGTTGAAACATTACTGGCTTTCTTTTCTTCTTACGATAGCTTAGTGCAGAGACTTGTTACCATCTGACTCATTGCTTCCAAATCCTTTCACCAGGCTGCACCGTGAACAAATGTGACAGGAAACTGAGCTGGCGCTCCACTCACCAGATTGTGGATGAGGTTGGTGAGGGTCCAGACCACGGGCACGCTGGCGAAGGGAATGCTGAGCAGGATGACGTGCAGGAGGCCGATGCCCAGGATGTAAGACAGCCACATTCCTCTGCTGTTCATCACTCGGGTGTTGGGGTTCACCTCGCTGTGCGCCGTGCCCACGTTCATGATGGCGGCGCTGCGGCGCAGTTTGAACCCAGCTGGTGACGAGAATCAGAACTGTTAATTAGCACACTGCATCTGCAAAAGGTCATCTGACAAGTCATTAAGATTTACGGCAATTATCTGAACTGAATATATACTTTCACATTTTAATCATAGGACACGCCTGCTCCTAACTAAAGTTGTGCTACCAAAACAAGGCTGGGTGATAATTGAATAATGTCCTAGCATTTGATTTTGTATCTATTATTATTATATATAATTCTTGTTAACAATAAAACATTAAACAAACTGTGATTCAAATTCAGAAGACAGTTTTTTATTTACGCACTAGAGGAATATTTATAACAGTGAAGGCCATTTAACTATGCTTAACATCACTTAAATTATATCCTCTATGCTTTTGCAAATCATGATGCATCAATATAATCCATTATTATCAATACTACAGTAGGCTAATACTGGTTTTAAACCAGGTGCTACACACTATAAGTGCTGTGATGAGATCCCAAAGCCCCTACATACAGCAATAGAGCACAATCGATGAAGATTTTAACGGGCATGTGCCAGCCAATCAGGACCCAGTATTTTCTGTGGCCATGGTAGAAATGGAAGTAACGTGTAACTATGGCTGGGTTAAGATATGAGTCGGCTAATTATTAAAGAAAAAACTTACACTGATGTATCTGGTCAACAGCAGCTGATTGACAAGAGTAAACAATGAAGCAAAGCCTCGTCCCAGCATGCTGTCCTGTAAGTTGCCTAAAATGTAACTGGCGACATAATTATCCGTAACGTGGCTACAATGATCTACAAGTGGACTGTCTAGCTCTGCAGGACTTAAACTATATACTTATATATGAGAATTATAAGTGATTGAATAAATCATTGCACTCACATCAGAGAAAAATGGCTTCAACTCCGACCTGTATTGGTACTAGTCCGTTATCACAGTTTTTGTCTTATCGATGCCTTCAGTTATGTAAGTGGGTCTTCCACCGAAAGAGCGGCGCGGCTCCGGGGCTCCCATCAGTCCTCCGGCACCATCTTTCGGCTCCAAACGTGCTGCTAAGCGCCGCGGCTGTGCTCGTGTAGGCTCACAATCAACCGAGACACATCCACTTTTCCTTCGTCTTCCAGACAACAGCTGGTGACAACACAGCACGGCTCATCGTGGGACGTCACCGCGAGTCGCTTTCACGTTTTCATGGCCGCGAGTTTCTTTACTCCGCGCATTCGGCTGTGATTGGTCGCTACGGGTCACGTGCCTCTGTTCCACCTATCAGAGGTTAGTGCGTGTTTAAAGAAACTGGACCACACCCCCTTCTGATGTCACAGCGGAGGCGGGACCCGAGGAAACGGGCATGATTGACACATTTTTATAACCGAAAAAAATATTTTGTATAATAAATTTGACATTAAATGTACTTTTAAACACAAAGGACAATTCTAAAAAATATATGAAACATGCAAATGTATGTATGTAATGTATAAAACAAATCTAACATTTGGCAAAAAAAAATAAAAAAATAACTATAACCTACACAATGTGCTTATTTATTTATGTTGTGTAAATAAATAATACCCAACGTTTCATCTTTTTTTTTTTGCAACATAAGCATCTGGAAATAAAGAAGGTAATATTAAAAAGAAAAAGTTAAAATGCCCAATTTTTTTCTTTTTTCCCTTACAGCAAACTGTACATCACAAAATTGTGAGAATACATAAATGATGCAGAGTAAGAAATTTCATTTCTGTATTATTGCACTAAAGCACTAATTGGGGCCAATTTCCATATAATGTCTTTCATATTATTGTATAATAGTTATTAATGCATTAACATGCATATCACTTTCAGGTTTAAGGTAAACTATGTGATATACTTGTGTATTTTTCCTGGGGAACAATACAATCATATTTTGTCTTAATCTACAATAATGCATTATAATAACTAATACGTTTGGTAATATTTTCTATTATTAATCTCAATCTGCAAATCAACCAGTAACTACAGTTATTAAATAAATGTAGTGGAGTTAAAAGTACAATATTTTGCTTCTGACTTGTATTTGAGTAGAAAACAGTAGAAAATGGAAAACAGTTAAGTACAGCACATGTACCTTAAAACTGCACTGAAGTACAAACATGCTGAAAAATCTACACAGAGAAATAATCTGAATGAATCATATTGCAACTGCAATATCAGACACAATAATCCCAGTTAGATTAGAGGTATAACATTTACCATGTTCATCAGGTCAGTTAAGGCCTTTGCATGCAAAAATTTACTAATTTGCACTAAACACAAAGTGCGGCCGAGGCCGACAGGAATGCCTTCAGGTTTGCAGGTAATTGGTCACAAATCAAAGAACTGGATAAATCAAAATGTTGCTCTGACAGTGACTCTGAGGAAAAGTTATTGCATCCTGGGGGAGACATGGCTGTCAGTACTAAATGTCAAGCCAATCCATCAAATCATTGTGGAAATAACTCAGTCTGGGGCAAAGTTGTGGCTCAACTCGCCATCCCACTGAAGATCAAGGTCATTCAGATCTAATTTATAGTGATGTTATGAAGAGTAAGTTTAATTAAAAGCAGCCAATGACTTGGATGTCTTTCTGGTTGTTATTGAAGTACAAAAGGAGGCCCTTGACTACTGAGGTACCCGAGGTGAGAGGAGAGCTTGCTGGAGGCGAGGAGTGACGTGGCTGGTACTCTGCTCCCAAAATCAGAGATCAACAGTGTCGTGTTCTCGATCCAAAGATAAACCCGAATACTAATTTAGGCCCACAGTAGCCCGAGGCCGAAGGGGTCAACTGTGTTCTACTTGCATGCGATGTTACGTGACACCCACTGTTTCTAAGGGCACCCCTGGGATGAGTGGCATGAAACAGGTTTGGCTGGACTCTCTCGTACGCTCATCGCCCTGGGTGCTGTCGCTGTGTTAGCGGTGTAAACCTAGAGCTCTGTTCTGATGCGAAGTATGGATGACTGCGCTGTGAGATCATTGCTGGCGCTGGAACAATGGACAAATATGATAAAAGCAGAGCTCAGGAGGGGGGCAGGTGATGACACATACCTATGTCAGATCCACAAGTCGTCATCTGGGTATATTTGACATTGAGGGACACAATAATGAGAAAAAAGTTGAAATGTCAAGAAAAAAGTCAACTTTCCAACTGTAAAGCTGTAAAGATATTCAGATTGGTTGTTCCCGTGTCAGTAAGTCATTAGAGGAACTTTATTTTTTAGAAATAGCGCGTCTATCTGAACAGTTAGAGCTACAAGCTACAACCTCCTTTTATCAATGTCATAAATTGAGCAATAACAACAATATTCAAAGTTGTCGTAGAACTAAAATCCCCTGACACATAAATGAGCTTTTGTGATTCTAAGACATATATTAGACATATTAAGGAAAATCAGGTTGTAGCTTGAAGTCTCAATTATGAATCATTTTTAAATTCAAAGCAATCAATATACACCTGACAATAATAAATAAGCTTTTAAAGGCTGTTTAAATTAAGCTGCTTTCCACCACTGAGATGAAACCACCATGACAAGCGCCAATAATACCTGAAAGACCGCAAGATTAAAAGAGCATCGACAAAAAAAGAAGAGTAAAAACTACAATAAATGTAATTTTCTAAGACTAAAAGTCACAACAAAGAACAACTAGAAAAGCACTCAGAGAGCGCAGACCTTCCCCAAGGCAATAGGGTCAGTTACCAAACTGAAAATTATATTGAAAGCATGTATTTTGGGAGCACACTGGCATTGAAATATTTCATCCACTAGATGGCAGCAGTTAGTGAAGGCAATAGGGTCACTGACGCAATAATATGAATTCACAATATAAATTCCAGATGGTGTTCCAGATCACCGATCACCACCAAAATCTAACCACCTGTTCCTCGTCCCAATACACAAGTTATCTGAACATTTCATCCAAATCCGTGCAGAACTTTTTGAGTTATTTTGTACACAGACAGACAAACAGACAAACGTCAACAGTAGTCAGAAAGTAGAGGTTTACCACAACATTTTGTTCATGTTTTTAGTCGAGAAAGATCAGAGAAGCTTGGATTCAAACACACACGGAGTGAGCCTGAATCCACTCTCTGGGCAGGTTTCTTTTTAAAATGCCCACAGTTGTTATACATCAGTTCACTGGTGTTACTTTTATGTTATTCTGTACATCATCGCTCTGAAAAAAGATTTACACTCCAAGCAGGAGCAGCTAACCGATCTTTGATAAAATCAAAGCTTCAAAGTTCTGCAGTCGTATCCATTTCCTCACAAGCACATATTTAATAGATGTTTAGATATGTAGACTACATTTCTCTGCACTTTGTGTAATGCCTGCAGGCCATCGGGCGAAGCCTTTTAGTTGTAATGTGATTCTGTTAACAGGACTCATGCCAGTAATGAAAGCTTTTAATGATGAGATGCATTTCATGTTCTGGCATCAGAGGCTGTGAAAAAAATACCTTCTCTGCTAATGACATGTAAAGAACTTACACTAGGAAATATCTGACTATTCAGAAAGCTGCGTCTTATTATCAACTTCAATTTTATCCTTCATGATTATTATAATGTAAATGGATCTTGTTGTGACATTACTTTTACTCCATAAGAGAGTCCTTTGCTGTGGATAATGGCTGACTAGATGTTGAAACGTATTTATTTTTCTGTCACAGAGAAAGCTCTATTGCAACGTTCTTGGCTAAGGAATTCGGTGTAACCATCCTCTGTGTACCAGAGATTGCAGCGATGTTGCAACTCTGTCAGTGTAATAATTTAGTCCTAACCATTAACCCAGCCCATGAAAGGGAAAGCTGTCGTATTGCTCAACAAATTTTACTTAATTAAACATATTATTCACTGTTCTATTAAACATCAGCTCCTGTTTTAAGATCTGGAAGATTTTTCGTATGTTGCAGCATTTTAAATTGAACAGATTTAAGTTTAAAAATATGAAATCTTTTATTGATCACTGAGCATTTGGGTAACTAATGATGAACCTTTGGACGTTTGTCATTTACTTTTTAGTTTCAGCTCTAGTTGTCACATTAGAGGCTCATTGCACCATACATGTACTGAGAGCACCTGCTCGTGTGTGACCAGCAGATGTCACCATCAACACACTTTAAAGTGTCTGTGGTGTGAAACACCTACAGCTGAGTAACTTTAACACAAGCAGTGATGCAGTCAAGATTAAAGGTTTGCTTGTTATATTGTACATATATTTTATAAGTACATGTACCTACATTCCTACGTACTGTGTACATAAATCTACATGCACAATAATGATCATTGAGTATGATTCAACTACCAAAATTAAAAGGTAAGGTCAGACTCTTAATTCTCTTGCTAAATAAATCCTTATGTCCTTATTCGTGTAGAGTAAACAGTTAGAGCTGGATACAACTGGCTCAATGAAATATATATTCCAACATTTATTCAATAATTCATACAAAGTTTTTGCTTTTGTTAAAAGTGTTTTGATTGAAAAGTCATTTTAGAGGTTGTAGTTTGTGGTGGTGTTGCTCTATACTGAGAGGCATTTCTAATATCATGTCAATGAGTTACATCTTCTACATGTTATCCATATATATGTTTTTGTTCCCAGCTATTTCCACATTTCCCGCCAACTAAATATAATCTGCAAGAGTTATTCACTAATAGAAGTGAACTAACACACAGCGAAGCCAAAAACAAGGACACGACTGATGGGGGTTTCATAATTTCACTTCTAAATAAAAAAGAAATCAATCCAATTTAAATGATCAAAATGAAAAGCAGGTGAAATTTGATCATTTTGCCTTAAAAGTCAGTCACATTACAAATGATACCATCTTTTTAAAGAATGAACATAATTTAAATGATAGCTGATTTATGAATCAACCCCCAACAGTGCTGAGAGAGATCCCTAAAAAAACGGAAAAATACAATTCAATAAATATTAAAATATTATCGATTTGTTTTGTAAAGCGTCTTATCTTTTTTTTGTTGCAAAGAAACTGGTCGCCATTACCTGCTATCACTGAGCAGTGTTATAGACAACGTGACTGGAAAATATAGAGCTCTGCATGGCTATTAATACGAATGTGTTCCTACAGTCGGTGGCGCTGCAGATGAGCTGCATGGGACGGGAATGACACTGCTGGGGCAGTTTGCTCCAATAGGAGAGGTGGACTTGTGACCCAGGCAGGCTTGGATGATAGCCTCGCTGGAAAAGGCTGACGCAGGGAGTCCATTATTGCCCCTGGAGGAAGCTGAGGATTAGAACACCAAAGAATTTCAATAAAAGAAGTGTCTGTTTGGGGGTCGGGGAGGGGCAGAAGGATGGTGGAGGTGGTGGGGTGGGGTGGGGGGGTTCCCCTCATTGTCCCAACAGTGATTGAGAGCAAGAGGAGGGGAGTGGGACGGCATTGTGTTTGCAGCTCCTCTGAAGAAGGTGGTTATTAGGGGGGATGGCTAAGGAGGGGTGAGGGATGGGGAGGCTGTTGACTCTTCATCTTGTGTGAACAAAGTCTCTGGCACATAGCCCTCTTCTGTCCCTCTGTCCTGGACTCCCTTGTTTACGAGTGCCATGAATTCTGTCCCTCTCGACGGGGACCCCCACCAACTCCAACCTGCACCGACGCACATTGTGGGGCTTAAGTGCCCTTTAATTAGGCCGCCTCAGTGTCCGGCTGAAGACCGCTGAGGGTTTAGGCTCTTCCCTGTGGGACCTTGCTGAGCGGCTCATACAGCTTCCCTCACACAGCCCAGGGATGAAGTGTTTGCTGCTCTAATGAAAAAGGTTTATCTGGGGGAAGAGCTCTTGTCGTCTTTGTCCCCCGTCTTAAAAAGTCCTGACAAAGGCATTGATATTATCCCTAACACTCTCCCATTTCCAGGAAACATTAGCGAGGACTCTGAGGTGAGGCAGCAGCCACCGAGAGCCGCATGGCTTCAACTATCTGCAGACAAATCACGGCAGTAAACATGATGCACTTCCTGTGCAGACAGAGCACACTGCACACTTTGTTATTATTATTATAATCTGCTATTAATTTATCAGGCAAGCACTTCACAGATGGAGGCCAAACTAAATCTGATCCATGGTCACGAAATGGGAAATTTCCATTTTGCACATTATGTAGAGAAGCGTGAATTCATGCAAAAATATGTAAAGGAGCACGATTTCACCTAAACTCGTCCATGATCCACAAACACTGCCAAACACATGCACAGCTTTGTCATTGTGATGGAGCACATTTCATTATCATAACAGCAACAAGCACAGGATCCAGAGGACAAAGGGGGAGGTGGGCAGGAGGCATTGGGAATTTGCTGAACTGCTCTGGCAAAATGAGTAATTTCTGGATGCCCCTTTGTGTGAAGAGCTTACAGGGTGAGGGCTCTGAAAGGAAGAGGCAAAGGAAGGATATAAACATGGGAGCAAGTGAAATAAAGTGAAAGATGGAAGGAATGAGAGACAGAGAAGAATGAAAAGAAGTTTGTGAAGGGAGCAGGGCGGGATTGGGCGTGTTCAGAAACTTTTTCGCTACAGCCCAGTGTGTGTAGATACCCTCCTAATCCTGGTTTTATTGGCTGCCTGTGTCCAGCCATGCTGGTCGGATTGAGTAGGGAGGGTAAAGAGGTGGGGGGGCCGAACACATGTCCTTCTTTGTGGTAATACGCTGATTAGGCCTGAGAAAGAGCCGGACCTGGTTACGGCCTTTCTCAGGTCACCGTAGAAACCGGCCCGGTAGGGGACCGCTGTGTGTGCCTCCCCCTCCCGTGCACCTACTGATGCAGACCCGCAGACCGAGGCCCTTCCTCTGCAGAGGTTTATAAAAAACACCACAAGTGTTGTTGAGTCACAGTACATTTCAAGATCAGCCTCCAATGTTCTTGACCTTAATCGCTGTTGCCTTTCCAGACAGTTTGCATTGCACTTGTGGCCCCAACCTGGGAAACGTGGTTTCAATGTTGTTCAGATGCAGACCACAGACTGATTCCTTCGCCTGCACTCATAAATTAGACCACTGTCACATTCCCCCCATCCATCCCTGGCCCTGCACACCGTCTACAGCTCCTACAGAGCAACTGGCGTCCAAATCCCAGAGCTGAGCTCGGCACATTTCTGACGATGCCGTAACACATGACAATGTTCGTGATCGAAAACAGACCTGCCTCATTGTCAGCACCGCTATGACATACCGCATCTTGACTGGAGGCATTGAAAAGCCATCTTTATTGGTATAATGTAGAAGACTCCCCACCACGACTGGCAGGAGAGCAGGCTTCATACAAGTTTCACAAAGATATCTATCAATTATTGTCACATTTAGAGGCTCCGAGGACCCCCCCCTGCTCTCAAACAGGGCGGTAGGTCGAGTGCTGCTCAGTCACTGCCTGTTTCCCTATCTTCTTTGTTATGTAGGAATAAAACACAGAAGGGGCGGGTGAAGGGGGGCACTCCACTACTGACCTCCAGACTGTGGTCACTGCGCTCTCTCCCTGCGGTGGGCACTCAGCCTCCTCTCTGCAGAGTGCATGCTCCCAGCCCCTGCTGAGCGACCTTCCAGCCCCCTCAGTCCACGGAGCTCACTCACGCCCTGGAGGTCCTCAGCAGAAGACCACAGCCTCCTGGCAACACACAGCGATTTTATATTTCAACTATAAACACATTTAAAATCACTTAAGAGTAACAGTACGTATGTGAGTGACATGTCCACGATAAACTTTGTATTTCAACAGTAAACATGGTGATATCTGAGCCAGCTGTCATTGTGAACTCTAATCCACGCAGGTATCACATTTCTGTAGTTGTCGTTAGTGACATTTTATCTTCAAAGTCCACAAAAAGCATTTTCATTCATTTTTTTCCCCTTTTTTGCTGCTACAATATTAAAGCAGGATGAAATCAATAAAACATCTTTTACTATGTTATTGGACTTATTATGACCTCTCTTACTTGGAAACAGATCTCCCAAAAGCTGACTTCCACATGGCTCCACACACTCAGCATGTTGTGAAATCTATCAGGTAATCCATCTGGTCTAATTATTTGTAAATGCATTTCCAGTAAGTGTTAACTCACACTTTTAAATGCAAATGGGAAGAAAAAACTAAAAGTCTAGTTCACAGAAGAAGAATGTAAAAAAGTGGCTTTCTTTAATGTTTTTTTTTTGTCCTGGAATTCACCTTTTAAAAATAAACTACAGTCTTAACACAAACTTCTATAATAACATGTTAACATTTTAAAAAATCCAGCAGCAAACTGGTCAGAAGATTAAAGCGATCCTGATGTTTGAGAGACTTCAGAGCCTCACTTCTCATAAAAACTTATGTTCTGTGAAGTATGGACTTAATACTGATAAACCCCTTCATTACTGGTTTTAAAATGTCTTCTGCAGCGCTCAGGTCTTTATTTGTCATTCTTTCCACGACTGATAATCCTCTGAGACAAAACTCTTCACTAGATTGTTATCACTACGACCGGCTCTGTTTGATCTCTGCCGGGTATCTTGTTTGTATTCGTCCTGATCAGTTTCCTTGTGTGTGAATCAAATGCTTGGTTACTTCAGGCTAAGTCCATCACAAGTGTCCCACCCTCCTCCTTCACTCTCTATCTGTCTCCCTCTCCGCTCCCTCCTCCCCCTGTCCCACGGCTGCTCGCCCCACAGCCCATCAGAATGACAATAGTATTGATGTAAAATGTGTCGCCTTTGGGCCGCTGAAGCATATAACCCCTGCATGCCTGGCCCAGCCACCACCACAGTTTATGGCTTTATTGTGTCCCCTTTTATGTCCTCCCCTGTTGGGGTGGGCGGAAAACAATTTAGAAAATTCACTGTATATGTCCCCGTGAGTGGAACAGAGATTATGCATGTGTTGACGTGTGTGTGTGTGTGCGCGCACAGTATGCACGTATATCCGGATCAATTAGTCAGGGCACAACCCCTAAAAATCAATGTGTCAACATGTACGTCAGCTGCTGTGAACCCAGTTTCTCCGAGTCTGCTGCGGAGAAACTGGCCTACATCCCTTCACCTACCTCCAGACACTTTGGGGAATAGTTTTTTTCAATGATCACACATGAAACAAGTTGAGTAACAACTCTACTCTACCTTTTTTCATGTGTCCCTCCCCATACCTCCCTCTCTCATTTCCCTCCCTCCCTCTTTTCACTCTTTCCTTTCTTTTCCACATTACCAGGGGGTGGCGTGTGATTGACAGATGGGAACGAATCATAATTTTTTTTCGTAACCTAAGGCCATCTTCTGTGATTGGCTTGCCAGCTGACATCTCCAAACCTCATTCCCCCCGCCTCTACCCCCCTTTAATATTGGGCCTGTGGATGAGGCATCCTGAGGGAGAAAAAAGTAGAGAGAGAGAAAAGATATCTACCTTAGGGAAGAACCTTAGAGAGAGGGAGGGAAGGAGAGGACGGGTAGGAGCGTGTGTGCATGTGTGTAAGAGACACTTATTCTCTTAACTACTAGGAGACAGACACACTTTCCTGGCCCGACTCAAAGAAGGGGGGAAAACAGGAGGAAGATTTTTTTTTCAATATCATTTTAATCTTCCCCTCATTCAACAATCAAGCTGCCCTAAAGCTTCTCTTCCTGGAAACTCTTCTTCACTGCCTGCTGGAAGTTCTATGTATTGATCCATTTACCCTCTCACACACTACAAGGCTTACCTCATGGATTTGTATCTGATTGGATATTTGATGTGTGTGTGGTTGTCCAGCTCTCGGGTGCTTGGAGGCTATCCCATCTGGTGGTGAGTACAAATCCACAGTTTCAGCATCAGAGCCTATAGCCGCATAAAGAGAGAGAGTCTTTTTGGTCAAATGATCATTTCTGAGAGGGCAGAATGTGCACTTTCAGTTGACTGCGTGGAAAAATGTTCTCCGGCCCAGTCCAAAGAATCTTAACCTCAAATACTAGTGTAACGGAAAAGGCTCGCCGTTCTTTTTCCCTCCACACTCAGGTCCATTTATCATATTGGAGTATGTTGTGATGCAAAGAGGGTGGATTTTTAGTTTGGGAATCATTAAAGGATTAAAAATGTGGAGACCTTTTTTTAATTTAAGGAAAAATACATTAGCGAGTGGTTGCCATGATGATATGAATTAGTCAGCACTGTGAAGACTTGTGAGGTATTTCCACACACAGTGTAAGTCAGCAGGATCATTCATTATTACATAAATTGTAGATATTGCTTAAGGACGATGACAACACTGATGTTGCTCATGAAAACTCCACAAAGCCTCAGAAGAGGCTCCTGTTTCTACACCATAATCAATTTCTGTCTTGAAATACAACCATATAATTTCAGGAGTGCCTCAGGGAGTACAACAATCATGACTTATAAGATCAGCGTCATTTTGTTTTGTTTGCTATTGTGCGTCACTGTTCTACATTCAGGCCGCCGGCCCCCAAACATGCCGTGAATTGAATCTGAATTGTTTTTGGCTTTTTTTGGGGGAGCTGTATGACATGTATTGAATACAAAATCTGCCACTGACAAACTTGTATATAATTTTTTTTACAATATTACAAATTTGTGGTGTGCCATGGGGCATCAGCTGTAATTAAATTAATCCCTTTTTTTCTTTTTTTGGAAAACAGTTAAGCATATCATTTTGCTTTTCAATTGCACCACAATTCACCCCCTCCACTACGGATTTGTCAGGAGACAATATGTTTAGGTGCCGCAGGGTTTTATTCTTTGTTAAATTATCCCAGATCGCTTTTGGCACCAGTAACTGAAATTTAGAGGTTTATCTCATTACAAATTCAGCTACATGCAGCTGACCTCATAGCTCCTGGTCTTCTTTTGTAACATAAAGCTTCTATTTTGGAGATATTTGCGTAGGCGTATGACAAAGCTCTTTTGGCTCACGACACAATACTTGTCAGAGCTACTGCACTTTTAGTAGCCCAACTAGCATGTGGTCCCACCATAGTGCTGTCCAAACCGCGAGCATCTTCTGGTTTCATTTACAGAGCAGGCAGCTGCCAAGCACACAGGCCACAGGGCTGAAGTGTTAATGGCAAAGAGGACTTTACACCCACTCCTGGCTTCAGCAAGAACCAGCAGACAACAGTGACAAAGAGCCTGGGAGTCTCTCCGTGTGAATTACCTGCAGCTGTTCTGTTCAAGGAGCTTACATGACACTGGTATAATGTTCGAAGCGCAACAATGCGCACCACCTTTGATTTGGGTAACAAATTTTGAAGTGTAGGCTGGGGAAGGGGTTACTGGGAGGGTGGAAAGATGAAAAGCAGAGCCGTAGCTCCAGGTGACTGGGCAGGTGCTGAGGAATGGGTGTCAAACAGCGCTGTCAGTGGCATCACCCCGCGGTGTCGAACATGTCCAAAAGGAGACAAAATGAGGTGGTGCGTCAAACAAGAGGGTGCCGAGTTTCAGCGAGGGCCCAGGCCGGCTCCTCTCAGCTTCTGTCTCAGGGGCGATGACTTGACCATAAATTCTCCAGCCAAGGTGGGACGAAATGAAGGGGAAGAGCAGCTTTGACTGCTCCATGCCTGGCAGCCTTGCTTTTACAAGATGGGGTGTTGAAAACAAAACAGAGCATAAATAACTCGAGAGATATGCACATATGCATGGACGAAGATGAGGTGCAGTAGAAAGACATAGCAATCTAATGAGGTGGGTTTGGAAAAGGCGAGACAGAGGAGTAAATTGCCTTCTTGAAATGCAAGAATGCTGGGGAAACAGCAGTTTGGTACAACATGAGCAGAATCAAAGTTTGAGAGAATTCATGACAGCTTAAAACTATGCTGCGATGCACTCTACATAATCCACAGGTCCCACAGTGTCTCTGTCCAATAATCTGACAACGCCGTCCTTTCGCTGTGGTTTGAAAATGAAAAAATATCTGTTCCTGGACGTATTGCTGTGTTTTGGTTTAACCTTTCAACCTACGTTTAATAATCAAAGAGTATCAATATCTCAGGACCATGACATAATATTCTGCACTTATCAAACACCAGGACTGTTAATATGAGTCACGGCTGGTATTGTATTAAGCCCGTGTGGCTTAACTCATCAACTATTTTGAGAAAAGCTTAAGCCATTCTGTCAGCCAGCTGTGTGTTTGTATTCCTTGCATAAACAGCGGCGGTTGTAAGTGAATGATGACAGTCACTTTCAGCGAGGAATTACCTCAGCTGAATTCAGTCCGATACCAGCGACCGAGCATCAGCAGTGATTATTGGTTTAAATCTGTCATATCACACCGCACGGCCATGAGATGTTTAAATCCAATAACTGTTATTCTCCTAATCCTCTGTTGTCATCACTGCTGTTATATCTGCGTGAGAAAACAGGGACATTAGACACTTTATGCAAGTTCTTTTCATGCATATGGATTCTACTTTTCCTCCCGCAATTTTCATTGCTTCAGATTGTTTCAGATTGCTTAAAATGCAGGTAGTTCTGGTTTTGAAATCAAACAGGAAACAATGGGCAAAGAGGACACTGACATAGAAAGACACAAAGAAATTATGCAAATTGTTCTTAACAGCAAATCTGCTTTGAAATTGTTTTCTGATAATGGTAAGAATACTTGTGTTAAAATCAGCAGCAGCTTTAGTATTTAGTATCTTCAGAGCTTTCAGGTATTTAATTTTAACATCCAGATTTAATTAGATTTGGAGTATGTATGGGCCTAAATACGGCTTC
Organism: Serranus cabrilla; assembly: GCA_903364295.1. Taxonomy (NCBI): domain Eukaryota; kingdom Metazoa; phylum Chordata; class Actinopteri; order Perciformes; family Serranidae; genus Serranus; species Serranus cabrilla. The sequence goes on along the minus strand of CAFUXE010000308.1, from coordinate 617,530 downwards.
CTGACTAAAATTTTGTCTGCTGTTTGAAGCACCACTTGTGCCACAATAATGTCAGCGACATAACTCTCGAAAGATCTCACGCACAGCTATCTAGGTTTAACAAACTGCCCGTCTATACACAGACCTTTCCAGTTCAACCTGAGCGGCTTAAATGGGGCTCTAGAGTCCATCTCTGGGTCTCAGGAATGTCATTATCTGACTGTGACACCCCCCACCTCCAATCTTCAATCCAATCTTCAACCCCAAAACCCCTACCATTGGCAAAGGGATCACTTAAATGATTCTTACTGCGGGAAAATCCTCCGTCTGCCGTGTGAAAAGATCAAGGATGTTCGGGTATTATTCCCAGCAGTGCAGTGGAAGGTAAAGAAAAGAGCAGGAAAGTCCAGAAGAATGTCATTCATAAGAAACTTTAGGGTTCCATTATGAATGGCTGAGGGCGCCATAGGGCCAGGGTCAAAGGCAATTTTGGGCCGAAGCCAAAGAGAAATGTCTCCGCAGAAAGTGACATCCACAGGGATGCAGGAAATATGGGAAAAGAAAATGTAATATGTTGAAAAATCATAAATTTCACTGCAATACACTTTTTGAATTTGATCTTACGTACATTTTAATGTTCATATTTTAAAGTAATTACAAGAAATGTTCATTAAATTTAGATTTTGTCACCCCTGTGGAGAAAATCGGTAGTGTTTCCATGAGCACCAGCGCCTCGTGTCGTAAAGATCTTGAGCTGGTGTGCCTGTTATTGAAAGCAAGCAAAAGTACAAAGTACAAAAAGTACTTTCCTTCAATGTTATTTCCATTTTTTTAAAGCTGTTTTCAGGATGCATACTATGAGATAATGTATACTGGTGGCTATGTAAGGTTAATAACTAATAAGACAATTTAGCCAAGAACTTAAATTCATATACTGATGGAAAAATACATCTCAAAATATGATTAATAAATAAAATAGACGTATAAGATGATAACAGATCTGTTTTGAATCCTTTCAATCAATTTTCTCCATCTGCTGAATAAGCGTCCAAAGTTGACTCGTGCTCTATCTCTGTCCCTCTTAGCTTTTTCTGTTCGTTGGTAACTTCTTTTCTTTTTCTCTTTGTCATAGCCACAAAATATAATATCAGAAATAAAATTCTCTAGGAAGAAATGTACATAGGCTCTTCTGGTATAAGTGCTGTAAATTGTTTCGTCTGATTTCGCGAGCAATCTGATCCAGCAACGGGCCTCAAGAATAACTTTACAGAAATTGTCACTCTCCTCCCTGAGGGTCTTGTTTGCTTATTTAGGTCAGACAGAACCATCAGTGTTAAACTGAAACTGTTTCATAACCAGTTAAAACTCCTTTAGGCTGCTTTAAAGAATGTTGCCGATTACAATAACCAAGAAATGCAGCAGGCTTTAGTCAGTGAGAGTTACCTTCAAGTACTGAACCAACACGTTACTTCACAAAACAAACTTACAAGACTGTCGTCAGTGAACAAGCATGTGGGATGACATTACCCCGTCAAACCCCAGCCAGGCACCAGGTTCAAAGGAGAGTGGTATTTCAAAGCAGCGAGGGCGAGTTCTAATCTTCACACACTATCAAAGGACATGCAATGTGCTCTTGTAGGAAATGACAAAGTCCCCCAGTGCACAGCTATTAGCTGCACTAAAACACAGGCCAGGACCGTTCCTCAAAGGGAAAACACCAACGGCCAGAGGCAAAGGGATCATTAGGGGACACGTGTGGAGGCACACACACACACACACACACACACACGCAATATCTAAAGTCTTCATTACCTTGCTGATCTCACCTGGATGGCTTGTTACAGAGGTTAATTATTAGCAGAAAGCAATTTCTCTGACACACAGGGTCAGTGACAAAGACGTGTTGCTCGCACCTGTACAGCCTGTATTCAGTTCAGCCCTCGGGTCACTGACCAGGTCAACCACACAGCTAACGGATAGGAAGGAGACAGGGCTTTCATTCAAGGTCTCTAAACCACTAGGAATATTCACTTTACTTGTTGTTGAAAAATGTTGAAATTATTTTGAATAACTTCTAAGTCATGTCTTCACAATCACAGAACTTCCAAACGTGAATTATAATGACAAGGTAAAATCATTTGCAGGGCAGGGTATCTTTTCTTCAATACTAGTCACAATATGAGGATGGACTACATGGATTTCTTTTCAAACAAAGATGGATTATTTAATATTCAAAAGCTGTGACAAAACTAAACTGAACTGACATTATTTTTTATTAAAACACAAAAAAGAAAAGTTTTGACTCTTCACAAATATACTTTGAATTTCAAAGTGTATTTTGTCTAAGAATTTTAATTATAACATAATCTGCTAAATCAGACATGCCAAAGTATTAAATACTCAATAATGCTGACAAGTCATCACCACATACTGTCTCAGCATGTAGATGCAGTCAGCGAAAGCTGTTTTAATTCTTATTATCAGCCGATAATATATTAGCTATGATTTCATCTTTGATTCACGGGTAATAATAGAAATGTACCATTATCAGCATATAATATATTGATACCAATACATGTTGTGCATCACTAGAAATGACTACTGAGTTTCAGTACTGATACCGCAGCAGTTGCTTTTTTGTTGTTTTTCATCCAACAAAAGAAGCCTGTAGCCTTACAAGAACACTCCCTAAATAAAATAGTCTAAAAGGGAGAGGCATGACAATTGGTTTCATTAAGATCAAACACATTGAAATATCTGCAGACCTGCAAGCTCTGTAAACCAGGTTTGACACCAACAATGCAGCATCACACCACAGATGTGTCAAGAGTTTTTTCCAAATTGCCTAAGCATGCTAAAGTCAACAGCAATTAGGTTTTTAACAACTTTTAAACACACAATGCGGTGTTCAAAATTGCCACAAAGAAATTCCAGGCATACAATGGAAGATTCCAGACAATCCACTACGAGTTATGATTTGCATAGACAATTCATGCTGCAGTGCCAACAAGCTGGCCCTAATGAGCAGTGGCAGGGAACAATGCACTGTTTGAGTTGTGGTTCATTCACACAGTCCCTCAAGACTCTCATTCAAACAAGCTCTGTCCTCTCAAGACAACAGACCAGACTCTGTTGTGTCCACCTACAGACAGAAAAGGACACCGAGCTTCCAGTCTGGCATGCATTTGTCAGTGCCTTGTACTCTCCAGTGCACTTGTGTGCAGAGCTACTGCTGCGCTCATTCACTTTCTGACAGGCAGGTTCACAAGTTTACACCCTGTTCAGTTTCCCTCTTCACGTCTCCATACTTGTGACTGCAGGGGCTCCTTGTCCCAACTCCACACTCTCAGCAACAGTCTGCAGAGAGGGGAAAGGAGGGGAGGAAAGGAGGTAGAAAGAAAGAACAGGTTGGAACATTTTTCAGGGGTCCTGTCATTTTTTATCTGATCAGCCAGGAGCTGTTGGACTACAAATCAAAAGTGTGCCAAAGAAAAAGAGAAGACAACAAAACACAGACAGGAGCTTTGCATTCCAGCCTCCACCAGGAAAAGTCCCATCCTCGGGCAAAGCCGGCAACTTTCCTTGGCCCACTTACTCTCTTTCGAGTGTCTTTATCTCTCTGCGGACTCTGTTGTGGGATTTATAAATGAAATTCTGATGGCAGTGTTTTCAATGCACGTCTCTGACTGCTCTGCCAGGGCCTCATTTAGCAACACGATGTCCTCCAGGCAAATCTGACAAGTTGAGCTGCGGCGTCAACATATAGAGGTAAATGAGAGGTAGATTGGAGTTTAATGCAAACAATATTCCCGCAGTCTGTTACTGCAGAGGCCTTTTTCACCAGCATGGCTCTCACAGAGGAAGTGACAGAACTCACTCGGGACTCGGCGCTTCAGGCACAAACCCAGCATAAGCTAACATTATTAATTTCTCTTTAATGAAATAAGTTAACTTGCTCCGACATGGCTGAGAACGGCTGGCACCCATCGTCAATAATAGCAAATACACTGGAATGCAACAACATCCTATCCAATATGAAGCCAAATCAAATCTGTTTGTGAAGGCAGATCATAATCCTGTACTGACTCTAGGTTTAAACAATTACAAGTAACAGAAAATATAATTAAGCTGTTACAGTATCCAAGACCTAACCCTAATGTTTTGTATGAGGTCGTTGCTCATAAAATAAAAGAGAGGAGATAAAAGACTTGATGAGAGATTCATCAGCGCTGCATAAATCTTTGTATTTTACTAACTTTGAATCCAACCCCAATTGCAGACATGCACAAACGCAGAGCAGTTGAATGCATCATCATCAAAGTCTCCTCTTGACCTGAAAGCCTGGAGAGTGTCCAAACTTGAGATGAAACACAATGGAAAAATTTATCAGCTTTATATCATCTTGTTTCAGCAGTTTTCAGCACGTCCTGCAACAAGAGTAGAAGCCCGGTACACAATTAGCGTTTACAGTGTTTGCCCAGAATGAGCAATACGGATAAAGCATCCAGCTCTTGCCATCATCTTAGTGATAACCTTGTGTGAAGTAGGAACTTACAAGTAGCAACAGAGCCATGCAGTTCACTCTGCCTTCATACATGCACGCAGGTTTCCATGAGTCTTTGAACAGTGCCTAAGGAATAATGCATGGAGGGATGGATTGTGACAGGCTCTCTAATCCTTCGCTTTTCCTCTCTGCTTCACCCACATACTTTGGTTGCCACTTCAACACTACAATTTGTTCTGAACTAAAAACCACTAGGAGCTTGAACATAAGTCGTATTTCACTTTGTGTCTTTTTGATCAGTGTTCAAGGTTGATCATTTCAGCTGCAAACCAAAGTGCCCTGTGCTTAAGTCTAGTTTTGAGATATTTATAGTTTAGTTGAGCAGCTCAAGCAATTTGTGTTACTTTAGACTTCTACTCCACTACATTTTAGAAGGAAATAATGTAGTTTTTACTCAGCTACATTTATTTAACAGCTTGCAAATTCACATAAATATAAATATTGTATTTTTTATCATTTAATCTAATCCACCTCAAACTGCTGCATTAAAATACTGATTACATAATTATTATTCATCATCCCAAACGTACAGCAGAGTAAAGACAGGGGGCATTCTGCTTCTATGAGTACTTATTAAACTAGTTGACTAGTTAAATACAAAAAGTACATTTAGCTAATCAGTATTGTTACATTTCTGCCTACATTTATTTAAATGCAGGACTTGCAATGGAATACTTCTACTTTCTGATATTGCTACTTTTACTTGAGTAAAGGAGCTGAATACTTTGACTCGCACTGGCTGAAATTTAGAGACAAAATATTATTTTGCATAAATTACATTAACTTACATTACAGAAATCTGTTACCTCAGTGCCTGACTACATTGATTAGTTCATAATAATACAAAACACATTTATTACAAGCTATATAGGGACAGAGTTTCTTTACCCAACTGTTATCTAGCCTAAATAATCTTATTATTTTTACTTCAATAATAGCAGTGATACTACAGTGTAAGAAATACTCTGTTACAAGCTAGATTCCTGCACTCAAATTTGTATTCAAGATAAAAAAACAAAGCACTTCAGAATCACACATAATGTAATTTAATAATGCAATATTGTGTGCATCACTAAACTACTGTAGCTGCTAAATATGGGGATAATTTTAAGGACTTTATGTACAGTTGGGTAGCCCAATTTATGGTAATACATCATAGCTTATGTATTAAAATCAAAACCTGCAAACTTAAGCTGTCAAATAAATGTAGGGGTGTAAAAGGTACAATAATTGGCTTCAACATGTAGTGGAGTAGAAGTTTAAAATAGCATAAAATTAAGTACTTGAGTAAATGTAAGTTACCTCGTCACTTTCCACCACTAGTGCACAGGATGCTAACGTTAGCTAGGTGCGCGAGCGATATGAGAAGTTAGGACCAACGATAGATATATAGGTTGATACTACAAATTAACTTAAAAATAAACTACATAACCTTCAGCAGCTCTTATTTAACTACGTGGACATGGCGACATGATTTTAGGTTCAGTAGAAATTGTTTACCAAGCTGTCATTTAGCAAAAATGATCCTTTTAGCGTATCTGACGTTGAACGTTAGCTTCCGTTACATTCAAAGCACGGCGCTAATGGCTAACCGTTTCTGTTTTTCTTATGGCTAAATACATAACGTACGAGTCAAATTGTGATTTAAATAATCAGCAGGTCGTCTGAAAACACTTACCGCTGTTTAAAAGACTCTTCCAGATTCCTCAGAGTTGGTTTCTGAAGTTATCCACTCAGCTGCACAGTAGAGAAGATGAAGCAATGTTTTTCACATTCTGACCCAAGATGGCAGCCGGAAGTGACATATGATCTCTTCGGTTGCTTTATACAACTCAAGGGAAAATATATATCAAGGAATATCAATACATATCAAGGTTTATTTTATTTAGGTTTATTAGCATTAGCAGCGTAAAAGTATCAAATGTAAAAACCTCTACACTTTTATGACATAAAATGCATAAAATTATTCCCTAAAGTAAAATAAACCTGTTGTCAATCACCTGCTCCATGTAGACTGCAAAGAACCTAGAGTGCAAGTTTAGGTCTCAAGAGTGTAGGTCTCAAGACTCTGCCATGTTATGCTTGTAAAATTCAAGCTACTTTTCAGTATTCACAACATATTATGGTGCGTTCACGTGCTCCTCAGATGGTCCTATTTCCCAAGTTTTGAAGTCTTCTTCCACTTGCAGTGTGCTTAAAGTGAAATGTAGAAAAAAACATGGACGATACAAAGAAGATAACTTTTCTAACTAATCTAGAATTAGTATCATATTCCAAACTATACATGAGCAGAACATTAATATGCAATACTTGAATCAATGACAAGTTTCTTACCATCAACCCAACATTAACTTTTGTTTCTTGCATAGAATAACATCAACACAGCAAGTATTTACCAAAGTTTGGCCAATGTAAAAGGGAAGGTAGTCATCTCCCTGGTTGGGAACTAATGTTTCAGATTATTATGTGACCACATAAATGCAACATTACACCAAAATTAGGAGCAGGACCCCCAAAACAGTATAAAGAGCTTGCCTGAGTACATTGACTTATTTGGCTTTACACACTTAAAGATGTGCAGCAACTCTGAAGTTGTGTTCATCACATGATGATTAATGAGGCAAACAAGCTGGAGATCAGCACCTCTGTGCTTTGATACTTGTATACAGCCCTGGTCATGAACTTCAAACTGTTTCTGTAGCCCAGCAGGCTGAAGGCAGTGAGGTCAGATGTCATGTTCTGCTCAACAGGTTCAGAGGGTCACCTGGTACTTTTTGTGCCTCTGGACATGGAAGGCTGTCACACAAAGAAAGCTCATCTGTGCACAGACATGTGCTTCACACTGACCCCTGTAATGCAGACCTCCCACAATAGCAGCTGCAACATATTTCTCACAGTACAAGATTTCTTGCTCAGAGACAGATTAAAAATTAAGAGATGCTGTCACTTCTCCTCTCCAGCCAGGCAGCAGAGAGTGTAGTGGTGATCTTATTGCATTGGGAGTGGTTCAGAGAGAAGTTTTTGTTGACAGCATTATAGTCTTGATTGCGTGAATTTCCACTCTTTAGCGAGGTGTGTGGTGGAATCCCTTTGTTTCCTCTGCTTCATTTCTGTGGTTTGCAGCAGCCCGTCATACTTTCACATCAGCCCGGTTTAGATACTGAGAAAACCCCCAACCAAGCCGTAAACCCCCCCAGGCCAGTAGAGGCCCCATACGGACCTGCCTGGGCATGCACCTGCCAAGCCCTGCCGTTCGCTGCTGCTCTGCTGCTTGTCTCGTCCCCTGCAGCAGATTCCCCCGGCATTCTGCCTCTGTGGAGGTCTCTGCGTCTGCTGCTCCCTCACTCGGTTGAGACACGTTGCTCGTGGCTTCCGAGAAGTGAGGCAAGGCAGGCAGGATCAGCATGGCTCACATGTGGTCTGCATGCATGCGTCTGTGTGTGCGTCTGTTTGCACGATACGCCTCATAACCCCTCAGGGTTAAGACTCTCATTAGCACCTAGCCAAAAAGATATCCCTTTCATCTCATCTGTCCATACGGATCAAGTGAGGCACATCCTTTGCAAACAAAGACAAATAGGCTGGCAGATCCACAGCCTGTAGTCTAAACATGCGATGTCCACCACAAAGTCCCATGTGGTTAGCTAATTGATTCCATCAGAAATCCTGAATTCACGGGCTAAGCCTGCATGTCAGGGTGGTGGGCAAGTGGTTTAGCTGTCCTGAACAGAACCTGAAATGTAGCAGAGGTTGGCACAGTGGTCCAAATACAGAGATATCTCACTTGGAGAAGAGACATTTTCCTTTGAGTTAACTGTCTGATGTTGCTGGGGCGCATGGGACACCACGGTTCAAATACAAGCTCTGTGCAGGGCATCACCCACTCTGGTCCATCCCATGACTGGGAGATTAATGGGCAGTAACCAAGCTAGCAGACAGTGTAATTAAGGCCCTTAGTCACTCAGTCACCAGACGGAGTGAAGTCAGCAACACTTGAACTCAGTGGTGTTGGTGGGATCGGGACTGGCAGATGAGCTAATGTGGCTGCCTTCGCTTCGGTTAACTTAAGACAAGAACATGAACGAGATTGATGAGCACTATCAAATTACTGCATGGGAACATCAAATTGGGCAAAACAGCATTTCTAAGTTTGAATTATTAAGTTGAATATGAAAGAGGAGAGACTTATTTTTCCTCGTGCATAGAAGTGTTTGAGAGTTTTGAATAGTTTATGTCAACGTGCTATCCTTGATGAACTGTTCATACTGAAACATAAGAATACTTTGTTGTGTTTCATGCCAACAACACAAGAGGCCTTTAGCTGATTATGTTATTATCATATATTCCATTGCACCAGCTGGAAAAGCCAAACAGCTCGGCATCATGCCTCGGTGTGTAAGCTCCGCTGGCAAACCTGGATACCTGGGAGCCTGCTGTAACAATGCTCACCTGAGATCAAAAACAGTGTTTGGAAGGGAGGAGGAGGGTGCTGGGAGGTGGGGGCAGGGTTTTGTTGGTAGCCATATGTAGAAAGCAAAAGCGCACATGAGCTGTGAACCTATCTAAGGGGGGATTTTTTCCCTGTGACTTCAATGGCTTGACTTTTGTGTTGGGGTGGGGCACTGCACTGCACTCATCTGTCAGAGTCAGTGGCTGCTGTGATTGGGTTGCGCCCTGCGGGGGTCCTGAGGTCATCCTGAGTGGCGCTCTGATCTGATCAGCGTCGATTGTTCCCCCATGATCCTCTCATGGCCTCCAGCGCCACGTTGTCGGCCCAGACGCAACCAAGTGCTGGAGAGTCTGCTCGGCACTGGTGGAGCTCTTCTCTTACATCCTCACATCCCAAACCCTGTAAACAACAATCACACTTCTGTTCTAAATCAATCATCTTTTAAGGACACTGACCTTTATACATCGTATACACAGAAACAAATAAACAAGAAATTTGAGCACAACATCTTACAGAAGATGTGTGACCTTCTGGAACGAACCGCACAGTTTTGTTTGAGCCTGTCATCACAAAAAGCATGTTAAAACATGGGCATGGCAAACATGTTTTCTCTCTCTCTCTCTTTTATTTCAAGAGAAATAGAAAGCAATTAAAATTAATTACCTGAATGAAACTATAATGGTTTCTGGCATCACTAGCTGATCTTGGCTGTCTCGTTGTGGTGATTAATCCCTGCTTAGGCACATCTGCACGAGCCTTCTGGTAACACACATATCTTCAGATATGCTGTTTTTCGTCCATCACCAGCGAGCTGAACTGTGTACACTGTCATTCTTATCAAATCAGCTACAGAGGAAAACCGCAAATTAATAATGGAACTGCAGAGGCAGGTGTTTTCATATATTTGAAATTGTATGAGGGGGCTTTTCCCGACCTTAGCAGACAGGTTCTTGTGTGTTATCTGTTAGATCAGCAGATCTGTGTATGCTAACAAGTGGGAACACTTTGAAAAGTCAGTACTAATAGCTTGTATCCCTGCCCTGAAGTGGGCCTATTAGCCCCCCTTTTCCTGCTGGAAAAAAGAGACAAAATAAACAGGAGCTCTTAGTATAAACTACATTAAACAGATAAGTCAATAAAGCACTCCAGTATGAATCACTGTACTGTCACAGAGCTACGCTTACAGTTCACCCTGAGATTAATGAATACAGAAGTGGTCTCCTCTCAAGAGGCCTCGCTGGCAGGTCACCATTATTGCTATTGTGGGCTGGGGTTCAGGGAGGGCACAGACTTCTACTGCGAGGCAAACAGTCTCACTTCCCACATCCTACCAAAGTGTAACAGCAGAGAGCTGGGTGCACAATACCTTTTTGATGACTTACGTTGAGAGACATAATTCTCAGAAATTCTGTTATTTCAGCATGAACCCCATGAATGGGGTCATCATCTCAGTTTCAAGGGGGTCCCGAATAAACACTCACCAAACAAAAGGAAAACAGAACAGAATGAGACACAATAACATCACACTGACAAAAGAAACAATGCATTAAAAACCAAGACACAGACTAAAGATATAACCAGAAGAAAAATAAATATGATCAGCTTTAAGATTCTGAAACTGCTTCAGTGTCAGACCAGATATTTACAATCAGAATTAGTGTACATGTTTTCTACAAAAACGCTCTGTTCATTTAGCAACAGAAACCAAAGTTCTCACATGTAGCAACAGGACACGACTTTGCTCTAAATTAAGTGGTTGAAAACTTGGCCAAACACTATCTGGCCAAAAAACAAGTGTATGAGATAATTGGACCAGACATTCAAACATGTTGAAGTTTTGGGGTTCAATAAAAACACTAAAAAGCAAAGAACAAGAAATGTGATTTCAAAAAGTTATGTTTAATGTAAGTGGATTGGATTTTTATTTGCAGTGTTGGCCTGTTAAACACTTGGTTTGGTGAGAAACCTGATGAAACTGATTATTTTGCAGTTCTGAGCTGAACACAGATGCAGAGATGTGTTTAACATGTGCAGCAGGTCTCACCTGATGATGCTCTCCCTCTCTGTGTGCTGCAGGTCCCTGGCCCTTGGGCATCAGTACTCGTCTCTGGGCTCCCAACCCATCCTGTGTGGCTCCATCCCGGGCCTGGTGCCCAAGCAGCTGCGATTCTGTCGCAACTACATAGAGATCATGCCCAGTGTTGCAGAAGGTGTCAAACTGGGGATCCAGGAGTGCCAGCACCAGTTCCGGGGCCGCCGATGGAACTGTACCACCATTAAGGACAACCTGGCCATCTTTGGCCCCGTGCTCGATAAAGGTAAATTATTTACAAGTGTCATGAATCTTTATTGCTGTATTTAGACACGGTGTACTTATAAGAAATAATGATCTAAATGATCGGTGCCAAACCTGCTACTGTAAAAAGTAGGTTGTATGTCTGAGGCTAATGCAAGCTGTTACAAAACGAGCCCCCTAAGGCTCAGCACTGCCTGTTCTCTGGGCTTCTGCTGACAAACGCCTAACTAGGGCAATTACAATAATATACACCTTTCCTGGCTGCAGTGAGAAATGAGTGCAGGTACAAGCACGACACATTATTCATCTTCCATCCGTCTTTACCTTCAGTATCGCATTTGTCTCCAGTTTTTTTCTGTTTCCCCAACCGTGTTTACACTCTTTTACATGAAAGGGGGTCAGCGCGGTAAATCTATCAGCACGACCTGACGAGTACAGCTGATATACTGGAGACATCCATCAGGCGCTTCACACGCAGAATACTAATTGTAAGACATCGCCACACTGACTGTGTCCTTTAAACAATCCACTAAACCTGACCGTGGGGAACAATAGGCGCAGGTGTCCCGCTCCAGGCCTCGCAGTCCCTAATTATAAAGGTAGAAGTTTGTGTGTTGTGAGTTCGCTGATTGGAAATGAATTACCCTGTGTGTCAGAGGGGAAGGAATCTGGGCAGAAATGGGCAGTGTGAGCAGTCCAAGCTCCTCAGTCAAATAAAAGGGAGAGGGGAGGCCAAATGAGATTACAGGCAATAGAAAAGGGCCGGGGGCTCCGCTCAACCCCTACTGTGCATGAAGACCAGTGCGCGCCTCACACAGTCCAGCTCCCACGGACGCCCCATTCACACGCCCTTTTGACTCTGTCATGAAAACAGGCTGAAAGGGGATCTCTCCCAACCTAGCCGGGTGTGCACTTTGGGATAGGGAAGCAAAGGAAGGAAGGAAGGAAGGAAGGAAGGAGGGAAGGAAGGAAGGAGAGCGTCTCACTTTGGAGGTGATGAATGGAAACGTTGGAGTTGGGGAAGAGAGAGCTACCAACCACCAGCCTCAGCCACCTTAAGCTGCGTGTTGGCCATGGTGGTGCTGTTGGTGGATGCCTGGAGGAAGTGGGGGGTTGAGGTCCTGTGGTGGGTGGTGGTGTATGGGATTTCAGCTCAGGGTGTTGGCGGAGGGGTGGCTGGAGAGAGAGGGGGGCGGTGGGGGGGTTAGGGAGTTTAGGGAATGCCAGCTCCGGGCAGAGCGGGGCTGTGGGGGCGCGAGTCGCTGGGCCCTTTGTGTGGATAATACAGTGTGACACAAGGGAAACAAAGGCGGATTGATGGGCCCAGCAGGTAGCAGAAGCAGCGCTAGCCATGGCTAACAGCCAGAGCTCCAGGGCCCGGGGCTCACAGGCCCCTGTTGTGGAGGGCCCGGCTCGGCTTGCCAGGCCGAGCAGGGATGCCCAACCTGAGGACGGAGTGTCATCCAATCATGCAAAGACTCACTGCAGATTTAGATTAAAACTGTATCATTTCACAAAGGAAATACAGTAAGAGTCCAGTTAGTATTTCATTGTTTGGATTACACCCTCAAGGAGCTTAGCATCAATGCTATGCTAGACGATGCTATGCTATGTTCTACAAAAACATTAATACAAATAGAAATGTACAATAAGTTATTCATGTTATTCAATGTGAAAATTGATATTGACCAAAATAAAAAGACAGCCGCAAAATGGATCATTGTCACATGTTTACCAGAACATATCCAATACTGATTATAAGATGTATTTGCATATGAAAAAGAAATCTCTGGTTGACCATGGTGTTATTCAAGAAAACTTATTTTTTTGTATGTCAAACAAACATTAAAACTACACCAAAAAGAAAAGGCAGACGCCTGATACTGACTGAAATAACAAGCTCAGAATTGTTAAAAATACAGAATTATATTCAGATATTCTTTGTCTATGTAAGCTGATAAAACTTATCTAAAATAAGACTTTCTTTTCAAATACTACAGAATATAATTGTGATTTGCAGTTTTTCAGCATCTGCATTACATTGTGACAACAAAGCACCATCTGACCTTTCACCCTGTGAATTATAAGCATCAATACACTTTTAAATTAAACAGCCCAAATATTGACCCTCACATCATATGAGCTCTACAGGCTAACACAAAAACATATTTTTGTTTTGCACTGTGGCTTGCAGACACTGTCAGGGTGGGAAAATAGGACTAGCCTCCGGCCAAACATCAGTTAACTTTCTGTGGCCTGTAAAACGGTGTGATGGGTCCTGAAAGCCTCACTGGCAGTGGGATTGTTGAGGAATTTCTGGCTTCACTCGCCCCTGTGGTCTGAAAAATACGGGTTTAATCCTCTGGTCGTGTTCGTACAAATTTAAAATCTCAGATCACGCAATGGTGCGTATCAGACACTCAGGCCACTCAGCGCTCTTGAAACGTTGAGCCTCTGCTTGAGGACAGTTCCCCGGTCCTCCGTGTGTGTGTTCGTATGTCTGCTGCTCAGCCAGCGGAGTGTAATGGCTGAGCCCCGGTAAGTGTGCTGTGATTGTGAAACAATGGTGTCTGGTTACATAATAAGCTGTTGCCTTCAAAGGAGGCGTAACTCCATCCTTCAGTGTGAAAAAGAAGCAGGCCGACACACTGCTAGGTTTCACCAGAAGGCCTTGGGCTCTGGACGGGGACGGTATGAGGTGGGGGTGACAACATTCCTGAAACACTATCCAGATGCAAAGCAGCACACCTCAGGGATGACAGGAGGTCACTGAGATCCCACTGAGCGTTAGTCCCTCCTGACACAGCCACAATGGGCTGATGTCACTGCAGGGACTCTGCTTCACTCTCCCTCATCACTGATGATGATCACATGGTCAATACTGGGAACCATGTTTATACGCTGTAAACACCGAGAGGGTTCAAGTTTTTTTTTCCATAGGCTTCTTGTTTTTCAGTGTCAAACATAGATGTGCCTTCTCAGAGATGAAATATTGTGTTAAAAGGTTACAGCCTGGAGGGATCTCTCTCAGTACCTGTGTCTGGATGTTGGCAGCAGTAAAGATCGCCTCGTCCACGTTTAACAAAGATTGACACACTCTCCATCTCTCTCTCTCTCTGTCTTTCTTCATCCGTCTCTCTCAGCAACCAGAGAGTCGGCGTTTGTCCACGCCATAGCTTCAGCAGGCGTGGCGTTCGCAGTGACGCGCTCCTGCGCCGAGGGCACGTCCACCATGTGCGGCTGTGACTCCCACCACAAGGGGCCTCCCGGGGAGGGCTGGAAGTGGGGCGGCTGCAGCGAGGACGCAGAGTTTGGGGTGCTGGTGTCCAGGGAGTTCGCCGACGCCAGAGAGAACCGTCCAGACGCTCGCTCAGCGATGAACCGACACAACAACGAGGCGGGACGCACGGTAAACACAGCTAGACTCAGAAATATGAATGGTTTCTATGTTACATACCAATATTCTGCAAAACACGGCCAAAAGTATGTAGACAGCCCTGGAGGGTTTCCCAGCAAGATTTGGTGGAAGGCATTTCTGCATTTCTGGGATTTTCTCCCATTGGTGAGGCCCAACATGATGATGGATGCTAAACTCATTCAGGGTCCCAATTCATCCTGAAGGTGTCAGGACTCTGTGCAGGCCAGTCAAGTTGTTCCTCATCCAAACTGGGGAAACCTTTTCTCTATGGAGCTGGCTTTGTGTATGTAGGCATGTCATGTTGAAAAAGCAACAGGACATTATATATAGGGCAGATATGATCAGAATTTTATTCTGATATAAGTCATTTTTTCTGGCATTCAGAACCTAAAGCAGTTCATTAGCTGATTTTTTGAACATTGGGAGAAATCGTTTGGCATCATATCGCCCAGTCCTAGCTGCAACATTAACAACATGAACGTTTCCCTTCCTTTGCACTAACCATTAAACATGATAAAAAGGTGGACAGAGGAGGAAATGTTGTACATATTGATTACAACAAGACTAAACCGATCCAACAGGCAGCAGCGGCCTCAGTAGTATCTGTAGGACAGGAGCTGGTTGCATTGCTGAGCACATTTTGTACAGTGGGACGCTTCACAGCTCCGTCATACATCATATTCATTAGACAACCTCGGCACACACTGTACCGGACTGTAGCTAAAGGGGAAAAACAGAACAGAGGCCGTTAACAATGGACCTGACTGTCTGCTGAGGGGAGTGGATTTATCCAGGAAACATTACTGTTTGGGATTACTAATTGTTCATGTGACGGGCAGGGATTTGGTATCTGACTTGTCCACACATTTCTGGGTTTCCACCTGAAAATGAGCACTTGACTTTGAATGACTGGTTAATTACTCAGCTAGGCAACACCTCGCCCCCACACCTCGCCTTTCATGCCTTGCATCCCAATGAAAAATTCCCTGACAGTCAAATAACCCGAGTGAGTTGAGGGGGAAAAGAAGGAAATCAGCTCAGACTTAAAACATCACTGGCTGCTGTCACCGCTTGGAAAAACCTCGGCTCCGCGGCTGCTCGCTGAGGGGCAAATGGAGGGACCACACGGCAACAAGACAGGCCTTTGATCTGAGCACACAGGAGCAGCCGGAGACCACAGGAGCTAACTGAACAGCCGTACTGTCAGGAGTCTCCTCTCCTCTCCACCTGGCCCTCTCACGCTCCATTATTTAGCCCCCAGGGCCTCTGGGACTTGATGTTGGCATGACAAGCTCACAGAATGATGTCACACACTCCCCCTCCTCAGCCAGAGGTGCCACAGCCACCTGCCTTCCGCCGCAGCCGGGGGAATTCTGCAGCTAAATATAGCTGTTGAATTAAAGCACAACAAAATCAAAACACAAAGGTAAAATAAGCCCCGCGGCTGCACACTCATGATGTGAGCCAGCGACTTCAGAGAGAATTAGCAGCAGCGCAAAGCCTCTGTACTTCACAGCTGCATGACACTTAAATAAATTGCAGCCAGTGGCACATTGTTTTTCTTGGCCTGCTCTGCGAGTCTTCAGCGCTTTCCTAAATCTGCATTAACTGTTTTTCCTGTAAATTTCTGACCATAAAATTCCAACAGATCTTGCCTGGTGGTTCCTGACTTCACTGCCCCACAAGTCAGTTAGCAAATTAAGAGCAGCACATTTAGTTCTTTAAACGGATACTTCACCCAAAATCAACCTTTCTCAGTATGAAATGCTCTCTGCCTGAAGGCCTTGAAAGTGGCTCTGAAAAGTATGTGGCCTGCTTCCAAGCAGCAAAATGAAGCCAATGCAGACGTGCCAAACGCTGCAGTTCCTCCTCTGGCCACTTGAGGCTGGCTACAAAGTCAGTGTTAACGCAGAAATAAACACGTTTACAGCCAAATTCCTGTTTCTCCCATCAATGTTTTCATATAACTCACCAGTTTAAAGTATATTTAGGCTTAAAATGATGGAGAAAAGTGGAGTGCCAGGTGGCTGTGTCAGCATGCTTTATTCATTTTTGGCTTGTGAATGCCACCCACACTGAGCCTCACAAACTCCTCAGAAACGTATGGCTGACGTCACAGAGATTACGTTCCTGCTTCATACAATCTGTGCTTGTTTCCTCCCTGAGCACAGCGCTGCAGTCAGCCTGATTTCACAGCACTTTAAGGGGAATCCTTTGGCAGCCGAGAGACGGCAAACGAATGTCAAAACGTCCACAGGAACTTCTCACCACCTCATAGCTCCAAAGCGCTGCCAAAAAAGTGTATTCAGGGATTTTTTGGCCGAGGGAAAACTGTTCGGGGCACACTGAACATATGCGTGGAGGTGGTCTATATGTTGAAGACGTTTTTTATAGCTATTCTGTATCTTTGTGTCTCTGGATTGCCTTTGAAATCTGCTGTGAATCCAACTGATGGAGCAAACCTCAGAGCCAGCGTTCAAAGCCCACAGGCAGCGAGGCTTCACACTCAGTGGATGGATTTGTTTTGCTCTGAGTTTTGCTTTAAGGGACGAGGAAAAAGGGTTTTAAACATGCTGAAGGTTTACTGAGAAGTAGCTTTACTTTAAGTTGTACAAGCTTTTTGTCGAGTTAAGAGCTGAAGTGTTAAGCTATTCTTTCTTTTCTGTCATATATATATAAAATAACAACGTTGGATCATATTAAAGGTCGCTTAAAATTTCAAATAATCACCATGAACACAAACTTCAGGGTTCCAACATTTTGGACACTCTGTTTCAACAGAACGTAAACTAACTGTTGAAGTCCTTCCTCAGGCTGTAGTGACAGACCATGGATCTATAACAGGAAGTGGATACAGCTCTGCTGAGTCCCTCTGAAGCCCAAAAACTTTGACTTTTGTGCATAAAAACAGCCGGATCTTCTGCTGCTCTTCCACATCTGTTGGGTCAACAAAACACGCGAACTAAAGTTTTCCGCCAACCGGCTACTTCTACTTTAGCACTATGTTAACTTAAATGTGAATGAAATATTTGATTTTACAGCATTTCTAGTCTTTCCAAATGTTATCGGACTGAATTGTTGTTGTGACATTCAACAAAAATGATCAGCTGATTTACAGACAACTTTTAAAATGAATTCACTCGGTAAGTCCATAAGAAAAGTCCCAATGGCGTCACAGGACGGACCCAAAAACTGTAATTGCTGTTTAGCCACTATGTCAAATTGGGGACTTCCTGGGGACACAGATACAGAAGAGCAATCAGAGCAGACTTGAGCTTAAAGGGGGTGTCTCAGATGAGAGGGAACATTTTGATATTACAGTTTCCGAACAGTATGAGCAAGTATCGTACAGCTATGAAGGTGAAGATAATATAACAGGTTTAACATTAAGGTGTGCTCTGTGCTCCTCAGACCATCCTGGACCACATGCACCTGCGCTGTAAGTGCCACGGCCTGTCCGGGAGCTGCGAGGTGAAGACCTGCTGGTGGGCGCAGCCGGACTTCCGCATGCTGGGCGACTACCTGAAGGACAAGTACGACAGCGCGTCGGAGATGGTGGTGGAGAAGCACCGCGAGTCCCGCGGCTGGGTGGAGACGCTGCGGGTCAAGTACAACTTCTTCAAGCACCCCACCGAGCGCGACCTGGTCTACTACGAGGGCTCGCCCAACTTCTGCGAGCCCAACCCGGAGACCGGCTCCTTCGGGACGCGCGACCGGGCCTGCAACGTGTCGTCACACGGCATCGAGGGCTGCGACCTGCTGTGCTGCGGCCGCGGCCACAACACCCGGACTGAGAAACGCAAAGAGAAGTGCCACTGCATCTTCCACTGGTGCTGCTACGTCAGCTGTCAGGAGTGCGTGCGCGTCTACGACGTCCACACGTGCAAGTGAGACAGAGACAGAGAGGCTGTCAGACGAACTGACTGCTGGACTACATGTGCTGCCCGCCGCCCTCCGACTCCCCAACTCCTGCACGACTCCTCTGCTCCCCCAGACACAGACTCTGCACCACACACACCAACATATTCATCAGCACACACTCGGGCCCTAATGGGTCGTGGCACATCAGCTATGGATACTTCTATACCTTGTTTTGTTAAATCCCTGCCCTAGACTCCAAACCACTGCAATATTTCCATGATGTCTGACCAGAACGCGTCCTGTGTTGACCTGACTGATCTCTGCTCCGAGGTCTAGTCGCTCTCATGGGAAGAAGCTCGAGTTGTGCCACTTGGTTCCCCTCCCTGCAGCATTGGGCCCCTTCCTTCCTCCCCTCGTCTCTATTTATTTCCCCCCTCCATGCCCACACAGTGTCTGTGGCATGTACAGTAACACTTTTTACCTGTGAGATTAATGCAGTAAAAAAACAAAAACAAAAAAAAAACGTTCAGACTCTTTTTGCTTTTGAATAGAAAGCATCTTCTAACTAACACCTCACTTCTCCGGCCAGTCTGGCTGGTTTTGTTTTTGTTTTTAAACTAAACCAACCTCTCCACCGTCACTCCCGTGGTCCTGAACACGCCGGCAGCCCCAGGAAACCATCACTTCGTAACTACTGAACTGAGCAGGTGTTGGAGCGCCACAGTCCTGTCTTTTGTAAACTACTGAGCTGATGAAATCCTCGGTGTTGCTGCTCTCCCTGCTGACTGACTCTACTGCACCAGTCGGCCGGGAAGCCTGGAAGATATATGCTACAGTCTGATTTTATAGCCCTGCATTTCTGAAATATTAGCACTGGGCTGGGACTGCAGGTATGCAGCATGTGTGTGAACAAGCATGCTCATTCCACTAACTAACAACCCTACACATGTATATGTATGCACTATTCAGTTACTCCAGGTGGTAAACATTTGAGCGTTGTTTATGCCAGCAAATCTTTCTGCATTGCAAAGCGAGCAGTTCATGAATGACGACTTTGTTCCTGCATCAAGCTGCAGATTGCTCATGATTTCCACACAAAGTCAAACGATATCACTGAAGATCATTTGTGGCTGTTTCATGTATAAATGTATGCATCAGACGTGAGCTTCAGCATGCTTAATATTAATTCTGGTCTTATGAGCAAAGTGATTATCTTCATGCATTCATCAGGTCCATGTTAGAGACGCAGAACTTTCTTTTATCACTGTAAAAAGAAAAGCAAAGGGGGACATGTGACGACATGTGGAGACCAGAGGAGGTTTTGATTGGCTTTCACACCCTTCCTTCCTTCCTTCGCTGCGTATTTTCCCTCAGTTGGACAGCTGAGGTTTGAAGGAAGCTGATTTATGGACTTGTACTCTTGTCAGTACACCCAAAAAAACACTCCTGCTTCGCGGTTTTGGTTTTGGAGATATTGGAAGAACAATATACTTTAACATACTCACAGCATTTGAGTTTTTCAGAGGCATGCCCAGTCAGCTCTGATCAAAGGAAACGATTTGTATGGAAGCCGAAAATCACCAATGTACCAGGAAAAAAAGATCCTGTGAGTCATTATAACGAGGAACAAATGAGAGAACTTCCCGATCTTTCATCCATTATAGATTTGAGAGCAAAGCTATCGACACTGCAGTGAAAAAATGTTTTATTTAAAGTAAACTACATTTGTGGTTTAAAATTATTGTAGATAATTTAGCTCTTGAAAATATTCTGTTTCGTGCATTAAAAAGATATAAAAAAAAACAACCCTAAACTATTGCAACAAAATAAGAAACCCTAATAAACAATTACTTGGTATCTCAGAATAACTTACAATGAGATATTTTCTCAAAATAATGACTAATGAAAATGACTTTTCCTGCACAGCATGAGTACGTACCAAGTCAAACGTTACTACATGCAGTCTTTACCACCACTGCAAATAATGCAACATTTCACTTCAACTAAAATCAATCCTGCAACCAGAGCAACTCTCCTGCAGGGCGGAGCCTTGATCGACCCAAACTCCATTCAGAAAACAAGCATTTTAAAAGTAGTTTGCTTGTCGTCCTACAGACCGACGTGGCAAAGCATAAAGTCAGACTTTCTACACATCTGCATCATAATGTAGTTAGTTCTGCACAGCAGAATGTGCACCAAACTGTAGTAGCACCGTAGCAGCTGTGTGCACTTCAGAAAAATATCATTAACTTTTTTTTTAAACTTTCACAACAAGTATAAAGCAGAAACAGTGAATATTTCTGCAACATTTTACACGGCAGCAAGGAATAATGGTTGTTTACACCGCCAAAAAGATCTTAATAATTAGCTTCTTCTGAGAAAGTTTCCAATTATTTTAGCAATAAGTCGGTAAGTTACGGCTTTAAGATAATGTCATTATTTTGATGACTATAATGACTTCCAGGATCTTATTTTCCTCCTCTGACTGGCACAAACAGGCTTCCGTAGTTGTGATTTTTGGGTGGACAGAGAAGACTTCTAGTTGGTGTAGATTCAGAGTGTTCAGCAGCAGCAGGAAGGAGCTGGTGGTTTGTGTGTGCAGGCTGTGGATGTGATCATGACAAACAAGTAAATGGAAAGACGGACGGACGGAGGAACGAACTCCGAGGTTTCCACGCGACATGTTCTGACTGTCCCACCTGCTTCCTACTCATTATATTGTGCAGCAGAAGTCCCAGTAGCGTCTTTGTGACGTAGCTTAGCGCCGTGTCATCACCTGGGCCGTCCTCTCTGACCCCGCCCCCTCCACCTCCACCTCTCCCGCTATATCCAAAGTTTTGTACAAATGTTTTAAAGTGAATAATTCCCTTTTTATTTTATAATCGTAAATGTTATGTTTTTATAAATATTATTTATTATACAATGTATATATCTGTATGACTGAACTAAGATTATATATTTGAAGAACAAAACTGTCTCGTGTTTTTTTGCTCCACACACACACACACACACACACACACAC
>CAFUXE010000308.1:549780-595810 GCA_903364295.1 Serranus cabrilla | reverse complement strand
TTAACATAATAATAATAATAATAATAATAATAATAATAATAATAATAATTGAATCACTTTATTCAAATTAAATAATTATGTCTGTCATGACGTTTTAAAATATGATAATGGACATTTGAAGCTTCCTTCAAAAACCTCGACTGAAGAAAAGAAGAAGATGAATGTGGAATAATATTGAAGACTTGGTCAATAATTTGCACTGAACAGCAGTTATATTTGAGATATTACTTATTTACTATGTATAAAAAAACATACAGAAAGGAAGAATAACGGCGTTGAAGATACAAAGGAAAGCAACAGTTCATTATTTATCTATATATATATATAAAATGAGATAAAACCACAAGTTGTTAGAGTTACTGAAATGTGAAAAACATGGTGGCAGCTCAGTAACTGTGTGATGATTAAAGATGAATCATAAAGAGGTGATTAGATAATTAGGTAGTTCAGCATTTTGCAGCCCTGATTCATAAACACACAACATGTAATGTGTTAACAGGGAAGTTCAAGGTTTCAGGAACATTATATTAATGATATATTAATGATTTCTGTGTTTAATATATTTCAGTTATTATTTATTGGGGTCCTGATTTGATTCAGTTTTCAATTTAAAGGTTTTTTTCTCAGCACTGTCACGTAAAGATCGACAGATCCCGGTTTAGTTTTTTTGCCCTGACAACTTTAATGATCCTGATCCTGCTTTTGATCTTTTTTGTTGTGTTTAAGCTATAATAATTTACAATAGTGTTAAATATTATTTCAAAAAGTTTTTTATTTAGGGAAGCAGCTTTAGAGAATCACAATCCACACGGAAAATATCTATTTTTATTCCAGCTTTAAAAACAAACTAAATCCACCACCAAATGAAGTTATTAGTAGATTTTTTCCTCTAAAATCAGCATGAAATCAGTCTCTGTGCTCATTACTCATTTCAAAGGATTTCCATGTGAGTTTAGCAGCCGATAATATTGTGAAAACATAAACATACATGACCTCTTTTTCATCAGGTTATTATTAAAATTAATGTCACCAATTTAAGATTTTCTAATCCAAATATTGCATCGACAAATTTATCAAATTATTACCGTATAATTATTATGAAATAGTTTAGCCTTGTTGCCGTCTTTAAACCCGTGATTACAGTTTGTTTTTTTAAATAAATGATCGTCCAATATTTCCCAGATATACTTCTTATCGATATTACCTGGTTATTATTTGGTAATGACCTGGTATATTTAT
The DNA here is from genome assembly GCA_903364295.1 of Serranus cabrilla. Taxonomy (NCBI): domain Eukaryota; kingdom Metazoa; phylum Chordata; class Actinopteri; order Perciformes; family Serranidae; genus Serranus; species Serranus cabrilla. The sequence continues at coordinate 594,571 of CAFUXE010000308.1, read as the reverse complement.
ACATCAGCCTGCTGAGTGACGGCGTGCTGCTGCAGCTTCCTGCTCAGAGCCTCTCGGTGCTGATTGCACAACGTGACGCTGCCGAGGTTAACCGCCAACGCTCAGTAGCTTCGTCTCATCATGAGATGTCAAATTTCTCATAATTACGAGATAATTGCGGCGGATCGCTATGATAGAGACACGTCTTTAGGATTTCAACATGCCGTAATTATGAGAAAACACTCGATAATGAAAACAACTGGTGGCGTTTGTTTTTTCTTCTTGTGTGGCAGAAACTAAAGCAGCACTTTGGCCTGTAAACAACTTAACTTCAGACACTACAAAGTTTTCTTGTTAGTAATAGTAATAGAATTAATTTATTCACACAATAAAAAGGTCAGACAAAGGGAAGTACATAATAAGTGTCCTGGAATGATCAGATTACAAATGAACACAGTGTGTGTGATTAGTGTTTGTGCATGATGCACACAGTTCACTGTTTTATAGAAAACAGCCCAATGGAGTGCTCAGCATCACATGGAGGTCACAGCACTTAATGCAACATACACAGACAGCACATCAGGCTCGTTCTCTTATTTTACACGGCGCTGCAGAGGAGGAGGTCGCCCGGTGGGGAGCTGCTGCTGCTGCAGAAAGCTGCAGTGCAGAGAGACGCGCAGAGCTTCAGGGATGCAGAGAGAGAGATGGAAACCATCTCTCGCTCGCTTCCTCCTGCCAGCCTCTTTCAGGCTTCCGTTCCTCGGCAACTGAGTGATCAGAGACAAATAAAAGTGAGAAGAGACAGGCAGGCAGAGGAGACACGCTGCCACAGGAGAGCACCTGTCTAGTCGACCTATTTTTAGGCACGCCGCGCGCTAACTATACCATAAGTCTCCGAGGCTGCGATGAGACGCTGCAAGTTGAAGAGTTGCTCCAAGTTTGTGTTTGTTCGTCGACACCCTGGGCAGCACGTCCTCACGGGGCGCCGCTCACAAAGCAGGATTAGCAAGATAACTTTAGGAAGAGAAATATCTTCTGGAACTTCGCCATTATCAACACGCGGATATAGGACAAGCGCTCCACAGTAACCTGGAGAACTTTCTAATCCTGCTCTGTGAAACTCCCTGCTGACGCTGCTGCACAGAGCTGATTATTTATGTGAACACAGCGTCCACACGGGACATGGAGGGAAATATAAAGTCACTGTGGACATCCACACTCAGCAGACAGCACCAGCACATTTAAAGGGAAACTGAACCTGCTTTCTCAGTGATCCAGAACTGTTAATATTCTGCACCTCTGCACTCTTTGAACAGCATTTTTCTTTTGTTTTCTTTTGACTTGAGAGTGATATTAATCTAAAGTAAAGAGTCTCCAAATGTCTCCTTAAAAAATGATAAAAACTGCTATTTTGATGCAGGAAAAAAACACAAAAAAACAACATAAATAGTAATGTAATGTTCTTATATTGCTGCATGGAGAAGCAAAACAAGCAGAAAATACAGATTTGGATTTAAATGCATGTCTACAGTTTTCAAAAATGGTAGATTGCTCATAAAGATGGCTGAGTGTTTGTTAATCTAACAGTGCAGGATCTTTAATCAGCCAATCACATCTTTGATTACTCTTTGGTTGAACTTCTGCTTGACACAGATTGTCTGTGAATCGTTGGGAGGATTCCTGAGTAAAGTTGAGTTTTCAGCCTGATGCAGGCCGGCAGTCTTACCGTTGAAGGATGCCTCTTTCTCACTGTGCGGCTCCGCTGAGTCTACATGGCCATAAGCTTGTTAAAAGCCGAGCTGGACCTATCAGGAGAACCCAGCCTGCAGGAGGAGAAATGTCTATTATTAATCTCACTTGATACGTGGATGTAAATGTAAACATCTTGTGCTCCTCACTGCGTGGTGAGTGTTCAGTGTCAGTGGACCCCACAGGGGAGAACACTCACCCTCCTTCTTCCTTCAGCAGACTCAGGAACTTGGTGACTCTGTGTCCCGGATCCATCTAACAACAGACATACAAACACAGGCGTTACTTTCAGCTCACACTTACACACAGGTTGTGTTTCCTCCTCTCAGGGAGCATCTGCTCATTTAGGATTCAGCAGCAAGGTGTTGAAACACGAGCAGCTCGGAGTGGCGGCAGGTCCTGGAGTTCACGCCGCAGTTTGTACAAACAGGAGTGTAGAGAAGAGGAGGGAGGAGAGGAAGTAAAATTAATGGCAACCTATGCAATAACTTACAGTACGTCTGGAATCGCCTGTAGCGACTAGAGTTATGACACGAGAGCAGTCAGAAACGCTGGAATGAGAGGAAAAAAGATGAAGAGAAGGCTGTGAATGTGGCTGTTTGCAGCATGTCTCGGCAAACACGGATTCATACTTCAGGCTCCGAGTGCGTGTGTGTGTGTGTGTGTGTGTGTGTGTATGGGGGGGTGCAGGGTGCAGAACATGGCTGCATTTGTGCATACCACAGCAATTACACAGCATCAACAAGCAGGCGGTACACATCACCAACATACCACAGACACACAGTCAGGGGGAGAAATGAGCAGCAGCCAGCAGCCACATTTAGCTCAGTTTCTGCTGCTGCTACCTGCTGCTGGAGCTGATTTTATCAGACGATCTGCATGTTTCTGTCTCAGGAGCACTGAAGGAGAAGCTGCTGTGAAATTCAACCAATTTCATGTCAAGTTAAAGGCGCACTGTGCAGGAATCGACTCTCAGCCCCTCCTACCCAGAAAGTAAACCTCACATCATCCTCCTTTTGGAACAAGCTCTGTTTAAAGTTTAAATTATCCACATGATTCACAGGGATTACTCTAGTATGAGCCCAAACATGATTTTCTTTTAGGAAAATCCTGCATATATGCCTTCCAGAAATACACACTTCCATGAATTCTGGTTAAAAACAGACTCATCCTGACTTTTTATACAACCAATTGAATTGATCGTCCTGGTGTTTCGATGCGGTTAGAGCCACTACAAGCTTCAAATGAAGCTTTAATTAAACAGAATGTGCTTATTTGCGAATTCTTTTTGAAATATATTAAATTGAAAACTGTAAAAGCATGGCTGGAAAAACCAGAAGATGTAACCTTTCAATCCTGTCCTAACTCACCCTGACTCTGTCCCTAAACTAGAGCTGATAAATGTTTGTGTTTGTAAAGATAAAGTCTGAATTCTGAAGCTGACACATTGTGTTTTCCTTCTTTGGAGTCGGGTTGTGATCATTTGGGTACACAGCAAACAGAAATAACGACAGTAAGGACTCGGACTTCATACCTGCTGCACTTATCTGCATTGAAAGAAGCCAAGACTCTGCTGTGAGCTGCTGGTCTGTGTTTTCTCTGTTTCTACACTTGGATGGTTTAACGAACACGTTTTTGTCGGCTGACTGATCTTCACTGATTTAGCTCCAGACTGGAGGTACGGCGGGACCACGAGGTGTGCATGACGGCTCTTATGAGTCGCTTCCCCTGATTCAGAACACGTGAGTGAAACTTGGAGAGCTCGGCAGAACACGGTTTCATAACCATGAATGCATTGGATCCGGATGGTTGGGAGAATGGTTTGTGAACTAGAAATGTTCTGGAGCCTTCTGCTCAACAAATCATCAGGAAAGCCACACAGTTTTTCATTTCAGCTAATAGATGACAGTTTTTTGTGACGGAGGCAGATTCTGTCGGCTGTTGGGAATGCCGGCCAGATGTCGAGGAAGAGGAGGGACGGGCTGCTCGGCTCAGACCGCACCACTACAAAACAATAACAGAGACAGAGCCAGCTGGGAACGTGTTTCTGGAGAAAAACTTCATCCTGCTCTGTCATCTAACTGTGAATATTTCTGATGTTAGACGGAAACCTCACAGACTGTGCCTCAAGTCTGAAAACACACACAATCAAACACAAGTTTTCAACTCTCCAGACTTAAATACTAAGCAGCATTAATAACTAAACCCAGGCAGGTATTAAATGGAACAGTAGTGGACTAAACATGAATCCATGGCACCAGGAAAGGGTTACGAGTTGATCAAATATTGAATGATTGGACCCCAAGTGGATTTAAAATCACTCAACCCGCAACCAAAATCTAATTTTCTTCAATTTCACAAAGGAAAAAACCCTGAATCCCTCAACCACACGGAAGAATTTGGAGTTTGAGCCGACTTACGATCCCGCAGGATTCTTCGACGAGCCAAAAACAACAGCTATGTTTGCTGTTTGTTTTGTTGTTTTGTTTGTTTTTTGTTTTTTGATCTTCATCAACCGGAACACCGAAATATCCGATCCAGCTGTTCGGATTTGAGCTGAGAAACCGTGACAGGACTTCGGATATTTCTGCGAGTACACTGTGTACTTCCTTTGGTAGTTACTGACATTTCAAAATGAATTCGTCCTGATTTTAACGGTAAATTGCAGCTGTATGGAGCAAAACCACCAACATTTGATCTTGATTGTTTATCAGCCGGCTTATTTGCTCAACTGACACTTTTAAACCTATTAAAACTAAAGAAAAAGCCGTTTCCCCAATTGGTTGGAAGATGCGGACCAACACATTTATTTAAAATCAGTCAGGACGGATGCACACAGATGCCACAACTTCTCTGAATGAACTGATTATGAGCTTCTGGAAACCATGAATGTCTGCACAACTTTTCATGGAAAACCGTCCAATAGCTGCTGAGACATTTCACCTGACAGACTGTTTGTTATCCGTTACTGCAAACACAAAGACAAACAGAGTTTCTGTCTCACCTGTGCAGCCATCTCGATGAGCATGAGCAGCTTTTTGATGCCGATCCACAGCGTTTGGCCCTTCACAGCTTTAGCGATGCTGGCTCGCTCCACGTCCTGAAAACTGCCCAGCAGCTGATGGGACGAGAGGAAGAAACAGATGCATTTATTCTTCAAATGCTGGAACAGAGTTTCACACCAGAGTATATATGATGCGGGCTGACATCGCTGCAGTCAGCATCGAGGAAATGCACGTTAGAAGTTGGATAAAACATGTTTAACACCTCCGCTGACAGTTAAGAGTATATCAAGTGAATTAAATAGTCTGCTGCTGCATGCACGCAGTGTTTGCATGTGTTAGTGTGTGTGTGTGTGTGTGTGTGTGTTACCTCCAGCGCTTCGACCAGCTGCTCTCCCCCTGAGATGTTGGGAATGTGGATGGTGGTGCTGAACGCGTCCAACATCTCCATTTCCTGCAGGACGTCTTTACGGCTCGTGGTGCCGATGATCAGCAGCTTACGACCCTGAGAGAGACGCAGACGGGACTTCATTTGTTGTCATTCTTTAGTTGCTTTCCTCTTTAAGGACACGAGACTCAGGTATGTGTTACAGATACAAACGGCAGCTTAAATTCAAGCACTTTTCAAGCTCTTTCAAGATGACTAAACCAAATATTTCCAGACACTAAAATCATTTACCATCACGTGTTAATTGTCACTATAAATACAATTGTGAAAAATAAAGTTTACAGAATTCCTTTGTACCCACAGCAGACAGTGTAAAGTGTCATTTTGTTGATTTTACCAGCTGTTATTATTAACGTTGATCATATAAATCATATAAATCTGGCTTTATCTAGCTATGAATGACAATTAATGTAATAAAATGACTTTTTCAAAGAAATACGAGACGTAATGAGTTTACTCCAATTTAGGCATGTTTCTAACCTAGTTCAGGTTTTATTTGGGGTGTCTGGTTTATAAATGTGACTCATAGCAGCTGTCAAACTGTGAGAATTTAGTCTTTCATTTATCACGCTGTTGTAATTTCGCTCTTATCGGCCTCATTAAACGCGTCACACAGTGAGATCTCGGACCAGATTTCACCACATTTCTGTCATGATTGTGCGATCTGGGCCGTCCCGGATGGAGGTTGACCGTGTACAGGGGCCTTAAGTCACAACAAGAGCACAGAGAATGGAAAATAACAGCAGACAGGAGAAGACAGGACAAGCGAACAGAGCATAACACCACAGAAGACAAACATGAGCAGAGAAGAAAGAGGAGAAGCAAAAGAAATGTAGCTCCACTAAGCCGACAAGTTGGAGAAGGACCAGGAGAAGAAGACGAAGCAGGAGAGGCAGAGGAGTGGCGAGTAGACAGGGGGATTATGGCTGCCGGCTGCCCCCCCATGGCGTGGGGGGTTGTGATGCTGCATGCAGATGAGGTGCCACACAGGCGGCGGTGCTGCCAGGTCCTGGCTCTCTCACAGAGCCCATTCTCCTCCGTGTCCCCCTGGCCTCCCCCGGCCCCAGGCACCCCGCTGGGCCCAGCGCTTTACAACCCCAGAGGAGCACTGCAGCCAGGCATTCAGCACCAGGCCCCGCGCCACTTCTCATGCACATGCAGCCATATAGTGGGCTATACTCTCATTCACAAACCCATCAACAACAGACACACACACACAAACTACAACCAAAGAAACTATGAGAAATGGGTCTCTACCACCACCATTCACTGCGAGCACAACGGGCCTGGAGCAAAACACTCGCTAATAACCATACACTCACACACACACTCGCTCACACATGCCAGTTGCAGCCAAAGACCTCCAACAATTCAACAAGACGCAGCGCTGGCATCTGCAAGATCTGCTGCCCTCTTTCTGCCACCCGAGGACTCGCAGCCCCACAGCGAGCACGCTGCACAGGAACGCCACAACAAAGTGTGTGTTACCTTCGGAGGAGGTTTCTTCAGCAGCACCAGTAACGCCTGCAGCACCAGGTTGGAGAAACGAGGGCCGATCGGGACGTAGTCTGATGAGACACATCAATTTATAGTTCCAGAGTCAATTTCAAGCACTTTCACTCATTTTTAGGTCCATTTTAAAGCTTTTCCAGCACCTTACAGATGTCATAATGACAAACTTACACACAAAATCCTGATTATTTCACTGTTTGAGTTTTTTTTTTTAGGAAATCACAGCAAATTTTCATGTGCAAAAATGTGTTTGTAGACTTGGCATACTATAAAACCTGGCTGAGCTGCTATAAAACAATTATTCAAACAATGAATTCTCAAATAATTTCAATAAGATCTTTCTTCCGATTTTGCTTGTCAAATAACAGAACAGTGTTCTTTGAGGCAGGCAGTTAATAAAATGTATACAAAATATTGTGCAAATCACAAAACAAAGAAAGAAAACTTTGCATTTTTCTCATTTCACGTTCACAATTTAATGTCCAGTGTAAACAGTCACTGAGTGCATTAACTCTCTGAAACTTACCTAACAAACGCTCGATGTCATCCACAACCACACAGCTCAGCTGGGACTTGTAGGCGTCTTCAAATATCTGTCACAGGGAATAAAAGCACGAAACAGGTTGAGATCAAACAGCATTATGTAGGACTTGAAAGCACTTTAAATGAGAATTTGTTTGCTATGAAATGAGTAAACAACACAAATGCTGTCTGTAAATGCAAGCAATAAAACTATTAAAGCTGAGGTATTCACTTCTGGAAAATGAACCCAAAAACAAAAGGCAGAATCAGGAAATCCAGCCCTCCTCCTGCAGCTCAAGCCCCTCCCACCACACAAGCACCTGCACGTGCACGCTCTTCATACCTGCACCCATGATTTATTTCAATAATCACAATCATGATTATTTGTATAGCGCTTTAAAACAGAATAAACACATTGGCACCACAGTATAAACTATATCAGTAAAACAAATAAAGAAGCTTAAAGATGGAAACAGAGAAGGAGGACTAATGGATCACAGACTCAAAGCATTACTGTCCTCTTTTCTTTTTAGAAATGTGGACATAAAGAAGAAGAAAGAAGGTGAAACTATTGTCTCATCTCTGAAATGTTTTACATGTTTTACTGTTGCAGTGTTTGCAGTTGCTGCCAGTGCTGAAATATCAACTTTTTCTGCAGGATTTTCTGCCGTTTTGATCAGGCTCAGACACATCATGCATGCAGAAGAGAAACTGCCCACACCGACTTCAACTGGTCAAACAGATGCATCAAAAGTGTTGATACGTTTCCCACATCTTTACATACTTTCTGCACAGTCCCAAACATTTCTAGACCTACAGATGACTATAATATGCTCTAAGATCGTCCTATGAGTGTCACCTTTTTGATAGCTTGGCACTTGGCGATCTCCGAGTGTCCGATCATCTTGTCGGGGGAACAGATTTTGATAAAGGGGAACTGGGAGTCTTCAGAGATCTTAGCAGCCAGCGCTGTTTTCCCGCTGTTAGGAGGTCCTGAGGGGGAGGATCAACCAACCATCAGCTGTTTGTCATAACTACAGTTTTTATTTAAGGGTCTTTGGAGGTTTTATTTGTGCGACACTGAGGGTAAAGTGTGTGCATCGTACCCTCCAGCAGCACTGACACCAGCGGCGTGCGGTCGCTGTTCTTCGTCTGCTGCACCAGCAGCTCGCCGTCCTCCAGCGCCGCCGACACCGGGTCGCCCCAGCGGATTATCCCGTTCATGATGTAGCTGGCGTAGTCCTCCTGGTTGGTACCAAACGCCTGGACAGGAAGAGAGAGAGAGAGAGAAGTCTTAAAGTTGTGTTTTGTTGTTGTTGTGCGAGTTAAAGTGAGAAAGAAAACATGGAATGTGCTGAAAATGTCATTTTTTTCTGTCTCTCATCACCTGCAAGAGTTCTTCTGTGAACCAGATTATTATTATCTCAAAACATGAATGATTCAGAAAACATTATAGTAGCTGTGGTTATGGGCTATATGCATGAACTGAAAAGATTGATTTTAAATGTGTTTATTTTTCCCTGAATGTATGTAAACTCTTGGACAGGTTATTCTCCTCCACCTTGAACACCCAGCAAAACTAAAGTTGTGGGATCATGAGTTTTCCTGCACACAGCTCAGGCTGCTAACATCTGGCAGCCTCCTTTTTGGAAATAATACCAAGTGAACCATTCGTTTGTGGTTCACACGTTTCATGCATGTTGATATTTACAACTTCTTCGGACAGTCGGAGGACGGGAGACTGTGGAGATAGTGATTGCATATTTTTGCTTTTGGATTATTTGTGTGATGAAGCTGTAAATGCCAGGTAAAGGTCAGACTTTCTGTATTTCTACTTTATTGTTCATGCGGGCAGACAAGTGATGAAAAACTGAACTAATTACCTGCAACATTTTAATGGGATTTTTTTGCGATTAATTGCTTTTTTTGCATAATAATATCGGATTAAAGGTGAGAGGGACCATGCCAGTGTCTCCTCACAAAAGATAACCTGACATGCTTTTATTTTGTAGTAATTTCTGTCATTTTAATGCATTAAGTATTTCACATGAATCACAAAACTGTTTATTTTGACAGCACTGTTTTTCCACAAAATGCATTTGATAGAAGAAGACACAGAACAGAGGAGAGAGTGATGTGATGTGAGAGACTCACAGGTTTGATGTCGTTGTTGAGCGAGGCCATGAAGTCCAGCCTGCTGACCTGCAGCTTCTCTGCCGTCTCGATGTTTACCTCCACCGTGCTACTGGCCTGCAACAAACACACACACACACACACACATATTAAACGGTGAGTGACAGCTGATAATGAGTTACTTTTTTGAACTCGGTGCACCCGTTAATGAAATCCATTACATGAAGTATTGCACATTTAGATTGCACAACGTGTTGGGAGACAGTGTTCTCCCTCAGAGCAGAAAGGTCAGAGCGGGAGGAGGGAGGGAGGGAGGAGGGAGGGAGGAGTCAGTGTTTGGAGGAGAGAAGGGAAACGTCACGGCCGTCAGGCGTGAGTACGGCGCCTGTCTGTCATTTATCATCACCCGCTAATATCTGCTGCGTCTGTGGGGGCAGAACACTTAACAGAGGAGGGCTTCACCTTATCTGTGTGAGCCTGTGCACCTGATAAAACACTTAACACACACACACACGCACACACACACACCTGGCTTCTTCACCCAATCCTTCCTCACCTGGGTGGCGAGTTAAACTGGCACTGAGCATCATGGCTGCCAGGTGTGTGGCCTGCACCTCAGACTAATCAGGACGTTATTCCAGTGACGGATTGAAGCATTTTACAGTCCAGATTCAAAAAAAGTTGGGACGTAAATAGAGAGAATTAAACCGAATGTGATCATCCGATAATCCTTTGTGACATATATTCAGTTGAAAACTGTCCAATATATTTATCGAACGCTTTTAATCACCAAGCTTTCAGTTTTTTTTTAATTAAAACTAGAATATTTTACATTTTGGCTCTTATGTTAAAAACTTTGGCTCAAAAGTTTTTCCAGGAAGAGAGAATTTGTTGCTCTTTTCTTTCTTATTTTCTCACTTCTCTTTTTATATATAATAATAATAATACATTTTATTTATAGAGCACTTTACATTTGACAACAAATCTCAAAGTGCTAAACAACAAAGTGCTAAAAAGACAATACAATACAGATATAAAATGTACATAACAAATATTAAAAGACAGAATTTATCTATTTTATTATTATTTTTATGAACTTTTTCAATATTATTCCTTCTTAAAATTGTATTTAATCTATTTTTGCTCTGTTTTCCGGATGTGCAATCATTTTATTTAACTGCTCTTGCCAACAATTTCCTGTAGAATACAGACAGATAACTGCTCGTCCTTCCCAGTGTAGAGAGTAAATGGACACACAGACACGTTATCCTGAGCAGTAAACATGGCGGATGCTGACCTTGATGTGTCTGTTCATGGCGGTGGACTGGGCCGCCCGGACCAGGCCCTCCAGCTCGGCGCCGCTGTAGTTCTTCGTCTCCACCGCCAGCTCTGGGATGTTCACGTCCCCGGCCAGCAGGTCGTGCAGACGCATCTTTGCCGTGTGGATGTGGAGGATCTGAACGCGGCCCTTTTCGTCCGGTAACCCTGCAGCAGAGAGAGAGAGAGAGAGAGAGGCGGACTGTCAGCTGCAGCAGAGAGCGGCGTCCTGCTGCTGAAGGGCTGTTTCTGCAAACTGTTTCTGTGATGTTCAAGGGATCCGATTACCCTCTTAATGAAGATTACATTAGTTATTATAGACTGAAAAAGGTCTGTCAGCGTCTCTTCTCTAGACCAATTAGAGGAATGACTTTTAGGCCGTTTTTCCTCTTGTTTTGATTTATTAAACCAGGTGTGAACACAGTATTCACACACGGTTGTGGATAAAAAAAGGCAGTTTGAGAAGGTGTTCCTGGTCTAATTTACTCCTGACACAGACACATCAGACCAACGAGCACATTCACATTATTCTACTGATGCATTTTGGTTCTCTTGGATTTATCTGAGTGACTTCACAGAAGAGACATTAACACAGTCTGCTGAGATAAACCGTGTGGATTTAACTCTGGAGTGAAACCTTATCAGCGTGTTCTTACCGATCTCCATCTTCACCTCCAGCCTTCCCGGCCTCAGCAAGGCCTCATCTATCAGGTCGGGCCTGTTGGTCATACCTGAGGGGGTCAGATGGAGGGGGGAGGATTAATGGGAGGGAGGATTCACAGTGCAGATGTTCAGGGATAACACTGTGTTTTCTTTCTGAGGTTCGTGTCTGAGCACCTATGACCAGGATGTTGTTGAGCTGCTCCACGCCGTCGATCTTGGACAGCAGCTGGTTGACGACGGTGTCGTGGACTCCCGTGCTGCCCGCCATGCTGCCTCGCTGCTTACAGATGGCGTCGATCTCATCAAAGATGATGATGTGGAGGCCGCTGTTTGCACCGAGCTGCACACAGAGAAGGACAGTTAACTGTACACAGAACAACTCTCATTATTTTCTACAAAAATTCTCATTATTTCAAGAGTTTCTTGTTATTTTGAGACACAAAATCAATATCTTAAGATCACTAAATCATTTTTTATAGGAACTTTCTCAATTTATGGAGATACAAAGCCATTTTTTGAGAAAGTTTCTCTTTATCTTTTTGGGAACTCTCATTATTTTGAGATACAATATCATATTTTGAGATGATGATACATTCTTTTATTACAATATTAAGTCATTATCTAAAGAATGTTTCTCATTATTTGGGGGGGTTTCTTGTTATTATTGTCATTATTTTAAGATCATTAATAGAAACGATCTTATGGAGATACTGAGCCTTTTTTTCAAATGTTTCTCATTAATCTTTGTTATTTTGAGATACAAAGTCAATATTTCAAGATAAGTAAATCAATATTTATTGAAACCTTCTTAATTTTTGGAGATACTAAGCCATTATTTTTGAGAAAGCTGACAGTGACATAAAGCATTTTTTTGGAAAAAAGAATTCTTGAGATTAAATGGTGACTTATTAAGTTGCTCTTTTATGATCAGAATTACATCAAATAAACATCCTGCTACACCTCTACACGGCCAACCAACACCGAGCAGGGATTAAGGACACCACAATACTACTATAAACATCTTTAAAGGTAGAATAAATTGTCCTCTATTTCATTCTTTCAGAAATATAAAGATGCAGCAAAGTTTTTTCCCCTCCCGAGCTGAAAACAGACAGATGGAGCGGCCAGCGAGCGGCGGGCTGGGGGGTTATCCCTCCATCTGCAGACCTGTCAGTCTCAGCCGTAGCATTTAAAGCAGGTGTGGAGCTGTCCTTATAACACACTGCATGGTGTGTGTGAGTGTGTGTGTAAGGAGGTCTGATAGGGGGTCAAAGACAGCCCAGCCCCTCATTAAGTGGTGAAGAGTGAGGCTACAAACACACACACACACAAACTTTAGCGGCGTTATTACAGCTCCGTCTGGCTAAAGGGCAGATCTCTCCACTCCTGCAGAATGAGCTTTTTCTGTTTACATAGATGAAATGCTTATCGGTGCTTCAGGGGGATAAATGGGACACACTCTTTATCTGATGTGCAGATCATAAATTCAGCAGAGTTGTAATAAAACCGACTCATTTATCAACACCAAACTTCTTTCTGTGTGGGCTTAGCTGTGCTTTAAAAACAACTCGACCTTTGTTATATATTTAGTTTGAGTTGTGTACTTATATTATCCCAAAAGTTTCCAACAAGGTTTCTTTAAATATCACAGTTATCATCAGTACTGGTTTATTGCAACCGAGAGAAATCTGGGTTTAATTTCCCTTCATATAATCTTTACTACTTCTAGTTTCTCTGACTTCCAGGAAAACACATCAGATGAAATGTCAGAGAGCGTGACTATGTATTACAATCACTGAGCACACGGAGCATTTTTCTGCCACACAGCATCATTTCATTTCATGAATTGCTGCAATTTTAACAGTAATCCAGTAAAGCTGCAGGAGCTGGAAGTTAATATTACATGAGTGAACGTTTGCATCTATTTAACTGACATGAAATCAATAAACGTTATGTGAATTAAAACATTCAGTGATTTCTGCAAGACATGAGTGCATGTTTAGATATTTTTATTTTCTTATTTTAAATAAAAAAATATGCAATTTCACTTGATTTTGGACTATGATTACGATATGTGTGTGAAAAGTTGGACAGTAAAGAAACAAAACTTCTCTGGGGACCAACTACCACATAACATCTGGTATATTTAGTCAGTTTTGATGCTTTTTACATACATTTTTACAGAAATGATGGTTCAGCGGGTCTCAAAAAGGCTCGGGTGTTGTGCATGAAGCTTATCGCAGAAGAGAAAGGCGAGACCCACAACTTTATTTCTGTCTGAGTCTCAGCGATATATTTTCAGCAGCAGTGGTGGTTGTTTAATAATAAAGACAACAACTCCCATGATCCCTCGCTACTTCACTGCATCATCAGTCTTTTGTATTTGTTTGACTGAGATAAAATCCGTTTTATGAGTGTAAATTCTGCAGCTCCTGTAACCTGAATAAAGCCGTTCTTACTGTCCCGCTGTGGGTTTGTAATGTAACGTGTTCTCTCCTCACCCTCTTCTGCTCCTCCTCTGCGTCTGCAAACAGCTTCCTGATGTTGGCCTCAGACTCTCCCACGTACTTGTTGAGGATCTCGGGGCCGTTGACGATCTTTGGCTCGCGGGCTTTGAGCATGTTGCCAATCTGTCGTGCCATCAGGGTTTTACCGCAGCCCGGGGGTCCGTACAGCAGGATCCCCTTCACATGCTTACAGCCTGCAGACAGGAGCAGCCGGGGGACAAACTCAGCACAGGAGTTCAACTGTTTCTGCTAGTTTTAAAGCTTGAAGTCATCATAATACAATTCCACATACAAACAATAAGTGCTATTTTAAAAAGAATTACAAATGATGAAAGAGCACTATAAAATCTATAGTTTTTAATAATATATGTGCAATGATTATGAACACTTTCCTATGATAAAAAAAAAGGTTTAAAAGAAAATTATAATAATAAAATATAATTAATCAAAAATATAATAATTCTGATTGGAAAAATAAAGTCAAAGTGGGTTTTTTCAGCTCTGAAAATATAATCATCAAATTACTTTAATTAATACTAAAACATCAAACAATGGCCACAAGACATTTCAAACTAGTCAAAATATATATATATATTTTTAATATTTGTAATAATTCTGTGACTCTTAATTTTTTTTACATATATTTATATAAAAATGTACATTAATTCATGTTGCAAATTATCCTTTGGGCTTTTTGGATGTTCAGTACAAATTTCACCCCACTACAGTAAACAAAAACAATTAAAATAAGAATACAATTACAAAGAATCACAAAAATGATTACATTTAGGTGAAACTTTAAAAATCCATAACTAAAGATGTATTTAAGGGGGTCTCAGATTTTGCAAGACCACATAAATTACAAATTTTTTGTGAGTTAGCATGGGATAACTTAATCAGAATCAGAAAACTTTTAATCAGATGTTTCAAACATTAATCATGAATCTATCACAGCTGAAGAGCAGCAGCATGATGTGGGCAGTTATTACTTCCTTTTGTTTTATTCCTCCTCCATAAAGATCAAGTGTGGAGTCTACAAACCAGGTTTACAGTGCAGGTCCTTTAATGGCCTTTTGCACCTGTTTAATGACATTTAGCCCAGACTAATTGAGAGGCCCCAGATAACCATCTGAGCTGCCATTTGGGCGCTGAGGGAAGAGCAGCGCGGCTGACAGGAGGGGGAGGAGGGAGAAGTTATGTGGTTGTTTGGGAGAGAAAGCAGTGAAGCTTCTGTCTGTCTGCTTCACCTCTCCGGGAGCAAAGGGGAGACAAGGTGAAGCTCTCAGACTTCTGCAGGCCGGCGCTCTGTCAGCACCTGCTCGGCCTGCTCCCCACGCCTGCCAATTACAGCTTTACCTTTAGCTGATGCTCTATCAGGGCAAGCATCTCATTACAGCAGCCAGCTGGCCGCAGCCAAAGGCCGACTCCTGCACACCAGCGCCGGCTAAAGGTCAGCTCGCACGCTGCTGGACGCCGCCACAGGCCCAGAGCGACCGCCGTGGGTACCGGGTTTAAGTAATGTGTGTTTGCCGAGCTCAGAAGTCTTTACAACAGGTTTTCACAAGACTTGGAGGTCTGGGAGCGAGGATTAGGGCTGATGTGTGTGTGTGAGGGATGGTTGGTGTGTGAGTCACAGAGAAGGCTACCTGATGGCCTGTGCAGAGTGAATCATCGTGGTAATCTGACAGCTGTCAGAGATCTATTAATGAGTGCGTGCCGGGATCGTGTCGGGGGACGCCGGCGTTTTTAGTCATGATCGAGACGCCGCTGCCTCGTCTGCTAATCGCTGATTCAGGCAATGATACATTCCTCACAGTAATTCTTTAAAGTTTCGTTGATTTAAGGATTAAGCTGAATATAATAACTGAGGACAGTGATTGTTTTGGCAGGTATTACTAATCTGTTCCACCTGGAGAAAGAGACGAAGGTGTTTCTCCAAACATAACTGTGTTTTTCTTGCTCATTACAGCTGTTAACATTTAGCATGTTGAGGAAAAATCCTCACATTGTTTCAAATTAAAATCTGTACTTCACAATCCGCTGGCAGGTTTAAAATGCATGTTTTATTTCACAAAATCACCCAATTTACCACAGCAAGAAACTGCAGAAACAGACATTTTTGTTGGATTTTTAAATTTCTACGGCTGCATTAATGAAGCATGTGTGATGAACGTTTCAGTCTGGAAAAGTAACCGAAATCAAAATCACCTCATTTAAACTTTTGCCCAAAATAAACAGTTTGCTCGAACCAGATCCTGTAAAAACATTAAATTCTGCACTCCAAGTGAAGTGGAGTTTACTGTGAAAAATAAGACCAGCTCTGTCAGGAGATTCATGTGTAAAAATGTGAAAAAAAAAAGGCCCTCACACAGAAAACCTTGTGAAATCATCACCCGACTCGTAGGGAGACTATAAAATGTGCACAAACAAATAAATAAATGATGGGGGGATAAAGAGAAAGAGGGGAACTCACCCATCTGTTCCACGATGTCTGGAGGGAAGACTCGGGAGGCGAAGGCTCGGCGGAAGATGTCAGAAAATTCCTTGTCAAGGCCGCCGATTCCCATCTTCTCAAAGTTCCAGTCCGGCGTGATGATGGACTGCCGAGACTCTCGGGTCTTCGATTTCCCTGCAGACGGAGACAGAAAAGCTCTAAAGGAAGTCTGATGTTTTATGATGATTTAATCGTGAAGCACTTCTACCTGCTCGGATACAGCTGTAAGAGACTGAAGACTTAAGATTTTCAGAATCAGAATCATTCATCTATTGACAGGTTGGTTTTCTCATACAAGGAATTAGATAAAGTTAAAACAAGGAAAGTGCAAAAGGCCAGAAACATAATAATGACATGGAAAAAAAACACATTAAAAATGTGAAAAACTATTAAAAGAATATGTGCAATATTGTTTTGTTTAAAAGAGCTGAACAGTGGCAGTTTAATTAGAAATGTGCAAAATAGTCACGAGGAAATATGTTTGTGAACTTTGTCGTTTAGATGTACACTCGAGAATAAAGAGAATAAAATATTTTACTGATATTTTCAGATTCAGTCACCTGCTGCTAATTTTGTTATCATTGTCAATAATGCTTTTATTGTTTACATTGTTGTTGACTTATTGTTTTCTTTTCTCGTTTTGTAGCTTTGCCTCGTATTTTTACTTACATATGTAAACGTTTCATCTTATTTTGTGACGTAATGATTACTGATGTGATCCAAAGGAAGAGCAGTCGCTACGTTTGTCGTGGTGAATATGATCCAAATAAACAAATAAACAGTATGAAGGTAAAAAGAACATGAGTGATACAGTTTACAGAGATAATTACCAAACAAATGTGCATTAATATAACACATGAAACACATGTTTGCTTTGTTTCTGGCTGATGTTTTAAATATGCATAAACAGATTGACTTTAAAAAGTGAGAACAGGCTGAGCTACATGTGTGGAGTGTGCCCCCTTGTGGTTGGAAGGAGAATCTCCCTTCAGCCAGTGATCATAAGGACACAGCAGCGTTTCTTTTTGTTAATAAGTATGAGTGTGAGGTTTACAGCAGGAGATCACTATCTGTCACCATCATGTGGCTTCAGAGGCTGTATTTCACTGGCTGTTGAGAAGAGACTAGACCAGAAAAAAGGTCAAAAATGTAAAGTAATTCAGATTCAACTATCCACACTGCAGACACATGACATGAAACGCTCTTGTTCAGGTGAAAAAAATAGTTATATCTTGTTTTTTAAAAGGTGAAAAACAGCAACACTCACCGACCAGCGTCATGGATGAGGTGTCTGACTTCTCAAATATCACCTGACTGTTTCCCAGCAATAAACCGATCTCAACCTGAGGGAGAAACAATAAAGATGAGACTCACTCAGGGCAAAGTACAGGGAGTCCATAAATCCTCTTTACAATAAAAAAAATACTACAAAGGCAATTGGGTCGTGGGAAATGAACTCTAAAAATGTCTCCTCCTCCAGAGAAGGCACAGTGTGCCTCATGGTTTACTGAAACTAAACCCTTCCTTCTGTGGTTATGTTAAAGATACGGTGTATGAAACAAAGATAAATAAAGCCAAAGATCACTAACGATGAGGCTCTGCTGCAGCCAACATGGCAACAGATCCAGAACCGTCTGATGAGCTTCGTTACAGCTCATGGAGCCAATTAGAGGAGGATTAAAAACTTCAATATCTGCTCCTCAGTTTGTAATAACTCCCACATATTGGTCTGTTCATATGCTTTTTTTAAAATATGTTTTAAAGTTGTATTTTGATGCTATTTTTGGATCCTACAAATAAAATTAATTTACGTTTTTATTTATTCCCTCGTCTCTCTGGTGTTTTTCAATACACATTTACAACTTTTATTGTAAGAACATAACTACTTTGTGTGTCATCATTGGAGGTGTTGTCATTATTTTTCTGAAGGATAAAAAGCATGATCCTAACGGTACAGAGGAACATGACAGATACCTTCTGTTTCTTGGAGGAGCTTCCTCCCTTCAGGATGCTGGGGTCCATGCCGTCAATATCCTTTATCAGCAAACCAAACAGCTTATCAGAGAAACTGAACACCAGCTGGAAAACAAACACAGAGAGAGAAACTCTTAATGACTCCAAACAAAAGGAACAGGGGTCGGGCTGCACACTGCATTATGAACTATCCACAGGATTCCCCTGGTTTTAACCATAGTTTACATTCACTTTTAAGCTTTATTTTAAAACAGATTCTTCCTGGTTTTAACCACAGTTTACATTCACTTTTAAGCTTTATTTTAAAACAGATTTTTCCTGATTCTAACCATAGTTTACATCTGGTTTTGAGCCTTGTTTTAACACAGGGTTTCCCTTGTTATAGCCCTACTTAAAATCTGGGCTTTATGCTTAATTTTAACACTGATTTTTCCTGATTCTAACCATAGTTTACATCTGGTTTCCCGAAATCCAAATTGCAAGAAGTGCAATATGTGTTAAAGGCAAAATATGTGTCAGAATACAATGCAAAGATGTCCTGGTTTACAAATCTATCAACAATTACTGAATATGAATTTCTCTTTCACAGCTGCAGAGTCTGTTACTGCAGTAAATTCTACAGTAAACTTGCAGTGTTTCAGGTGAACTGAACGTTCAGTTGGGTCCTTAGAGCACCTGCTGTCCGATGCTGAAGGCCTGGCTGTTGAAGTGCTGCAGGAACTCGCTGGCCATTTTGTCCGAGTCGTAGGGGTTACTGTCCACGCTCTTCTTCTGCAGGAAGTCGATTTCCACCGTCATGCTGCTGATACACTGCTTGGACTTGTCAAACGTGTAGTTTCTGACTATAAAGGGGTAAAAACATAAAAACATCTGGGTTAGGTCTCATAGGACAGTTAGTTTTCTTCGTACTGCATAAGAGAAAATAAAGCAGCATTTATTGATTTCTGTGGCTGTTCTATCAGCTTTTAAAGTGGCAAAAAGATGCTTCTCTGAATCTGTTCTTCTGTGTTTCATCACACCAAAGATGGAGGTCTTGTTACATCACCAGAGTGGTTGCACTTGTTCTGAATACAGGGTGTTCCTGTCAGTCTGTTTGAAATGGATCCATTTTTATCAAACAAGATTTACTGAAAAAAATAATAACAATAAAGCAGAGAAACTGCTGTATTCTGACTAAATGTTTCGTCATGGCCTCATATTTAATCCATCTGATCTGCAGCAGTCAGACGGTGAACCACACAAACAACAATAACTGCACTAAAATCTACACAAACTTTATAATATAAATATTTTTCTTTGTGTAATTTTCAACTGTTGAGTCAGTCTATATTGTAGCATGGTGACTTTTATCTTATTTTACTTTATTTTACTGCTTTTATTCATCTGTTTTATTGTTATTGTTTTTACTTATTTCTTTTATTTATTATCTGTTGTAAAGCACTTTGGTTCACCCAGAGGATTGTTGTATAAATTGTAATTTGTTGTAATATAAATAATATTTATATTTCTGATTGTTTAAATTGTTAATACTTCTATATTTCTTGTTTCTATTTCTTGTTATTTTATTGATGCTTCTTTCTATTTTACGTTGTGGGACTAATAAAGGAATAATGTAATACCCAGGTTTGGCCAGCAGGCGTCGCCATTTCTAACTGTGTTAAATGCCTCAAAACAAAACCATTTCTAAGGCTATTATGGCTTCATAGTGATTCATGGTTTCAGAAATCACACAGCTCTCTCTGATATTTACTCTCTGATTATGTTCAGTAAAACACTAAACACTAAACCGCAGGGTGTCAACTCATTAGTACATCTGTGCTGGTTACCAAATCAATTAATTCCTCGTTAGCCTCCAAACAGTGATTCCTTTATTCTGAAGAGGGAGAAACAGAATCAGCAGCACAACAGGCGGCTCCTGGACTGGACCTGATGTGTGGCCCTGCTCTAATCGTCTCCATGTCTTCAAACTGCCTCATTATGGAAATGAGATCTCCGTTAGATTGGGCTGATATTTCCGCCGCTGCCGGGTAATTAGGAAAATTACACCAGGAATACTGCTACATTATTCATACCACAGCCACCAGGAGACACAATGTTCAATTCACAGTGGAATTTAATTTCTGTTCTGATATGGTTTCTTTATACAGAAAGATGATTTCTTTCATCAAGTATTTAGACTGTACAGCTACAGTTTTTCCACAGGTTTTCCCTGGTTATTACCCTAGTTTAAATCTGGTTTTAAGATTAATTTTAACAGATTTTTCCCTGATTTTAACCATAATCTAGATCTGATTTTAAACTTCGTTTTAACACAGATTCTTTCTGATTTTAACCATAGTTCATATCTGGCTTTACCCCAGGTTTGTCTCTTCTTTTAACCACCGTTTAAAGCCCCTTTTCAACAGCAGGAGACAAACAAATCAAACTGGAATCAGGGTCTAAAAAAGTTACGAGACATTTTCTGGAGCCACTTCATCTCCTAAAATACTCCTCCTGGTCAGTGTGGCAGTGCTTTCTGAAAGAACAGGACGTTTAAGGGATGGTGTTTGCAGGGATGACCATCACTTACTGGAACAACATGTAACAGGTAATACAAAGAAGTACTCTTGTATTGAGAGAGAGAAATTGTTGCCATCGCCTGTTGTCATCCTTTATTTGAACCCAATTTAAACTGGTTTGAATCTCTGAAGACTTGGCTTTGAGCCCTCTAATCCTAAAATGTACCCCGGGTTCACACCTGTGAATGACTTCACTGCTGTTTTTCTTCAAGACGATGTCAGGAAAGATTAAAGTATCATGAGTCTTTTTTACAGTGTGGATATGCAGACAGTATCATAATAGTTTGGCCTCGGGGAGCTGAGTGAAATACTTCATCAAAGAGCAGGACTCCTTTCTCTGGATGCTGGCCAGCCGCTCAGACAGATGTGCAGTGACTCCACCCACACGTATTGTTAGCCTGTCTCCTCCTGTACTGGCTAAATCATGCTGCCTTCAGCCCTCATCACACCTGAATAACAGTTAAACCCCCGAACCCCACGTATGATTAGTCATCTGCAGGATGTGACCATCAGAGAGACGTTTCTCTGGCAGCCTGTACAGTCAGTACGTCTGTCACTGTCAAGCTCTGCTAATCAATATATGACAAATTAATGTCAGCCAGACAAAAGGCTAAAAGGACAAAGATACATGTGAGGCTCTGTTAACCTTTTCATTTTACTCACAAACAGCTGGTTAAACCAAATCATATGTATATTTGTTGTGTTAACTGAAATTGTTGAATTATCAGAAAATATGCTGAAATATTGAATCTTGAATGATAAAAGTTAAGCATCTGTTTTTTTTTTAACTCTGTGGTGCAGAGGAAGAAAAAGGAAGAAAAAAAATAGAAACTTACCTTCAACCTCTTGTCCGATCGAGAGGCCAGCCCATTTTCTCTGTAAAGAAAAGAAAGAAAAGACTTGATTTTGTCCCATGTCTCATCACATTATTGTAATGGAAAAGGGTAATTCAAATTATAAAGAAGAACACAGCTTTAATTAACAACACTACGCGTTCAGAGAGTGCAACGTTCCTCTGCAGCACGGTCTTATTTCACAACTTCTTTACACTAAAATGCATCACATAAATCTATATTTTAAAGATTTTTTATTCACTTTTGGGTTTTTTTGATGTTCACGTCACATCTGAAACGATCAAACAGTGTAGAATATTTGATGCATTCTTGTGGTAAAATAAGAGCGTCTTGAGGAGGTTGCAGTAGTACCTGTGTGCCGTTGTGGCTGACGGAGGAAGAGCGCGCAGAGAAAGGCAAGGCAGAAAGGAAAAAAGCAGTAACAGACAGATTGAGACAAGCAAGGAGGGCCATGCAAAGAGCCCACAGAGAGAGAACACAGTGACAATGTCTGCAGAAAGAAGTGAAGATTGTATATAGTTTGCATGCAGTGCAAGAAAAATAATACAAGTTAAATAAATGCATGTTATTTCATATTAGAAGTGACATCAAGCATTAAGGAATAATGGTTAACTACACACATTTGGAGTCATTCTGTCCCCTAACATGATCACTCTTATTGATATCTGCAGAAAAGCAGTTGAGCAGAGATGCACAGCGCCCATCAGGACACACAGTAACCAGTACACCTACCTGTGGCAGGCTGAAGCCGATGGTCCCGGGGTTAACACTGGGGTGCTTCCTCAAGGTGAACACATACTTGTGGGCTAAATTGCGCACCGTCACATGTCTGCATTGGGATGAGCAATGAGGAGAAAAAGGGATTTAATGTGGTACAGACGCAGCGTGGACCCAGATACTGTTCCTGTTCACTCACTCTTCAAACTGTTGCTCCTTGTCGTTGATGACGGCACAGTTGGTCAGTGACAGCTCGTCCGTTGGGCATCGAGCCGCCTGCATAACCTGAACACAAAAAGGTAAACAGTGACTCCACTGAGGAGGAAAGATCCATGAACGCTGAGTGAATGATGGGAGCTGTTATTCTGCAGCTCAGGGTTATTTTTTAGTCCTTTAAAAGCTTTTTCATTTCAACTTTCTCAATGGTTTTATTGTTTTATGTAAAGCACTTTGAATTGTATTGATGCTAAAATGTGCTTTATAAATAAACTTGCCTTGCCTTTACATTTTAAAGAATCCCTGAGTGCAACATCGCAGTAGACGGTGCGATAACAATAACAGATTAATATATTGTGCAACCATGTTAAGTGTGCTTTCTTTAAGTCACTACAAAGTCAGGCAAAGCAGCTAAATATTGCTCATACCCACATAACTTTATATTCTGGTGCAGTTCCTAAAATGATAAAAGAAAGCTGGGAATGTGTGTATAAAATAAAAGACAAGACATTCAGAATATTCCCATTTTAAGGAATGGGGCAGCCATATAACAAAGACTCTTATGCTTGTATATTTAAACATCATATAGCTTCAATAATGAGAATATATATCACTGTGATATATGTGGAAAAAGCAGAGCTACTTAAGGGGAAAGGGAAGTGGGAGAGTGGATGTAAACATGATAGAGCTGTGAGTGATGGACTGGTATTGGCCAACACTGACAGCAGCAGATCAGCACAGGACTGCTGCAATACTGTTTCATAACAGAGCCACAGTGGAAGCGGCTGGCTGGGTGAATCAGCAAGAAAGAAACATCTCGATCTCATCTGATGAAATATTAAGGAAGACTGATTATAAAACCGTCTGCTACTGACGCCTCTATACGATCTATAGAAGCCTTCAGGGAGAAGAATGGCGATATAGTTTATGCTTAACGCTCGTTCCAGAGTCATATTCCCCAAGAAATCAGACAAAATAATGAAAGGCACGCAGACCAGAACAGCCTGTTTGCACATTAGCCAGTAAAAATGAAGTAGGAGGAGATTTTTCTCAACAGAATTTAGTTTGTGGTTATGGATGATACGGGGGCAGGATCAGCAAACAGAAACAGAAACAGAAACAAATTGACAAGTACTGTGACGGTATGTAGAGTTGGATTGAACTCTAAGATATCACACAAATACCCAGAACTGCTCAGCGTCAACCTGCTCTCGAATTAAAAACAACATAAATCAGCAATTTGACAAAAGTCCGTGGGTAAATGTAACCATGAGTTGAGTATGCTTATCAACCGATTCCAACATACTGTCAACTACTGTCATACAGCTGTATTCACTGACATTTAATTTTATCTTAATATCTTCATTGCTTATTTTTATTCAAATTGTAACTCTGTACTGTTTAATTTTGTGCTGTTTCTTTATTTCCACCTGCCAAGAGACTACAGACGGCGCATTTTTGGTAATATTGATGCTTTAAACTGTATATAAATAATTTAAATAAAACAAATCAATAGATAAATACTTGAAAATGTGTTCCATGAGTTGTGTTTTTAAGGCCAAAGTCTGTGAGCATAAACAATGTAAAGTGTTCCCTATGAAGCAGAGATTGTGTTCAGGGAATTCCTGGCATTGTTTCCACGTAATCTGCTCAGATGTAAAATGTAAATAAGGTACAGAAACAGTCACATGGTCTAAACGTACAGCTCAAGTCTTTCATTATAGTAGACTGAAACGAAAATAGTCACTTTGAATAAACATGAGGTGGCATGACAGGTGACACCAGACATGCAAAACTGTTTACTCAGTAACCAGTTTATTAGGTACACCTGCTGAAATCATGAAGTCATGAAGATTACAATGTATACAAACTGTTAAAATAATTTTGAAATAACTGAGGGATGAAGTGTTTCTTTATGTGTTGATAAAATTCTTCTTGAGCTTAATAATGTATTTAAAAACACTCAATGATCAGCTAGAAAATGCATCACTAAGCTGAAAATGTTTTAACTTTTTAGAGATTTGTGATGGTCACAGGTAGATTAAACTACCCAACAGTATATAAATAATGTTCAAATTAGCACATATTTAATCCTCTACAGCAGTAAAATGAAAATACATGAATGCAGCAGCAATATGAATGCAAAAACATTTACAAACAGTAAAATACTGACAGGGAACATTTTACTGAACAGTGTGTACTTTCACTTTTTGTACATTTTGCTGATGCTTTTACCTAAGTAAGGTTTTGCATACATGACTTTCACTTCTATTGGAGTATTTCCACTGTTTAGTAATAGTACTTTTACTTAAATAAAGTATCTGAATGCTTAAATTCAACTCATCCACTCCTGCTTTTAACTACGTGCACCCATAACCTGACAGGAGTTTGCATGTGTACACAGCTGCACAGCCTGAATATGAAAGCACTTTGTTTACACTGCAGCTACTAAAAAATGGCCAGTGATGTTAGCGTATTAAACATCAGTTGTTGTTCCTTTTTATTCCCCATTAACTGAAGCAACACTTCCTACATTTCACTGAGGAGCCACCATTGATTTAGCCCATTAAAGTTGGACCTTTATTTACAGCCCATAGCAGCGTTTTTATTATGTCGAAGTCAATAACTCTATTAGCAATACAGTTTCGCGGCTGTGGTTGCTCGTTGCCGGTTAAAAATACTAATTTCCACCTAGAACAACAACAGTAGGAGCACTTTAAGCTAGCAGTGGTCATAAGATACTCCATTCGTCTTCCGGGCTGCCTACGAAGTTTTGAATGGCATCTGAATCTGCCACACAGGCTAGTGCTGTGCTGGCTCACTTTACGTGTCCAAAAAATAAGCTTCCAGCCCTTAAAGTCCACTTTACGTAAATTATTCAATGTTTGTGTTGTGTGTTGTGTTTATATTCTAATATTCGCTTCAGTTAACTCACCCTTTCGCCCATCTTTGTATGTTTTTTAAAACTGCCGTTCAAGTGCAACTCAGCAGAAAGGTTCCGCTGACAACCAACTGCTGAAATGTGACGTGTGTCAGAGGCGGGATCTGCCGACGTAACCTGACGTCATTACGCAGAGCACGCACAGATTGATAATAAATGTAGTTTTTTTGCTGTGATGATCCTGAATCTTAAACACGCTTGTTTTACCGTTTTAACGCGTATATATTCAATTACTTTCTGGATTCAGAAGTGGAGGTTCATATTGTGTAAAACAGAACGAACGTTTATGACTTTTAAATCTAACTTTAATTTTTATTTTTAAATAAATGATTTTTTTTTGTTATTCTATTTTTTTTTTATTGTTATTATCTTAATCTCTTTTCCTGAACTTGTCGTGTTGCAACCTTATTTTTACAGTCTATGGTTGCAACACGTGAATTTCCCCCGTGGGGATTATTCTAAGTATTAAAATTGTAAATAAAAGTGTTTATCTTGTCTGACAAACCTAAAATTTAAATATAATAGAATTAAATAGAAAGTATTTATTTTAAATTATCTGAACATCACATAGAAATGTTTAAAAATGCTAAATGTTGAAATAAAACAATATTTGATATTAATCTGGATCAAAAAACATGAAACACTTTATTTTGTTGTTTATAAAGAATGTTGAGACCTACATTAACATTTCTAAAATGTAACATGCCAACACACTAGAAATATTACGTAAAGTAAAATCTTTATTTTGGATGCTAAAAGGGTCACAGTGAAAAGCTGTACACCTTTGTTAACAAATACTGAAGGACACCAGTTAAAAAATGTCTTTGTGATGGAACATTTGAGGCTTGGAAGTCTTCTTCATGGGCATGGCAGCTACATGTGAAATGACAGACTTCTATATTGTGCTCTTATACATGTAAAAAGAGGAAAAGAAGAAACAAATCGTGCATTTTGTGGCAATTGATTGAACCCTTTTGTGCCTGAAATGTTTAATTTGCAAACTTTTTGTCTAAATATTACTAATATAAAATAATTCTTATCATACTAGAATCAGTCCTTTGACACATAGGACTAATATTTTCCTATATATCGCATTATATTCTAGGCCAAAAACAGTAGTCCCATGTGCCCAAAGATTAAAGAATCACAAAAACATGACTGTCCATCTCAGGAACTACAAGATGCACATTCAAGTATCTGCAAAAATATGCACACAATGTGGTTTAAAAAATATTTCACATGGAAGACAAACATACTGTTAGCATTTTTTAATCCAGTACAAGATAAAAGTTGCCCAACGTTGGTCTGTACCAGATTTAAAACATCAGACCAATCAGAACATAATTGAGACATTTTACATTATCATAAAAAAGTCTTTGGGCACAAAAGGGTTAATCTGTTCTGATTAAAAAGAAAGGGCTGTAAAACAAGATGCTGTTGTGATAAAATTAGTGTTATACAGACCCCCACCCCTCCAAAATAAAAGTCTGTATCCAAGCTTGACAAAATGGGTAATATTCATGTGTCAAAAGTCAAAATAAGACAATCCAAAGCTGTCCATTTAACTGATTTAATGCCCTTTGATGTTTTTTTTCTTCAAATTAGTGACAAATATAGCAGCAGGAGGAAGAGACTCATTCTGTATAGTGTCAACATCTGTATTCAGTTTGTTTTCTGACTGCATATAGATACCTCCCCCTCTACTTGTCCTTGTATTATCAGGCGTACAGTACTTCCATTACATTTTCTGCGTCACACTGCCATTCTTCAGACACTTTGCAACATGTAAATCCCATCTTCTCACCTTTAAACTGTAAAACAAATATTAAAACAGCTGAGTGGCTGATGAAAGTCACCAGGTCAAATTACCATCAGCAAGTCTTTTTTTTGCAAGAGACAAGACAAAATCCTTAAAATACAAAATATTTATTTTGAAAATGTCTTTATAAGAGTAAAACAAAAAAAATCAAAACCAAATCAAAACCATACAAATTGTTTGGTTACTAGCATACCACACTAGTGCTAGGAACTAACAATGGAGAATTGCTCAGTCAGGGGTAGCTCACAGACTCAGAGGCGATGAATACATCTCCACCTCTGCCCTCCGCTCTCATATTGCACCCAAACACTGAGGCAAACAGAAGCGCCCAAAAAGTGGCACTAGTGGTGAAATGGCATCCTGTCTGTGCTATAAACAGACATAACCAGGGTGGGCAGACATGTGGCAACCATCTGATTTTCTTCTTCTTTTTTTTTCTTTTTAAACAAAAACACAAAACCAAAAACAAATAAAGTGAGTTTAATACATATCTGAAATACAGTGGGGACTTAACTGTTGGCATTGATATGGTGAGGAAAAAGAAATAAGACTTAGGGGGAGCTCTTCGACCAAAATTCAGTATCCCAAGGAGTATCCCAACCTTCCAAAAACTGAACAGTGTGCTTCTGAAAGATATGGACAAGAAGAAGGAGAAAGCCTCGATTCTGCTCTCGCAATAGGTAGCAGAGTCCCAGGCCCCAGAGGTCAATGTTGCACCTTTGAGGTTGCAGTGGAGTCAGCTTGGCAAGCCCGACCTTATAGCAGATATAAACATATATGTATTCTTAAACCTTTTAATCTGTTTATTGTGGTTGTACAATATTCCCTGATGGCCTGATTTGGCCGCTGAGTGTTATACAGAATCCTGAAGAGATATCAAAATTAAAGAGGAAAAAAACAAAACAAGAGAAGTGATGAAATTGTCCATTGGGGGAGAGGAGGAGGGGGAGGAGGGGGAGTTTGATGGGGGAATCCTGTTTGTTGCAGTTTGTGGGACTTTTTGTTGCTCTCCCTTGTCCCCTTCTTAAAATGTTACACACGCTGGTCAAACACACACAGTTCCTCCATCGCACTGCCGTGGCAATCTGCTCTGAGGACAAAACAAAACATGCAGTAAAGAAAGAGAACGAAAGCTGTGATTCTTATCTCCATGAAACAGATTTATTTTTACCTATGTCAGCTTCTTGGCTTTGTTGTAAAGTGAATCCACAACTTTGCTCATGTTCTGAATTGTTTCCAAGGCTGCTTCGTATGTTTTGTCCACTGGAGGCTCTTCGAAAATGATCAAAACCCCTTCGCCCTGGTCAAGGATTCCTGCACAGAAACATAGAACAGAACACTGAAGGATCCTCAAAGTGAATTTGTCTGATATTTGTTTTTATAGGTAAAGACTTTCCCAATTACCGTGAAACTTTTTGTCCAGAATCATCTGTGATAATTTCCTCTCAACATCCGCCTAAAAAAAAGAAGAAAGGAATTATTAATCAAACCGACATTTAAAGACACCTTAATGATTTTAAAACTCAAGGATTATTGGTTCACTGCAAATATATATACATACCTTTGACAGTTTGATTAGACCCGATATGTGCTCTATCTGAAAAACACAAGGAGAGGCTAATTAAATAATCATTCATTTTATTTTTAATGATGAGGAACAGAACAAGTAAGGTCGTAGACACTCATACAGGAAGTACACAATAAAATAAATCCTTCAGAGCTCAACACCAACTTTTAACAGTTATCCTCTTTAAGATACATAAAATCATTTTTAGTTTGAGTTATTTCTGATACTTCACAGAATTTGACTTGCTTGTTCATCGGTTCTGTGGATTCCCATCACAGATCATTGGGCATAATCTGTTTATAGTTGCATTAAAACATATCCGTTCTCAGTTGGGATTAAGAGGGAATAAATTCTGAGGCACAAGGACCTGAAAAGGTTTAGGACGTGGTGATGAATGCAGTAAATCCTTACCTGTACTCTGGAAAAGGGCTCAATGACTCGGATGAGGTTTTGTTCCAGCAGGTTGTCATACAGCTTGGCCAGGTGAGTGCTGATGATGGGATCGTCCCTCAGTTCTGCTCTGTACTCTGTGAGGGCCTGGAAGAGGCAAAACTTTGACTTTAAAAACTTAAATTACTTGAACAATGAGTGAAGAATCATATTACAAAAACCTTGTTTAAATGCATTATATATTTAGCAAGGTTTTGGCTTTTATATTATTAGTGTGTGCTGCACATTTCACCCACCAGGCAAAAGGAGAAAGAAAAAAAGACCAAAAGGCCGAATGGAGGTTTATCTTATCTTCATGGAAATCCAATAACACAGATGTGATAAGTCTTAAAAGGATTCTCACCTTTTCAAAGTCTGCTAACGATCTGTTCTTGCAAGCCTGGGCGACACATTTCAGTGCGTCTGTCTGCATGGACAACAACAAAAAACATAAACGTCATTTTACAGAAAAACAGCTCAATTCAATTGTTTACTTTCACAAAAATAGAGCTACAGTCTACTTTCAGAATAAAACGCAGCTTATATAGTATGCAGCATCATAACAGATCCATCCTTAATCCTCCAGCAATATTCAGGAAAACAACTGATATTAAAACAATGACATCCCAACTTCCACGGAGCAGAGAATGCCTGGTACTTGCCTGTCGGCCGGCATATCGCAGGCCCAGTTTGCCGCTGATCAGGGCTTGAACCTCCTCTGGCCTGAAACAGTCAAGAAACAGGCAAATCAATGATAAAACAATCATAATATATTAATTCAGTAATCGAAGCTCAAACAGTGAAGCACTACTCACAAGTTGAGGACAATTTTGCACAGGAGCATGTATTTGAGTGCTGTGATGGCTCTGGGGCTGTCGATGGAGTCGTAGCCCTCAAAGGCCTCAAAGAAGTAGGAGTAGGCCGTCTTCCAGTCCTTCTCCTCTGCTGCGTGGATGATCCCTACAGCGGAGATCACACAGCATGACAGCATGCCCCAAACAAACCGCGCCAGCCACCGTGAAATGTGAAACACCAACAGAAACTGGAGAAACTGGCTGGGTTGGAGATAAACACTGTGGCTGCTATGAGATTTTACGATTAAAAGAAATGTTAAAAACCACTGGGTGCTGTTTGGACCACTAAAAATTCCAGAAGAGTAAGCTATAAACTGTGCCTCTTTTTTTCCCCATTTCACACTGTGCTGTAAAGTTATGAATAAGCATGATATTATCATGCCTCACAGCTCTTCTGCTTTCACACAGGTAAACAAACTGTGTGACTCTGAGATTGTTATCAGCAGAAACTGAGCTGAGTCACTGAAGAACACAGCAGATCTGCCTTTTCTAGCAGAAGAAGAGCTGCTTCATCGACTGTTTTGTGTCATGTTAATTACTTTGTAAATAATAAACACTGCAGGATTTGAACTTAGCACACATATTTCACATTTGCCTGGCGCCCCCTAGTGGTAGCAAGTTAAGAGTGACTACGTTTACGCCTTTACGGGAAATGGTCTGCTTCACTTAAGAGAAATTAATCTATGTGGCTGAGGGAAATTGAATACATTCAGGAAGATATTGGAAATTATTATGATAATTGATTTATTTCCCCCCTGAATATTTCATTCTGAGGTTTGGGGAGTCGGCATAATAAGCGATGCCACAGTGAGGAAATTTCCCCACCAGTTAATGAACCAGTGAATAAGAAGAGATTTATAAATGACTCTCACCATCTGTAGAGTGCTTACTTTGACTTTAAAACAATATTTTGTAGGATTTACGTGTGCGTTTCCTATGCTTACATTACAAAAAATTACACAGAATTAGCCCAGGGAAGAGAGAAAAGCGAACCCATCTGACCTGACTGCATGTCCAGAGCGGCCTGGAGCTTTGGGGGACAGTAGATGGCGTTGGCGGTGGTCCTGGCTGAGGTGAGGGCTGCGCGGGCCTTGGGCAGGTTACTGAGAGCGTGGTACGTCTTACTTTCAAGCAGCTGAACCTCTACCAGAAGAGCTTTGTCATCCATCTTTTTCAGCTCCTGGAGCAACTGGGTGCCTGAGGGGTAGAGAATGAATAAGATTTCATTTCATGCATTTTAACTGTTGCAATAACTTTGTAAAGCACTCGGTAAACACCTTCGGGGATAAATGTTAAATTATAGACCTGATGTGTGCTCTTCTTTCCCTTCTCATTAGAAGTAAAAACATGTCTTACTGCTTTGCAAACACTGATTTACAAGCTACCTTTGACAATTTGGAGCAAATGTTCTAACAAGGATGACAAACTTACATACAGCAACTTTTTAACTTGTTTCAAACTTCAGTAGAATAAGGTTGCATCAATGAAAGCTATATTTTTTGTTTGCTTTTGTGTTTCTTGGCAGACTAGAAATCATCTGTGTGGTAAGCCACATATTAATGTCTGCCTTTTCTTACAGTCCCTGAAGCAGGAGACAGATGCTGCCATTTACCAAAAGATAAAAATGTTTTGTCTCTCAGCACTCACCAAGCGCCAAGGCCTCCTGGTATCTTTTGGTGTCAAAATAGAGTGAGATCAGTCGTGCCTGTAAGAAGAGAGAGTGCCGTTAGACAAGCAGAGAGCAGCTGTGCCAACTTACTGCCTGGTACTAAAGCTGCAAAAAATGACCAAGATATACCAGGTTATAATATAAATCAAAAGACAGGAACAATAGTTTTGACCTCCTAAACATCAACAGGCTAAACTAAGTCCCTAAAGCTTCAATAACAAATTCTGAGTTATAATAATTCCAGTTATTGATCTTTGCTAAATACGATTCTTCATTTCACACCTACAAACCCCAACTTTTCTTCTAAAAATGTCAGACAAAAATCAAGGTCAACACAAAGTTTAGTTTATTAAATTTACTTGTCAAGGACCATGTACGACAAAACATGAATCCTGTACAAAAATAAGAATGATAATTTTAGATCAAACTACTAGCCCTTCAGTTCCTGGACAGGTAGTAAAAAAATAATAAAAAAAACTGGTGTTAAAAAACCTTGCACTTTGCTTTAATCAGTTCACTGACATTTA
This sequence comes from Serranus cabrilla, assembly GCA_903364295.1. Taxonomy (NCBI): domain Eukaryota; kingdom Metazoa; phylum Chordata; class Actinopteri; order Perciformes; family Serranidae; genus Serranus; species Serranus cabrilla. The sequence goes on along the minus strand of CAFUXE010000308.1, from coordinate 562,120 downwards.
GGCCTGCATGGTGGCATAATCTTGTTTTAGCTCGCCCTGTGGCCCTTTAACATGCCAATCATTATGAGGCAATTCATGGCCAACAGCAACATTTTTATATGTCATTCACACACTTCTTGGCAGAACGTGCTTAATTACACACACTTCCCACATTTTCCAGAATTACTTCTTACAGGAAGTGCCAGTCAGAACCAACTGTTCTCAAAGGTGGATAATAGTAGGTAATCATTTTAGTTGAGTCGCAGCGTTACACAACTGCCTGCCGTTAGAAGACGAGCATGCTCATTAAATGTTACAAAACATGAAGACTGAAACAAAACCTGGGCTGCTGTTTTCTGATGCTCACCACCAAGGCTTTGGGTAGAGTTAAAACCTCAACACAGATCTTAACATGATAAATAAGATGAGTTTTTATCAAAGTGCATGAAGACTTCTCTCAGCCTGAGCTCACAGTACACACATACTGTATTTTTTTACTCTCCCATAACTCATAATGTGTCTTGAGGCAAACCATGGTCCCTCTTCTCAGCTTTCGCTCATTCATACATGCTACAGTGTTATTTATACTTCAGACATAGAACTCATAAAATCTTGTTGATCCTGTATTTTGTAATTCAGCCAAAGCTCCCAATAAACCTGGCTGTGAGTGTAAACCTGCTGGCAGTCATTTGGCCACAAAGCCCATTCTTGGCTGCAATTCACAGGGTGATGTCATCATAGACAGCAGTGTGAAGTAGCTGCTATAGCATCCCTTGTTATTACTTTCTTTAGACAAGATTACAACCTCTCTTCATCACAATTATCAAGTTTCCTGTATTCAGTTGGTTTCAAAGTCACGCCACAGTGGTGGTGTTGTGTATCTACTAACCAAATACTTCATCATAATCTGTTTAAAATTACAGCGTCTCTCACTGCATGAGTCGGGACATGTTAAATATGATCCCTCCCAGAGCTTCTATTCGTGTTTGGGGATATCTCATTTGTTTGCACAATCATTAATCATAAAGGTTATATATCAGCGCTAACAAGGTTTGAGTGAGAGGATGACTACATCAGCAGTTTGCGATAGTTTGCATTCCTAGATTTCTGCCTCATCAGCAATAAAGGTGTCACACATAATGCAAAGAACTAACCTCAGACAGCATATCTGGTGCGCTATATGTTTTTGCAAATACTTTTCGAACCCCTAATGTGCTTCAGTCCACTGAGGTTCTATATCATATGGGTTTATATTTTATTTAAACAATACTGTTTTCTTTCACTCTAAAACTTAACTGGTGAGAAATATGGTATTGCATATTAAGCTACATTTATTGAGTTTGACAGCAACCACAAACGTATTCTAGACCTCCTTACCTCGAGAGCCTGTCGTAGGAAGGTTCTCTTCTCAGTCTTGGCCCACTCAATGCATTCAAGACACAGCTCAACCTCCTGCCCAGTTGCTGCCTCCATGTCAAGAAAGAGGTCCAGCAGAGAGCGGACCAGCCGGGCCGCCTTGGCCTTGCTGATGGAAATCAGAAAAGGCCTCACAAATTTCAGCAGACCCCCTAGTTCTGGAGACACAAAAAAAGAAAAAGACAAAACTTCAGGGGGTGAAGATAGAAAACATAACATAGAATTTGTTCATATGTTCAGTTTAATATCTATTCTGACTCTGAATTAAATGGACATTAAAGTTTGACCATTACCAGCAGCCTGTCCCGTCTTGGCCAGGAGCGTCCCAAGCTCCAGGATGCTCTGTTCTTTGACCCTGACGGCTTCCTCATCGTTCTCTTGGACATCTCTCCTCACTGTTGAAAAGAGGCAACAAGTTGATATCAGACAGCATTTTAATGAGTTAATTCCAACTAATTTTATGTATACATTGTTAGGTTGACAACAAAAATAGAGGAACCAATTCATCATCAAAGTAGTTTAACATGCAAAACTGACATAAATTGCTGTTTTCAGTTACTAAAAATGGTTTTATATTACATAAAAATTAATGTCTTTTGGGTTTTGGAATGACAACACAAGACTTTTTAAGACATCACCTTAGACTTTGAGAAACTTGGATGGACATATTTCACAATTCTGACATTTTATAGACCAAACAAATATTTGACTGAAAAAAGCAGCAGATTTGCAATTATGAAAATTATAGTTAGTTGCAACCATATTTATAACTTTAGTATGTACCAACTGTAAATATTTTAAGTGAAATTAAGAAACGTCTGTCTGAGCTATTTCCTGGACATTTAACTGTTGTATTTATTAACTTTTTAGGGAGTCTCTCTTGTCTGGTTAATTGTTGTTCTGTCTGTTGCCACTTTATTGTTGTTTTGATTGTTCGTACTATGTGTAGCAAACCCTTGAAAACAAGAAGAACCATCTGGGTAATTTTGCAGAACGTACTTTTCTATCAAGCTGCCACTAGATCAATTCATCCCAGTGCCGAGAACAAAATCAATGTTGTCTCAAAAGTTTGAGAGAAATAAACTGTGAAGCCGGACAGCTTGACAGCTAGTGGGCTGTAGTGACAAGGCAATTTAAGGACAGGGATGCCTATGGGAAATGTAAGACCTGTTTACAGTACATCATAATGCAATTTCCATATGATTGCGCAAACATGAGAATACAAGTTAACCTTTGCCACATAGTCATACACGTACGATAAACAACAAAACATGTAGTAGCTCTGGATAGCTGCCTTTCACTGTGTTGATGAAACGGGTTAAAGGCTTTTGACAACAAGCTAAAGACGTTAGCCACAACAGCAACCATGCTAACATGACACTGTTAAGTAGAGCTAATAGTAGTTAGCTTAAAAACTGTGTTTAATGACATAACAACACAAGACCAAAGTACACAGGCAAAAACATAACATTAGTGATAAATACTAACAAATTTCACGCCCAGGCCTAAAATTGCTAACGGGCTAACCCGCTAACATCCACTAGCAGTTGCCGTTACCCACCTTCAACAGTGAGTCAGCACCGGCTCTCGCTATTGAACGCCACTAGCTAGCATGCTAACCTCGCCGCCTGACACTGACTAGTAAATAATAAACTCCGGAGCTTAGAGAAAATGCATCCGTCTCAAACCCTCCGACGAACACCTACCTATTGAATGGAGAATGTCGATAGAGGCGTTGCGGTCCGTGCTAATGAGAGACTGGGCTCTCTGAAACTCAACCACTGCTGCAGCCGCCATCTTCCTTATTCAAATGCTGCCTGAATGAAAATTACGTGCGGGGACTACGTTACTTAGCGCGTGTGACGTCAGCGTGTCACTTGCATGCCGGGAGTTAGAGGCGTGCAGGGAAATGTAGTCACTTCAGAAAAAAGGGTCGAAAACATGAATCACAGGCTCCTTTTCCTACGCATTTAATTTAAGGTGTGTTTAGCATGAAAGTCAGGCAATTATTTTGTTAATTTATGTCGTAATGGGTAGTAGACCTGAATATAGGTAGTATATTGTGAATAAATATTCAGGTTAATCCAGATTATTCTTTTTTTATAAATGAAAAGATAATTTATTGGCGTGTAATGTAATTTCCATTCTAAATTTTAATAAATAATAATAAATGCGGCAAAAAAGGTTATATCAGTCTTATTTGGATCATATGAGTCATTTGTGGTTTCATTTTAAAGTATGATAAATAAATAAAAACCTTGATCCACTTTATACGTCATGTGCCAATAATTCAATACATTCCTTTTATTCTGTGTTCGTTTAAGAACTACAAATCATCTAAAGCAGTAGTCTACGTAACAAATCTCCTGTAAAATAAGTAGAAATTAAGTAAATAGCTGTAGCATCTATAGCCCATAGGACGAAAACACTGATCATGTTGTTGAATTAGCAATGCAAACAACAAAAAAATGCTTACAATAGAAAAAAATGTATACTGTATCTTGTTTGTGGTCAAAAGGGCAATCTCCGTCATATTTATAATGTAGGCTACTGGCTGAAAAAACAGCAATATGTGACCAAACGGCAAAATGATGCATTTGTCTGACTATATCTCATAATGGAGAACCACAGACACAGACACGCCCCCACTAGAGGACAGTAGGAACATATAGAGGACTGTATACAGAAAGGAAAGTAGGACAATAAAATGCAACCACACATTATTTATATAGGTTAAGCTATATAAATATACAGCTTGCCTACAAACGAGTGCTTCTCAATGAACACTGCTGATTGGATTTGACCTGTGCTGGGGGTGTTATAAAGAAAAACACGCTGCGGGTTCACCGGGTTCAGTTTGCATGTGCCTGCTGTGTATGGTGTGTCTATAGGCGGAGTTGTTTCCCAGCAGAGACAGCAGCGCGCACAGAGCGCAGAGCGGCGCCCCACCACCGCCTTTGCGTCAACCATCCTCTCACACAGCCAGTGACATAACACAACATCAGCCCTCGCAGCATCCGCATCTCACGGCCAGGAGGACCAGGAGCACATCTTCATCCGAGCAGCATCCATTCCACAACTGCCTCCCATCGTCTGCGCACCGCCGACACCAGGCGCGTTCATCCACCCGCTTTGCTTTTTTTATTTTTGCCTCGGACTCGGATTATTTTTTTTCTTTGTTGCATTTCTATTCTCGGAGATGGTTTTCATGTTTTAATCGCGTCTTGTGAGGAAAAACAAGCGGTGGCCGCGGAGCAGCATCGTTACAGAGCGGTTATATTGTCACTGAGCAGGAGATCTGGTGAGTTGTTTTTCATTTTCGGAACATATTGGTGCTAGAAGAGCAGGAGGTCAGATTTGTGTTTTGGATATATTTGAAAACAGATGATGCGCAGCTATGTTTAATTATGAAAATATGGAAAACCATGGGGAGAAATGAGGGATTTGAAGTCAAAGACACCTAAATGCAGCATCATAATGCGAGATAATGATGGATAAGAGGAAAAGATGAGGATGCTCTTCATTTCTTAGCCACCGCCTATTATGACCAGCGTTTTCATTTCGACGCAGACGCTCAGTTTCAGCACCATGGAGAGCACCCGATGTACACAACTCCTTATCACAGCAACACACCGAACAATACATGCTTTCATTTAATAAGCCACATTAAAAAAAAGCTCATGTTTTGGAATTTCGTCCCCCGTTGACGATCAGATTGATAACAGGGTGATGGAATGAAGCAGCTTTGGATCCTGCGCAAGCGAGCAAAGTCGATCCATCGACAGTCAAAGCAAAGGTACTGCAGCGAGCAGGAAAACATGTCGTGCAAAGAAAGAATCAAACACATCTCTGAGCGTTTCTGGTTTTTAAAGGAGGTAAAAACGATGTGACCTTGGATTCGTGCTTTAATATCCAGAGTTTTATATGCATCAAACGCGACCTTCACCTGTTATTAAGGTGTTTACGTTTCTGTCTTCCATTTTAGTGAGAGGGGTGGCGCGTGGCTCACTCTGACTCGTCGGCCATTGCCCACGAAATATGGCTCTCTCATGAAATGTTAATGAATCAACCATATAGGATCCATTGCAATCAAATGTAGAGGATGATATCCTTGAATAGCTGAAAAAATCACTCACATTATTATGTTTCTACATGCAGATGAAAATAATCTGCAGCACAATTTCACACTCAAATGTTCATAATGTTGATGTTTATTATTGATCATTTGTAGCAAAGAGGGATCTATGCTGTGTGAATTAATTAGTATAAGCTTCAGGCTGATCCATCCCACCACTTACTGAGTCAAATCAATACTGCTAATAAGCCTGAGGTGCAGTCAGATACAGCACATGCATGAGCACATTACTGGGCTGATAACCATGATATTATCAGATGGAAGCTGAATATGTATAGATATGACATGAGATCAAATGCATTTTATTTGCTTTTTGCACACATCCATGGATTCATGGATCTGATTGTCTGATTATTGATGTTTTGTGCCTCCACAGTGGCCATCAGGAGGCAGGCAGAGAGCTGAAATCCAGCAGTTTCAGTCGAGGTCATCGTTATCCCCTCAGAGCTGCTCACAGGATCATTTCTCAGGCTTTAGATGCCCAGCGGCAGCCTGTAGCCCGGGACTCCCAGCAGCAGAGAGGCTTTCACACCCCCCGGATCGGCCCTTCTGACCCAGCGCGGCTGCAGCCCCTGGACGCCCCCCACACTCACCATGGGAACCGTGCTGTCTTTGTCCCCCAGCTACCGAAAGGCGGCCCTGTTTGAGGATGGCCCGGCCACCGTGGGCCACTACACGGCTGTGCAGAACAGCAAGAACGCCAAAGACAAGAACCTGAAGCGCCACTCGCTCATCAACGTGCTCCCGTGGAAGCGGATTGTAGCGGTGTCGGCCAAGAAGAAAGGCTCCAAGAAGGTGCAGCCCAACGGCACCTACCAGAACAATGTCACCCACCTGAACAATGAGAACCTGAAGAAGTCGCAGTCGTGCGCCAACCTGTCCACCTTCACCCAGGACCAGAGCACCCCAGCTCTCACCAAGACCTCCAACAACACAGCGTCGTCCGTCAAGAAGGCCCCTCTGACGAACTCCAATGTGGCCCCCGGGACCCCCAAGAGAGTGATCGTCCAGGCCTCCACCAGCGAGCTGCTGCGCTGCCTCGGGGAGTTCCTGTGCCGGCGCTGCTACCGGCTGAAGCACCTGTCACCCACTGACCCAGTGCTGTGGCTGCGCAGCGTGGACCGCTCCCTGCTGCTGCAGGGCTGGCAGGACCAGGGCTTCATCACGCCTGCAAACGTGGTCTTCGTCTACATGCTGTGCCGTGACGTGGTCTCCTCCGAGGTGGCCACGGAGCACGAGCTGCAGGCCGTGCTCCTCACCTGCCTCTACCTGTCGTACTCCTACATGGGCAACGAGATCTCCTACCCCCTGAAGCCCTTCCTGGTGGAGAGCTCCAAGGAGACCTTCTGGGACCGCTGCCTGTCCATCATCAACCTGATGAGCGCAAAGATGCTCCAGATCAACTCCGACCCGCATTACTTCACTCAGGTGTTCGCAGACCTGAAGAACGAGAGTCAGAAGGAGGAGGAGAGGAGCCGCCTGCTCATCGGCCTGGACCGGTGAGGAGATGCTGGGGGGAGCAGAGGGGTCCGGGGAGGGAGGGGGGGCATACTCCAGTCTGGCATTTTGACACGTTTGAAAGATTATTGGGGATGCTATTTATTTATTTATTTATTTATTATTGTCCAAAGTGAAGTGGGAGGCCAATTAGGTAGTATTTGACATTTATACCAACTTTGTATCTATAGGACTGAATCAGCTCTGCAGGGGGGGAGAGTGATCTTCACAGTGAGGGGGAACAAACCTAAAAATGGGGTTTAAAAACATCCCTTCTCCTCCTGAAGTCGTGTAATTATCAAGGCCAAATTCTATTTTCAAACAAGCAGAGGATGGATTTTCTCTCAGCCTGAGAATGAAAGCTTTTTTTGACCATGATGTAAAAACAAAAAAATGCCAGACTCGGGTAAATCCTTTGCAGATATATATCTATATGAAATACTGAAATCTTACAAAAACAATTGAGACAAAAACATTAGAAAAGGAAGCGTACATCTACAGCAATGAATGTGGAGAGGACTGAGGCTGCGGCAGCCTGCCAGTGACCTTCTGACTGTTTCACTGCCTACAGCAGGAGGGTGAGGGCCATCGCCTGACTGGCTTTCTTCATGCATCACGGATGAACAGGCACCCGGCTGCAAACTGTGGCTCTCTGGAATGCCAACACCACGTCCCGTCCATTAATACGGATACCGCTGGACATTTTTTGCTGCAATGCATATCTGAAAGAACAGCAGGGGCCATCAGTGCTGGATCCATATTTTTGTGGGTTTCTGTTTGTGGCTCTACAACAGGACTTATAATGTACAAGGGAATGGACAGTAAGCAAAGTGGGACTTTGGATGAGGAGGACAACAGCCAGAGGAGAAAGACCGACTTTATTTTCATCTAGAAAAAAAATAAACCAACAAGTTAATGGATGTTTTACTCCCCAGAGGCTTACACCTATGGAGGCTTATTTATTGCTTTTCTGGAACAAGTTTTCTTTTCATTTCTTTCTTTTTTTACTTAGAAATGTAATGTTTTGCACGTGTGCCATGCAATTTTACAGAGTTTCCGGGAGGGAAGGAACAACTGTTACTTTTCTTCTTTTTACTTGATTTGTAAACCAACTGCATCTGCATTAGAGAATGCTGTGAACAAAGTGACACTAGTTTATTTAGCTCTGCTTGCTAAAATAGGCTATTTGTTTACCAGGGAAATTCTTTTTGTACTTTTTGTCGATTTTGGAATGATGTTTGATTTTGTGCTTATGATTCAGCATAGAAAATGTTAAAACAGTGCCATATCTTAGATGAAAATCCCACAGGTCTGAGGACTCTGAAGTGCTGTTTGTCCAGCTGTTGAATGACGGGATGGATTTTCATCTACTACTAACTACTTACTGACACCTAATTTATTGCCATTTACGTATTTATTTAGGCACATTTAATGTAAATGAGAGATCATGATGAGACGTTGAGGGGAGGACATGAGGAGAGTTTGCTGGGAGCAGGTGTGCTTATCTTTGGTGGGAATGAAGATCGATCTGGTTTATGCAAATGAATGTTGCGGGGAATTTATCGATGAATACCTAATTAAAAAAACCAATGTTGAATCTGACCGTCACCAAAGGATCGTCATCTAGGACACCTTGACAGATCACATCACTGACCTTGGGGGGGGGGGATGCCCTTAAAAACACCTTTAACCTGCATGAGGAGCTAACCAACCTGCTGCCCCACATATCAGACAGAAAGCACACACACAGATTATTTCAACGACACTCGTTCAGCATCACTGCAGAAAAGCACAGCTTACCTTGAGGATAATCCATCAGCATCACCTCTGTGTAAATCAAACGCGGGGTGGCATCACATTCATCCAGGGGCGGCAGGAGACGAGGCGACCTCCACGGGAGTAATCACATTTTCAATCACAGAAACCGCTCGACTACAGACATGACAACCAAAACAGAAAGCATGCAGAACGATTGTTTTTCTGTTCCAGAGGAGAATCAATCTCCACAATGACTGCAATCAGTATTTCCATGCAGAAATCTACGAGAAATGTTTTTACTGGTTTGCATCTCATCTTAATATAGACAGCCTGTGCACACACAGTGTTCTCCAGTGAAACATCCTGTTTTAAACTTCTCTGCTGCTGTGTTAGTGTGAATCAGAGAGCAGCTCCTCTGCTGTGGGACGTTCGATCAGTGAGAGAAAGTTCATTTGGAGTGTTTGAACTGGCACAAAGGGGGACATGCACTTTGGATTGGCTTCTGCTTGGGCAGGAAGAAAAGCAGGGCACTGGGGTAAAGGGCCTCACAGAGAGACCCAGAATCTTTTTCTCTTTGTCCACTTTCCCCCGACTCACTTGAAACGTGCCATTTTTTTCCACTTTGCATCATTGAGTAGTTGTTTGAGAAAAATACTTTCAAAAGCTTATAAAATATGAAAAAAGACTCAAGTGATAGTTAAAGATTTCTGTCAAATTCTTTTCTGTATCTTGTTGCGTACTTTGTAGATAAAAAAACGAAACAGTGGTTAAGAACTTCAAAAAGGGAGGCATTCGCTGGCTGCATGTGTGCGCGAGTGTGTGTGTGCGTGAGTGAGTGAGTGACAGCGTTTTATTTGTACAGAAGAATGTGTGACATGTTGTTTTCTTATGGACACGGAGCATACACCGACCACACTGGAATAAGACTGGGGTTCCCTCGGCGGGGTGTAGATGCTGTTCAATAAAAATGTTCTTTTTGAAAAAGACAAAAAAGCTGTTACTGTAATTGAAACTTTTTTCAGTTAGTTTCTGCTTATTTTAATTTATTTTTGTACTGTGATGGAAAAATAAAAATGCACTGATCGTTCAAGACGGCCGCTTGTCTTTCTTCGCTGCTGGATGTTGGTTTAGTCCAAACCTGCACTTTGTAAACACGCTGTGAGACATTTAACATCAGCAGTTCACACACTCACACCTGGAGCTGCTGCTCAGACAGTCTGACCTTTGACCCCTGAGCTGTGTGGTTTATTTGGGGGTTTAATTGGAGTGATGGAGGTTCTAACTGCCCACAGGTCAGGGCGTCCTTGAGGAAAACATTGAGCCCCAGATTGATCCCTGTGTGTGTTTACATGGTTAACATTTAAGTTGCATTGGACAAAGAAATATGACTTCCTGCTCTGACTGGATCAGTTCTCTGCAGATATACGCAGGTTTTCATATCATATACTATGACATCAACTCTGCAAGTCATGTTATTCAGCCAGTTATCAATTATTCAGACACAAAATGTTTTTCAGATGCTCTGACTGCTCGCAGATCAGTTGCATCCGGTGACTCAGGCTGGTGGGAGGATGGTCCTGTGCAGTCAGCCTGGTCCAGCTGATAGAGTTTAATATAAAAATAATATCAGCCACAGATCAATCTGTAACCTTCCTAAATCCTCCCAAACAGAGCGCTTTTCTTCCCAAGATAAGTTAAAAAGGGCCCAAAAAATGAGATTATGAAAAATTATGTTTACTTTGTTTTAGTTTCCTGAACTTCTGCTGAAGATCTTCTTCTTCTGCAGCCTTTTCTTGGTGGCATTTCTCCAAATCTTGATTGAGTATTAGTTCAACACATAACAGCTGCACATTTAGTGTTTTGGTCATCATTAAACCCACCTGGTGATGAGAATTTTTAGATGAACTTTTGGTGAATCCAGAAAATTCTTCACATAGAAAATCGAAGAGAAATGTAGGAAAATGTTGCTGCAGGAGGCCGTGCAGCTCCTGCCGTGTTTGCAGAGGCATCAGTGAGCGTGCCTCGCACAGACAGATTAGTTTGGGTCAGTTCACTCTTTGCATATCACTCTCCGTCCATTAACTTCCATTTATTTACCCACCAGGTCAGTCAGTGCAGTCTTCCTAAGCCTCTGCCCTCTGGGGAGGAAAACCAGAGTCATCCCACTCTGCAGCAGATAGTCATCCATCACCGCTGGATTATAACCCCTGCTGAGGCGGCTGCTGATGGCTGACACAGTGGCAGTGGGAAGCGGCGTTGTCATGCCGACTGCAGGGGTTTTAGCCGCTTCGACGTCACCCGGTGAAACAGCTGTTAGTGGGCGGATTAACGCCGATCAGCACGTCACAGAGAGTCAACACTGATGCAAATAAATTTATTAATAACATGATTAATGAAATATGTTTCATTATGGAACATCCTGGAATGCAGAATCTGCATGAATACATTTGCACAAAAAAGAGCATTACAAAGGTGAAGTTCCCTTTGGACTTGGTCTGGATATTACAGAACATTTACGGTGTCTAATCACAAATATAAACTTAATATAAAATTAGGCACATACTGAGTGATGTTTACATACAGAGAATGGAATAAATTACGGAAGAGAAAATGGAGTTTCTTACCCTTTGGCTAAACATGGATGGGCTTGATAAGAGTTTTGTGGAGGAACATGATGGCACAACGTCTCCTTCTGTTACACTCACATCGTCCTTTTATAAAGTGAGTATTAGTGATTTTCACACCTGCAGTAAAGCTGATAATCAATAATCTTTGCTGATTGGGTCTGAACAACAGAAACAAATCATTAAACAATAAAACTGATGATATTCCATATCCCAACACTGAAATACTGTGTGAATTAAAGCCTGATAAACCTTTTACCTCTGCGTTTATTTTGACTCACTAAATGTGTATTAATCTGCTGCTACAAATAGTCCCATTTTCAACCTCAATAACCACATGAAATCACTGAAAAAATTTAACTTATGATATATTTGTGAGCTGTTTTTAACGATTTATGCCTCAGCAGGAAGCACTGGCCACAGACAGGTGGAGGAGAGGTCAAGACTGCTGGTTTTGGACTTTAGATATAAGATATAAGATATAAGATATAAAATGACTCTTCTTATCCTTTAATAGGTTTTTAACCCGCTGTATTTTTTATTTCAGGTTGATCTACTCAGCTTTGTCTCATTTTTGGGTTTTGGCTGCAGCTTGATACTCCTGTTGTTGGACTTGTTTTGTTGCTGGTGTAGTTTCTCTTTTTGTTTCCACGCCTCCCGGGCACAGGATGGAAAGAAGGAAGAAACAAAAACACAAAAAAAGGAAAACCTTCACTGCCCTGCAGGACGGTACAGTCAGAGGAGCGAAGAGATTTGACAGAGGAAGGAAAGGAGGGAGGAGGAGTGGAGAAGGAGAAGAGGCCAAGCGAGGCTTTGTTCACCCCCCCCCTCCTTCTCTCTTTTGCCCTAAGAAAGCAAAGAGAGAAGCGCTGAAGTGAGGAGTGACACGGACTCCATCCTAATGATGAGCGCTGAATAGCAGAGCAGAGAG
>CAFUXE010000308.1:507930-518708 GCA_903364295.1 Serranus cabrilla | reverse complement strand
GGAGGAGGCAGGAATAGAAAATCAAATGAAAGGAAAGAAAGCTGGTGAAAGCAGCAGATGAGTCACAGCTCAGAAAGGATGTTCGGCCTTTCTTCAGTCTTTAACAGAAACACAGAGATGATCGGAGGATTAATTGGCTCTCGGCCTTCTGGTATTTTTAAACAGACTGTACGAGCAGCAAACACACGGCGCCGCGCGCCAACAGGAAGCTGCAGCGTTAGCATCAGCGCTAATCAACCACCAGCTAACTGCTTTCCCCTCTGAGTGACCTCCGATCGATTCCTCCTCCTCCTCCTCCTCCTCCTCCTCACCTTGACCAATTCTCTCCCAGCTTGACATTTAAAGAGGCCCTGTGTATGGTTATAATCAGTGATATGATGGGGACTAAAGATCTCCATCCACCTGCTGTGATGCACATTCTGCTGCATCAACAAATGCTAAAAAACGTGTGAAAAGTCTTTAAATATTGCAGAAAACATGCAGAATTTGGTGCATTGATAAAAGCAAATGCACTGGAAACACGTTCAGACAATAAATGTTGATGTAAAAGAAGACTATGACTTCAACACAGTTTTAAAATGAAAAAAGTCTCCGCATTAATACACAAAACAGACCTTACGGATTCTAAAAAATCTTAGTTGTTATGATGAAAAAAAAGCTCGTTTTCATGGGTTAAAATGGCTGTAATGTCTCTACTTTTCTGCAGAGATTGGATATAATGTGTGAGTGTGAAAGCTGCCCCCTGCCCTTCTACAGCACTGATGGCTCTCCATATGCTATCACCTCAGTGTGTGTGTGTGTGTGTGTGTGTGTGAATGAACAATAACTAAACCCTCCTCAGCTCACGCTGCTCCCTCTCTGCCACCATCTGTCTCCGTCTCCTCTTACAGCTGCAGCGCCGTCCGTCTCCCGGCTTCTAATTCCTTCTTGTCACTTTGTCAGACTGAACGCCGGGGCGTCTCGTCACAGTTGTCACCGCACAACCGGCCTCGTATCTCGCTCATTTCAGCAGACGACGGGGGCGGAACCGCCTCACGGATTTATGTTATTACACCTTCACTTCCTGTCCCATTTCTGCCTCACCTCCGAGGTCAGCGGCGCGCACAAAAACCTGCATGAGCAATATATGTTTCACAGCCGGAGAGACGAGGAATATCGCCGATAGTTTGTTTATGCATTCATTAAAACGCTGCGTTTGAGTGAACATATTCTGGTTTGTTAACACAAACATCATAGTTTCGACGTCTTTAATATGAATCTACAATGTAGAAAATATAATAACAATAAAGAAAACTATTGAATGAGAAGCTGTGGCCAAATGTTTGACTGCTGCTGCACTTGACTTGGGACTTCCTGTAGTTTTTGCTGTTTTTTTGGAAACCTCAAAGAGACTACAAGACACCAGGAAGTCTCCTGATCCTCTCATGGAAGAAGCACCGTAACCCTGACGACTTCTTCTGATCAAAAACAGGTAAAAGAAAAACAAAACTGCAGCGTCTTATCAAGACATTAATGATATCTGTGCAAGAAGAGAAAAGATATTCAACCTTTAAAGGAACTGATTCAGACAGAGCTTGTGAAAAGTATGAAGTTAACACACACACACACATGCATCACACACACACTTTGCCATGGAAACAGCCTCCTGTGCAGTGTGCATGTAGCAGCCTGACTGGGCCTATCACAGTGTGAATATGAATTAAAAGCAGCCAATTGTGGAGCTGAGTGAGTGAGGTTTGTGCATGTTGACATGTTGCCACAGGATGAGAAGTGAAGCAGAGAGAACACGGACACATACAGCAGGAAGCTCAAACTCAGCTACAGGTGAAAGAAAATCAGAAAACTCAACAAGATGAAACATCTCCAGCAGGGCTGCAGCTAATTATTATTTCATGATCAAACGATCGTCTGGGCTGCAAAATGTCAGAAAATGTCAAATTGTTTTGTCAGTAAGTCTAAAATTCAATATATTTATTAAAGAAAACATGAAACAGAAAGATTTTGTTGTTTTTGAAATGTGTTTTTCGAGCTTTTGATTGGCTGTTTTAGACACAAAAAAAGATATTTTAGTGGAGCTGGACTCTAACTTTCTATGTTTCTTATTTCCCACATTAAACAGTGTTTGGAGATGTATCTCTCCTTCTTTTAAGCCAACACAGTAAACCTGTTATCTGCACTAACATGTGTGTAATGTGTGTGTGTAGTGAAGGAGTGTGTTAAAGGACGAGCCGTACGTTGTAGAGGGGGATGCTCTTCATGGGCTTGTACTGCTTCAGGGGGTCCATCTTGTACAGGTGGCGGTCAGTGATGAGCACAGCTCGGTCCTCCGCCTTGTGGAAACGGTTGATCTGGGAAACACAAAGCTGCTCGTTAGTCACCCTGCAGGGTGAGAGCACACACACACACAGCTGGGTTCATCTGTCTGACTCTATGAAACTCCTTCGTACCTTTCGAACGTTGCAGGAGAACAAAACTCTCATGAATTTGTCTTTCCGCTGCAGCTCGCTGGACACCAGCGTGAAGGATGAGGCCGTGTCAGGGCTGTCCCGCTTCTGCACGACACAAAACACACACACAAGTCCTCAGCACCTACAGGAATCCACACATTAGATAAAGAGCTAACACACATTCACTGGGCAGGACGATAAAACCAAATCTACTTAGAAATCTCTGTCAGGTTAGAAGTGCAACATTTTGTAAATGTGCTTTTTTGAAGCTGGTTAGTTTAGCTCAGCACAAAGTCTGAAACAGTTGGAAACAAATCGCTTTGCTTTGTCCAAAGCTAATAAAATCCACCTGCCAGCACCTTCAAAGCTCACCAACACATTGTATCGTGTTTGTTTAATCTGAAAAGTGTAAAAAGTGATTTATGTGCCAGACTGTTTCTTGGCTGTGACTTTGTGAGTCTCCTCTCACAAATTCTTTCTAAACACAAGCAGCCAAACAAGAACTTGCTGAAAAAATAATGTAAAATTGGCAAAATCAGATCTGATCATTTGATCAGAATCAAAATTTCTGATCGAATGTAATGATTTTGACCTGATATCTGGGCTGTACCAAAGAAGTTTTGATGTTTAATGCATGCATCACTAATAAAGATCTCAGAGGCACATGACCACAGTAACAGCTGATGCACTGTAACACTGACACTGTTACCGGACACATTAAAAGACAAACAACAACACAAATCTTACTGCATCTTTCATTCGGTCTGTTTTATGTACCAGCACCTTTAAAGCTCACTAACACATTGTACCTTGTTTGTTTAATCTTAACAAGTGTAAAAAGTGATATTTTCCTGGGATTTATGTGCCAGACTACTTCTTGGCTGTTACTTTCTGGAGTCTCCACTTGTTGCCTGGGAAACTGTGACATTTTGGGAAATACGCTCCACTTCCTTCTTGTAACAAACTCCTACCAAACACAAGCAGCCAAACAAGAACTTGCAGAACAAATTCATCCAAAACTGGCAAAATGTAAATGTAAATCAGGAACTTTCTGATCAAATGTTGTGATTTTGACCAGATGTTTTCTGCAGCACTGAAGGAGAATTAATGTTTGATATGCAGCATTAATAAAGATCCCCGAGGCACTTTAATGCACAGTAACAGATGATGCATGCACACAAACATCGGCACACATGCATGCAAACATCTCACTGCATCTTTAATTCTGTCTGTTTTAAAACACACCTGCCATGCATCTTGTTTCGTTATTTTAAAAATCTGAACAAAAACTGAAGTGTTTCTTGGGATTGCAGTGAAGCCTATTTCCCAAACACAAGCAGCCAAACAGGAACTTGCAGAACAAAATTCATCTGAAATTGGCAAAATGTTCATTTAAATCAGGAACTTTCTGATCAAATGTTGTGATTTTGACCAGATGTTTTCTGCAGCACTAATAAAGATCTTAGATGATGCATGCACACATACATTGGTGCACACTAAAAGACAAACATGCATGCACAAATCTCACTGCATCTTACAGACAAACCTCCACCCACAGGCCTACACACACACACACGCACACACTCACCAGGTAGTTTCCCTCCCAGGCTCTCTGCAGCCCCAGGTCGGCCCTCTGGCCCTTCAGGGCCTCCAGGCAGGCGACCTTGGCCCTCACCTGCAGGGTCTCTTCTGGAGAGAGGCCTTTGATCAGTGTCCATGCCCACCACCTGCAGGTGAACACACACACACACACACACACACAGAAGCATGAGCAGAGGATATAAAGACTCAGATTGAGCACACTGCTCGGGCCCCAGCTGTACTGTACTCATTGGCCTTTCGCTCACACCTCCTGACAGCCAGCATCATTCTGCAGGAAGGCTGTTTTCTCACTGTGCCGGCTTCAAATAGAAGAAAGCAAACAAACAGACGTTGGGATGAAAGGCAGTGATGAGTCTCTGATGGGGGAGTAAAATCAATGCCCAGCGTGAGCCGCGGGCAGCAGGAAACATGTGTTAAACTGCTTCAAACGGACTCATCTGGATGTAAAATAGCGCTGGAGGCCGTGTGCTCTCTGCTCAGGTCGGGTCAGATCCACTTTCACTGCAGCCTGTTCAGGAGTTTGACTCAAAGGAAAGCCGTTTAAAAGCTTTTTGTGCCAAATAGGCTCATCTTAATGGAAAGTGTGTGGTTCATTTTTAAACATTTAAATGCAGTTTGAGTGAACGTTTCCAATAAAAGAGAACTGACCCTGAAGCTTCATGAAAGGATCCAGTTAGCAGCAAATACAGCTGCTGCTGTTTGTGCTGAAAGGAGCCTTGAAGCAGCAGCAGCAGATATAAAGCCTCTCATGTCAGATTGGAACGGTTACATTTGGAAAACGGACCTGTTATAGATGCTCCGGAGTGCCTCTTCGAACTTGCGCAGGACTTTGGGGGGTGTGGGCCACTTCACGTGCCGGCCGTAGTCCTTCATGGAGCGCACGTT
Source organism: Serranus cabrilla (assembly GCA_903364295.1). Classification (NCBI taxonomy): domain Eukaryota; kingdom Metazoa; phylum Chordata; class Actinopteri; order Perciformes; family Serranidae; genus Serranus; species Serranus cabrilla. Next base: position 513,774 of record CAFUXE010000308.1, on the reverse strand, counting down.
CTTGAAGCGCCGGTTGACCTCGCGGATGTAGGATTTGACCTTGTAGCGCCGGTACGCCCGCAGGATGACGAGGGCCGCTCGCATCCGCCGGTACCGCATCCTGGCTATGGTGCCCCGCCACACCTGCAGGGACAGGACACATAAGGAGCATGAAGCTGCAATTAATGTGTGTTTTCATGTGTTTGCACCACAGCTGCTGCACGGCGTTAAAAGGATTCTTGTACTGTCGTGCACCTCCTTTTGAGGGACTCACAAGAGACAGATTACTAAAAAGAAAGGTCAAAATAGGACCAGCAGAGGATGAGATAACCTGAACTTCTTCAGCAGCCAAACTCCTACATTTCCCATGATGCACGGCAGTAGAATAGAACACTTCCTGACTCAGACAGATGCTGTATGCATCGAATCATCTCATCCTTTTTTGGATAAGGTTGTAAAACTGTTACATAAAACGTTTTTATTAACTTAAATTTTGCCTTAAACCAAACCAAACTTGCAAATGTTTTTTCTATGTTATATTTTTAGTGATTGTCGTTTTACAAAGATGCACTTTGATTTCTGCTACTTTTACCTGATAAATTCTAATATATTATAGAATTTTATGCATATATATCAAAATTAAATATATTGCATGTATTGACTGAATGTGAACTAAATTATGTCCACAAACCGACCCAGATGGGAAAGTTTTTACCCTGAAATCAATATATTTTGCATCAAGACAACTATCAACTTTCATGCAAAAGAATAAAACCAAATATACAAATTATAGGAAAATATATTCTGTATGCTTTCAAACTTGACATGCATAAAACAAGCTGATCTCATATTTTACAACCACAAATGTGATAAAGCTTAAATTTACAAAAACAAATGTATAACATAAAATAAATTATTTTTCGGGTGAGGTTTCCTTGAACACTCTCCTTCCAATGACCTCTCTGTATGAATCAGCAGAATTCCCCTTTCAGCACTGGAGGAGGAGGACGAGGAGACATTTACAGCTGCTGTTTCTACATTTTATTTATTCATAAAGGCAGACTCTCCACCAGTAACCAGGCTATTTTAAGCTCTTCTGCTGACCATAAAGAGAGAAATAAGACCTCTGCACTCAGGAACATATATCTATAAATACAGCTGCTGTAAAGGCTGATATAGAAATGTTGCATTATTCAATTACACAAAGCACAAAGTCATTACTTTTAGCATATTTATTTGCTACACAGCATTTCTTGTAATGTTTGAACAGACTAAAATAAAAGCCTAAATAAGGACCTCCAAGCCTGGCTGTAACCAAACATAGGTTGAGTGGCTATCAGACCCTATAAAACATGAATAATAGATGTAAGTGGGACCCCGGGGAGCCATAACTCCTGATCCGCCCTCGCTAAAATCACCACCATATGCTCCCCTTTTACTGTAGGCTCTCTTCCTCTCCTACACACACACACACACACACAGTCTCAAGTATGCATACATTTATTACATACATTGTCTCTAAATAATCAGCGATTTAACGTCACAGACCCAACAGTCACACATTACAGGCCCTCCTGCAGCAGAGAGGCCTGGATATCATGGGAGTGTAGTGCAAAGAAATGACAGAGATCATGAATATTTAATCTGTTAAAGTGTGGGGGTGGCCGACGGCGAAGAAAAGGATTTCCTGCATTTGCATATTAAAAGTGTGGAGGAGGCGTTTTCACCTGTAATCATTTGCAGAGAGGAAGAGAAGTCATGCACGGCTACACGCAGATTAATTCTCCTCAGTTTTCAGATGATAACCTTGCAGCTGCAGACGTGTGTTTAAGTCGTTCTCTGGCATTATTTCCTGATGTGAAATGTCACTTTGTAACTAAAGAAATGTAGCACAGAGCCGTAACTCACTGATCTAGTTCAGCATTACACAGAGCAGCCGCTCACACTGTCCTTCTGAGAAAAGGAAGGTTTCATTTGGAGCTTTTAAGCCCTGAAGTTTATGTAATCATGTGTTATGTCCAGTAATCTGAGATCAGCCCTATCAGGCTGCAAAAGCTAAGAATGTGTCCTCATGGACACCAAAGCCTACTGGCCTGCTTTCCTCCATAACAGCTGTACTTTCATAATAAAAAGCTTGTCTCTGACTTTGTATTTCCCGTCACATCTTTCTGTTGAAAACCTTCCATCTGCAAACAAATTCTCATGAAATGTGAAGGATTAAGCTTTCCTTTAAGGGCTGAAGGTAAATAAAGGGTTTGATTATCTGACTCATTCCCCGTCTGACAGCTGAAAACAGGCCTGCTTTTTTATTTTTAACGTTGAATCAGCCTTTATATTTTGACTTGTGCACAGAGTATTTATTTCCAAACACAGCATATTCTCTGCCTTCTCTTTATATTCATGCCAGCCAACATATAATCAGGAGCAGAAATAGCGCCTCTAATCCTCGCTGTTATTTGGGGCTTCTCTGGCAAAATGGCAGTTGACGACCTCATCCTCCACGCTGCACTGATACATAATGGATGAGAGTGAGAAAAGAGGAGCAGCTACATATTCATCAGTGATCGACCCTGAGAGGACGCTCCCACACGCTCCGGGTGACTGAGCCGTCTCTGCCAGGAAGGTTAGAAGTTACTTTCATTTAAATTCAGACTGTATTCAGAGTGTTACGGTAAATTAGGCAGAGCTTAAAGAGCAGCCGTCAGGTCAACATACCTGCCAGCCGGAGGAAAAACTCCACTCAGAGCATCTGAGGTGGAGTCTGGATCTTTTAAAGGTATAATATGCAACTTTCAGCATCTAATAGTTGACTAGAAGTATGTTATATATTTTTGTTGAGTTGTGTACTTACATTAAATTGCATTTCACTGCCAAAAGCTGACACAAGTCGACTTTTTATCCAGCTTAAAGCCACCTTTATACTTTACTTTTAAAGGTCCCATATGATGCAAGTTTAACCTTTTTCATCAATCAAGGTTATGAACTTTTTTCCTCAAAAAGCAACTCCCATTATCCCACACTCCTCCTGCATGTCACCACACACCAAACTGTCTTTTTTTAGTGTTTAGACTAAAAGACATCAAGTGGCAGAAATGTACATAGTGCATGTTTAAAGTTATAAATAATGTGGGAGATCCCATCAGCCTGATTTATACAGTAAAAGAGAAAAACTCACACTAATGAGTCATTCTGCTGCTTCAGCACCACGGACAGCGACATCAATCTAACTTGTTATTTTGCTAACAAAGGTGGTTTACATCACCTGCTGGAGGATTACACTACATTTAGTTTCTATTAGACACAAAACCAGAGCAAGGATCTCCAATATCCACACTGATTCAATTCCAAAAAAGTTGGGACATTGGCTACAACGTAAATAAAACAGAATGCAATAATTGGCCAAAATGTTCAACATCTGTGTTCAATCAAAACCTGCACAAAACAAACAGACAAACTTTGTTTTTTGCAAACATACACAGCATCCCAACTTTTTGGGGAATTGGTGGAGTAATTTTTTATCATTTCAACAGCTGTTAAGAAAAAGTAACAGAATGTTTTTTGGGTGATTTATATTCATTAATACAGTGAACGCTGCACACACACACAAACACAAGAAGTAGTTGGAACTCTAAAAAATGCAGAAATTAAACCTTTTCTTTCACAAAGATCTTATCTGTGAAAACCCCATAAATACAGTATTTAACATCCATTATTTTCCAACCATTTAAAACCTATAATGTCCTTTTTCCACTCAGTATTTGAAGCCCTCCGCTCTGAGCCGGCAGTGTCCGGCTCCATATGTGCTCACATGATACACAAAGCAAAAAGTGGCCAAATCAGATTTCCAGTGAGAGCTGAGCGGAGATGTTGCCGGGTAGATTCCACATGGTGCCCAGGCCTCTGCCAGATTAACAACTGTGTTGATCTAAGCAACAAATCACTAATCACACTGTAAACGAGCGAGGCTGGAGAGGAGAGCACCAATGAATCAGATAACAAACACATAAAGTGTCTTCAGTGTCTGTGGAGCCTCATTAAGGCGGCTGACAGGTGGAAAGTGGCGAGAGCTCAGAGTTATGACGGGGCCATGCAGGCGCCCACAAACACATTTTCTGCCTCTCGATGACGCTGCCGAGCTGATGAAGACGACACTCGGGGGATTGTGGATAAATCAAGCCAATAACAAGGCCCCTGACGGTCTGCCCCCTCACTCTGCCGGCCAATAAAGCCATCTGATCATCCTCTCAGAGACTCTGCCCTCTCCACGCTCCAGGACCCGGGATTTACGAGCTCATCAAAGCCAGATTGGGGATCTTTCGTTGCAACAAAGCGGGACAGATTGCTGGGTTTTTTACTTCAGGGGGGGAGAGAAAACATTCACATTTCACATGAGCCAGGACAACAGGAGAGAGGTCTTCAATCTGGAAGTACTGCAGCTCTAATAAAAGGCCGTTAACTGAAGTGCAGAGTTGGCGATTTAAACAGGTCCAATACAAAAACAAGCCTCCAGCTTGTTGTCACCCTGACGTGCAGAGACAGAGCGGATACACTCCGCTGAGCGCCTGAGTTCAGCGTCCTCTGGGGATATCCAGCCGGTTTACACTGACATGCTGGATGCACACGGGGGCCGAAACAGGAGCGAGATGCTGCGACGTGCTCTGACCGCAGGCCGTCACAGGGACACCGGGCCAATTATCATAAATCAATAAAGTGCTGGCAGTAACACCACTCTCATTCCTTCACTCATAACTCCCATAATGATGTGGTTTTAAAGCCTGAGCTCCGGACTAACACTCGATGTGACACACGTGTTCAAAGAGATCCTGAACGACGACGTCTAAGTGGAAGAGACGGACTGAAGATTAGATTGAACGGCTCTGGACGTCCCATCCATCAATTAGACGGAGCCGGATGAACAGATTGGAAGAATATTGCCAATCGTCAGCAGAAAATAACACACACTGTTCAAACATCGACTTATTGAGCAGGAAAAGGATGAACACACAACACTGTAATGTCAAACAGTCGATGCTGGTCAGTATCAGGACCACAACAACAACACAGCAAGTCTGTAGCTCTTCAATGAATAAATGGTAATGAAATAACCACATTTTATAAACTCCTGTGTGAAAGTACTGAAGATTTTCTCTTTTAATAAATAACTTCGTGCAAAAATAATAATAAGCTCAAAGAATAAAAAGCTGTTTACATGCACACAAGTACAGATTAAGACAATTATTGTGTTAAATCATTTGCATTTAAAAAACAAACAAATTTAAAATTGTTGAGGATACAAAACAAAAGGAGGACCAACTTTAACGCAGGTTTAATTCAGGTTTAATGCAAATTAAACTCCAGTTTATTATTATCATCATCATAATTGTTCCATCTAAACAGTATTTTCTCTATTTTTGCTGCTTTTCTTTTATTATCCAGTAACTTAGAGGAAATATTTACATATTTTTGCAAAAGTTTGCATTTTAAAGTTTTTTAATCCATTTGCTTAATTTATTTCATGTTATTTTCTGTTTTTAACAGATTTTAAAAAGTATTTTTTATCTTTTATTAGTGGCAGTGCACAGTGACTGAGGAGTGAAAACTAAATCTGAAGAAATAAAACTGATAATCTTTGATCTTTTAAAGTGTTTTACCTGCTGTGAACTGCAGGATGTTTCTGTTGATTCTGCAGCAAGTCAGAAGTAGAATCAGTGGTGAGAGAAAACAGCAAAGTAAAGACACAGAAGAGGAAATAAAAAGAGTTTCCACATCACAGCTTCCTGCAGATCAGAGGAAACACATCTCCTCTCCTCAGTGTGATTGAACAAAAAGTTAAATCGTTCTCACGCAGTGAAGTTTCTGAGGAGG
>CAFUXE010000308.1:474176-490154 GCA_903364295.1 Serranus cabrilla | reverse complement strand
TCCCAACACAGAACTGCAGCCAGTAAAATAAACTAAAAGTCTCCATCAGCTAACATCTGCAGAGCAAACACTGACCCCAGGTCAGTCCTAACGGGAGGCTTTATCTCCGTCATCTGATCCCGAGCAGAAACGCTGCGTGCTACAGAGTAAACGGGCTCATGTCGTGTTCAGTCGGACCATTAGAGGGAATTAGAGCGCGAGGCTTCCTGATTATTCAAACTAACAGGATCATGTTCAGGCACTAATGGTTCCTCACTGCAGGCTGTGATCTCAGCTTCCTGCAGCACCAGCACCTCACAAATCAACGTTTATTGTTCATTTCATTGTTTCTTTATTTGCAAATGATGCCAGAGATGTGTTAAATCAACCGACAAATCTCTAATTTAACTGAAAAACTCAGAGCAAATATGTCACGTTGGCATGCTCAGCATTGAAACTAGACCAAGAAATTATATCTTTTTTAATCAAATTATAGATTAAAATTGCAGAAATGACGACCATAATCTATTTGAGCTTAAGGCGAGGTTTTACAAGTCATTATATTTTCTTGAAAAAAACCCCCAAAATATTCAATTCAGTATATTGTTAAGAAAAGGAAAACTAGAACTATAAATAATGAAATTTTTGGTTAATAAATGACTTAAACTAGAGCTGCAATAATATGTTCATTTGTCCATTGACGGAACATTATTAAGGAACTATTTTGATAATTAAAAAGTGATTTATTTCTTTATTTCTAAACAAACAACTGACAGATTTCTTGAAATAAATTCCATCAGACCATCAGATTAATTGTGACGACGTCTCACATTTTTTCTCTGTTGAGTTAAATATTTTCAGAACAGATGAAAAACTCCTGGTTTCAGTTATTAACCTTTTCAGGAGAGTTCAACCACAACAAATAGTTCCTTATGGACAGATACAGATATTATTACAGCTCTAATTAAGTTTATTTTTAATTATTACAGCACGGTAATATCTTTTCATCATTATATTTAAATGTTTATGTTTCACATATTCTCTAAACACTCGAAATGTGCAAAGGTGCCAAACAAAAACACAAAGTTTATCAGAGATTTATGAGCTTTCAGCTCAAATTAATCTGCAGGTTTCCAGCTTTCGTATAAAACCTCCATGTTGCATTTATTGTTTATGAGAAAGGAAACATGATGCATGATGCAGACGTGTGTTCATCGTCCCTACCTTGCGGCTGGTGTAGTGCACGTGTTTGGCCAGCTTCCCGTTGAGTCCCTGGAGGAAAACCTCGTCTGTGACTTTCCCCACATTCATGCAGGCTTCATCCAGCACGGAGAAGATGCCCTTATGCTGCTGCTCCACCAGGTCCACGATGATCTGGTTATTGAAGTAATCAATCTAACGACAGAGGATAGAAACACAGTGTTCAGAGCTCGGAAACAGCATAAGACATGAAAAACAAATGCCCCAAAGTATGAGAATAAAGCTGCTGACGTGTTTCCAGGGGATGCCCTCTCGCTGGTACTCTTCCTGCTCCTGCTTCAGCACCAGCTGGATGAAAAGCTGCTGCAGCTTCTCGTTACAGTAGTTGATGCAGAACTGTTCAAAGCTACAGCACAAGACACAGAAGAGTTAATGGTGTGTTTAGGGATGCATGTGCATACATTTATAACTCACATTTTAACCCCCTGACACATTTTACTGCAGGAAATAAATCCTGCAGCTCCATGGAAACAGCTCAGTCACAGCTAAAAGTAGAACTGAAAAAAGTCTTTGTGCGTGCAGTTATACTGGCATGAATCATAAAAAACAAAACAAAAAAGTTGAATTTGTTTGATGATTTATTTTACAAAAAAAATGAATAAAATGTAATCTTTATATGAAACATTTTCCAAAGGCCCACAAGTTTTACCAACAGTGGGAAAAATGAGGCTTTACATAATTATAACTATTTATGTCCTCTCCTCTCTGGTCTGTGTAAACAGCCTGCTGTTCAGTCCAAATTTTACAGAATTTTTATTATGTAATTGTTGGTTTCAGCTGAATCATGCATGGTTTCAAAGGTGCTCTAAAGAATGCAGAATTTAATGTTTTTTTTTTAAAGAATTGGGTTTGTGCAAACTGTTTATTTTTAGTGAAATTTTACAAGAGATGTGTAGAAAAAAGAGATTAGGATGAAATATAATCTATTTTTCCTGATGGAAGTGTTTTTCACACATGATTAGTTCAAAGACTGTCAGAAATGTGACAATCTGATGATTATTTCTGTTTTTACAGTTTCTATCTATGATAAATTGTGTAATTTTGGCAATTTTTCAAAACCAACATGTCTTTCAAACACCTCAGCGGGTTAAAATGCTCACAAATATAAATTATTATTATATAAATATGCAGATGTTTTGATGCTTTTTTACTTTAGTGGAATATTCTGTCTGATCCAAACCTGTTGTTCTGGAAAATCTCGAATCCGTAGATGTCGAGCACGCCGATGACGGTGTTCTTCCCGTGGACTCTGGCGTCGTAGTTCTTCACCTCGATGATGTCGTTGATGCGTCCCACGATCCAGCAGAACAGGCGCTCGTACATGGCCTGAGGACCACACAGTGTTCACACACTTTATTTAACTAATCATTAGGCTGCGAGCGGGTGAGTAAGTGTGTGTGCGTCGTCTCACAGTGAAATGTCACAATAAGAGTGAGTCAGACGTGTTCGCGGCCCACAGAGCCGCTGCAGAAGCTGCCTACATGTCTGGAGTCATAACATTGTGACTCACGCTGGTGTGAATCAGTGTGAATCGCAGTAAAAATATCACCAGCGAAATGTCACAACCCTTCAGGAAGCAGCAGGAAAATGTTTTTCTTTCTTTGTGACAGAGGCAGGAAGACGGAGCATCGTACTGTCCAGCAGCTCTCACAGGGCAGAAAACGGACGTTTCATTCTCTGGTTCTGCACTTTTCTTTGACGTCTCTGCACGTTTTACTTTCTCTGCCAGGTTTAATTTCTCTGCACATATTTAATTTCCCTGCACATGCTCTCTTAACTCACCAGCAACATCTTACTTCTCTGCAAATGTTTAATATTTTAGCAAGGTTTTAATTTAAAGTCAGATTTATTTATGTTTGGTTAAATTTAATGTCACTGTGTTCTACAGCCATCAGGCTGTCTAATACCAGATTTATTTTATTTATTTTATTTTGATAGATTCTATTGATTTTTCATTTTGATAGATTTTTTTAATTTTTTTTTACTTGACTTTTGATTTTGATTGGTTTTTGATTTTATTTGGATTTTTTGATTGATTTTTTAATTTAATAAAATTTTTGATTTTTTAACAGATTTTTAAATTTTATTTTTTTGATTGATTTAATTTTTGATTTTTAGATTTTTTTATAGCTATTTTAATAGATTTTTTTATTTTATTTTTTTTTGATTGATTTTGATATATAGGTTAAGTCTTAATCTTTCAGTGTATGCATAATGTATAATGTATGTTCAATGTATGTTTACATGCTGCTACTATCCATCCATCTCTCTATCCATCTATCTGTTTCCCGTGTCCCACCTTGGCGAGGGCGTCCCGTCCGTAGCCGGCCTCCTGCGCCGTGTGCTGCTTCTCGATGACGTCGCGGCCCGTGGCCACCGTGCGGTACAGCAGCGCCTTCTCCACGTTCTCCTCCTTGGTGGACAGCAGCTCTCGGATCACAGACACCAGCTTCGTGTTCTCGATCAGCGTCACGTCGCCGTCCACGCCGAACGTCATGTTGCCCTGCAGAGACGCCACACAGCACATTATTTTGAGGTACTTTACTTGGGTATTTCCATTTACTCCTCTACATTTATCTGACAGCTTTATCTACTTTACAGGTCGACATTTAACATCAATTAAAAAATAATTACACATTTGCATAAATTAAACCTTATAACAGTATATTAAAAAGTTAAAATGAACCCTGCATTAATAATAATTATGCAATAATATACTAAAATATACTTTTAGATCATTTTGATGCCGATTCTTTTACTTCAGTAAGTTTTAATTGCAGGACTTTTACTTGCAGTAAAGTAATTATTTGTTAGTGTATAACATGATGCATAAAGAGAAAGTGCAGCATCAGAGGAGTGATACTCTGCACTAAATAAACGATTATCTGAGTTTAAACAGAGACTGGAAACTTGTCTCGCTCCCAATTTGTCCCATCTACATTTTTTTTATGTGCAAATTAAACAAACGAGACAAAGCGTGTTAATTATCAGGACAATGTTTCTCAGACGTGTTATTATCAGGATGAATCCCTTCAGATGTTTCATCTCGTTTTCAAAGAAACAAACAGTCACCAAACAAGCAGGATCGTATAAAACACAACAGTGACAGAACAACAAACAGATGTATCACCTCTGAAGCATCAAAAGGGAAAGAAACACTAAAAACACAGGCAATTTGTTTAAAGATGAGAAAACAAACTTATTTCAATCAAGGAGCCCAAAACATAAAACTAGACTTAAGAGCACCAACGTAACCAAAGAGAAAGTCTGACTTTTGTGTTTATTTCCCTCTAACAGGTAAGAAATGTAAAATAAATAAAGTGCTACAGACACAGAAACAGTTTCTCTTGGTAATAACAAGCAGCAGCAGCTAACTGAGCAGGTGCACGTGGAATCTGTGCGCTCAGCGTGTTGGCAGCGGCGCCCGTCCACTTCGCCAACACGGCGCTCATGTGTTTGTGTGTCATACTGGGACTCAGCTGGCGGGAGGACGAGCAGGATTTAGATATTATGGGGTTTTACCAGATGCAGGATGGTGGCCAGGATCTTGTAAACCGTCTGGATCTCGTCGGCGGTGAAGCCGATCACCTTCATGGCGTCGGCCACGGCTCGGAAGTCGGCGCCATCGTTGATGGACGACTGGAGAGACGAGAGGACGACAGTCAGACAGGAAAGGATGAGCAAGCTTTAAAAACAAGAGCATTATTATTTATATTATTATTATTATTATTATTAATGTTTTTAATTCATTTATTAATCTGTTTTTATTTGTGTTTATTTCTAATAAGCTTTGAAAATGTTGTTTTCTTTGAAAGATGAAAACATTTAGCCTTTTCATTAATACATTAAAATATAATTAGTAGTATTCTTATTAATAATAACAATAATAATGATAATAACAACAACAATAATAATAAAAGTAGCAGTAGTATTCGTTTTATTAATAAATGAATATATAATATGTTATTATTATTTTTCTAATTAATAGTGGTTTTAGTAGTATGCTAAGTAGTAATATTATTTTTATTATTACTATTATTAATATTAGTTGTAATAGTAGCAGTATTGTGCTTTTTCATTAATAAATGAATATATTATTTTATTATTATTAACAGTAGTCGCTATTAATTCATTAACATTCATTTGTTGTTATTTTTGGATTGTTTCCTTTGATGAATTAAACAATTTATAATGATATTTTTTCCTTTTTTGTACTTATTTATTACATTTTTTCCTGTGTGTTCCTTCTACAGTTTATCTTATTAACATTCTGACTTTAAATGGAAAAGAAGCAGGAAAAAACAGTTTGTTGTCTTTGAAAATGATGCTGATAAAAGTACATTTTTCCACGTTTCAACACTTATTTTGTGAGTAACCGCTTTCTTTTTCTCCTCCAATTAATCTCTCCGGGATATCAGCTTCCCAGAGTTAATTGGATCACCGACTGGTGCTGAACTGTGATGTCGCTGTAAAAACAGGAGCTGCTGAGGCGCTCAGAGCACAAAACGCCGGCTCAGCTGTTTGCCTGGTTTCTCTTCCATGACATCAGGCTGTTTGTTGCTGTCGAGTGGTTTTTGTTTCTTCTCATTAAGGTCGTGCACAGACGGCGGCGTGCAGCCGAGGTCTCAATAAAAACCTGTGTACAGTAACAGACGTTTCTCTGTAAACTGTGGCGGGAACACGTCTGTAAGTCGTGTATTTATCTCCCTGCAGACACTAACTCTCTCTCAGACTTCAGGGCTTGGTCACTCTGCTCCTGTGTGTGTTTGTGTGTGAGTTGAACTGTAGAAACCACCTTAATTTGGCCTCCGACTTTGATGTAGTTGTAAGCCGTCGGGTCCTTCTGGATGTGCAGAGAGCGTAACAGGGAGTCTGGAGCTCCTCGGAGCAGCTGGGGAAGGAAACACACACACACACCATTAGATCACTATTACACTGTGTAAACCACCACCAACTCCCTCCCTGTTTACTCTTACAGTTGGGCACAATGCAGCCGGAGTCATTAGCTTGTCTGTCAGTTTTGAACTGGATGCATCCAACACAAACTGTGGCCTCATTTTAAACTCAGGAACAAAACGCTTCCTGATAACTCAGAAATCCTGCATGGAGTTATATCGCTGCAGGAAAGTTCAGTCTTCCTTAAGCTGCACAAACACAGTGAAATATTGCACACACACACTCTCACATGCAAACACACACACATGCACAGTCACACAAAGGTACCTGGTAGTATGAATGGAAGCTCCTCTCTCCTTCCTGTTGGAAAATGACTCTGGACTGGAGGGAAAAAGGAAAGTAACATAAGTTTAACCACTCTGCTGCAAAAGATGAATAAATACTGAGGCCAGTGGCTAACAATGTTTTTGCTTATGACCATTTAAAGTCGAGCTACGTCTACTTGAAAGCTGCTTTTCCCAGTTCAGTTGTGAGAAACTTAAAAATACAAAGAGTGCCGTTCATTCCCTTTGAATAGTTTCTGCAGGACTGACAGAGGAAAAGTCTCCAAAAACATCCCACAGAAACAAACCTAATCTGTGTGGCAGAGCAGGTTTATGGTTTTCTCCTGCATCTTGTTTATCATTGTGCATCCTCTTCAGATTCACAGTATCCTGCTCCGACCCCACAGAGCACAAAGCATTTTTGCATGCAGTGGAGGGACAAAGAGGAAGAACAGCACTGTGCAGGAATTATCAGCACATTTAGAGCAGATGCTTGGCTGAAATAACCGACTGTACAATGCAAAATATCAAACCTTTGTCAAGGGAAAGTTACATAAAATGAACTTATGATAGAAACTCTGCAGACTTTATAGGCCTGACTAGTCCTTCACCTTTTCCAGCAGGTAGTTGTTGATGTGGCCTCCGATGGGATCTCCCTTGAAGTCAAAGTTGATGTCCATGTACTTGCCGAAGCGGCTGGAGTTGTCGTTGCGGTTGGTCTTGGCGTTCCCGAAGGCCTCCAAGACACAGTTGGATTTAAGCAGCATGTTTTTCACCCTGCGGGAAAAGAAAAGAGGTCGACTCAGTGCAACAAAGAGCGACTAAAGCCTCCTAATATGAACCTTTTGTTTATGTTTCTAATTGTATTATGTTCTCCCTTTTCTGTGATTTTATCTGTGCAAACACTATTTGTTAACAGGTTTCACATATCAGCTGCAGAACATGATCACATCCCAAATGTTTAAAGTGTTTCTGCTGCCCCCAAGTGGCCAAAACAACAAATTAAAGCAGGTTTAATGTAAAGTAACATGGAGACAGTGAAGAAAACAGAACGACATGTACCAAAGCTGTAAAAATTAGGTAACAAATATTTCCCCCGTACAGATCTAATCCTGATCTCTGACCTATATTTAGTTCACTTTAAAGGAAAACACGCCTTTTTTCCACCTAATCTCTCCTGATTTCAACACAGTTAAATGTAACCATTCTGTGACTCGGTGCAACAAGGTGTCGGCTGCCTGTTATCACCCTCATCTCTCTGTGATCTCACAGACTTTGACTGCCGGCTGTAATAATTCCTGACAATGACCTATTCAAACAACGATAGCGGTGATAAGATAATAAAGCTGACACAGAAAACAGGTCATCAGTAACAGGCCATGCAGCTGTGTCAAACTTCTGGGTAATAAAACTTCTCAGTGAAGGTATGAGGGGATGTTTCTGGTAGAATTTCCACAGAATTGTTTTTACATGTTTTCTCCAGATGCACAAACAACTGCAGACCAGAGTTCCACAGAAAACCTCCTCCGGCCCCGTCTGAAAATATCTGCAGTTTATTCTGCATGCACGCCGTCTGCAGCGTGCTCAGGATGCACGCCGTCTGCAGCGTACCGCACGCCGTCTGCAGCGTGCTCAGGCCGCACGCCGTCTGCAGCGTGCTCAGGCCGCACGCCGTCTGCAGCGTGCTCAGGCTGCAGGGCGACTCACCTCTCCACCTCGGCCCTCTGATTGGGGTTGGTGATAGCAGCGATGTATTGCATTATGTACTTGCTGGCTTCCGTCTTTCCTGCTCCACTTTCCCCTGAAATAAAAAGACACAGAGAGAAGAAATCTGTAAAAAATAACACTTCAGATTTTTAGTATCTATACATTTGTTTAGATTGCTAATAAAAAAACAAACCTTAAGTGATTTAAATAACCACGTAAATTAAATAACTTAAAAACTGTATATGATAATATTTGTGTTTCTGTGTAAACATTGAACAGATTATACATTTTTTTTTTTTTTAAATCAAGTTGGTAGACTGGGTTAACCAAAAGTGTGATTATCTGTTTTATACTCATTTTATTTTTAAAATTTATACGGTGTAGCACAAAAATATTTCAGTCCACCACACATTTTTTAAAGATTTATCAAATATTATCTTTTATTTTTTATTAGACCAAACTACAGGACACAGCTTCACATTCAATTGCTATTTTTTCAAATAATTTTTTAAAACATTTTAGACTTATTTTAAAGACATCTGAACTAAAAAAGTGTTAAACAAACCAGAATATGTTTTTAGTTTGTTTTGCTCACTTAGTTATTCTCCCAATCAGATTCAGGAGCTGCTCACCTGGAATGAGTTAATATGTGGAATTTCTTTCCTTCTTAATGTGTTTGAGCATCAAAACAAAAGGAAATATAAAATATAAAACATATTCTGGTTTGTTAAACACTTTCTTGTTCACTATATAATTCCATATGTGTCCCTTTACAGTTTTGATGCCTTTACTAATAATAAATAATATAGAAAATCTAATAAAAATAAAGAAAAACCATCAGGGTTTAATTGGGTTCAGTTCCCTGTCTGACCACTGGGTGGCGCTTTATCCTCTGGGTGTTTTTCTGCCACACATCTTGTGAACTCATTGTGATAAATTTGCTTTAGAAAATAATAACTTTTATTAACTTAGCAGTGGTTATAATAAGGGGTAATTACAGCATGATTTCATATTTTTATTCTGATAAAACAGGATAAATGTAGCTTGTAGTAACATGTAGTTGAACTGGAGAGTAAACATGTGTGGCTCTTTGTGGGGCCCCTGCAGGGGGGCTCCCGTGTTACCTGAGATGACGATGCACGTGTCTTTGTTCCTCCTCTTCATGGCTTTGTAAGCGGCGTCAGCGATGGCGAACAGGTGCGGCGGACGCTCGTACAGCTCGCGGCCCTTGTACTGCTCCACGGTGTCACGGCCGTAGATGTTCATGGCACGGTACGGGTTCACGGACACCACCACCTCCCCGATGTACGTGTAGATCCTCCCCTTCTCAAACCTGAGGAAGGGAAGCAGATATTTGGTCATTTATGAGCTCACTGGCTGCAGAAAAACTGCAGTTTAAAGGTGTGTGACTGTGTGTGAAGCATGTAAACACACTGTTCAGTGGGTCAGAGAGGTGACAGCGTGGAGAACTGACCACCTCACACCTGCAGCAGGTGTGGATCGTCTTACAGCTTTCTCTGATACCAACATCATTACAACCAAGAGCTGCTCCAGCTGCAACAAGGAGCTTCAGCTGCACACGAGCACAAGATTCAAACTACATCCAGGCCTGTTTCTCAGCGGCTCCGGCTCTGTTTGTACGTTTTATTTATTCTATCCAGAAGATTCCAGCTTGAGTTCTTAAACTTGAAAGGTTCATTTCAGCAGAAAGAAACATATTCACTAAAGTTAAGAAAATAAAATATGGTTTAAAACTTTTAAAGGACTCACAAGTTTCTGAAAAACTAAAATATTGTTGAAATGCACAGAGTTGATTTTATGTGACAGACTGTAAGAAATGTCGACATTATGAGGTTCACACAGTAGCTGGAAGGAAATCTTAGTAACTTTACTTTGAAAGAACAAAAAAAAGTTTTCAAAACTGTAACAAATAATATGATGATATTATAGAATCTCAATAATTTAAAAGACATATACACACGACTAAATCCGCCCCAAACAAATAAGATTTTTATTGGTAATAAGTAATAAAAATCCTTCATCAGCAGCAAACTGAGCTGAGGGTCATTCTGGGACGACCATCATCAGAAAGTCAATAAAGATTTTATTAACAATGTAAATGTTAATGTATTACGTCTGACCTTTGCTAAGCTAAATATTAGCCATAATAAATACCTTTATCAGATACAGATACAGCTGAAATGTAAATAAGCCATAAATATTACAGCTCTGACTCCATGTTTCCATCTGACCCACAAATTTCCATGTTCAGGAGTTTTCTTCACACCAGAGGAAGTTACTGAGACAAGAGGGTTTCAGACTTTTATAATGTGAACGTTACGATATGGCACACACAGTTTTTTGAAGAACCTCGTCCAAAACCTTGTGCATTCCACCTCGCTAATAAACAAACATCATCAGACCAACAGGAGCTCCGTCTGGTTCAGGGCTTCCTCTCTAAAACCTGGTTTAAGACTGAAAGCAGAGGCTGTCACAGCAGCAGATCACCTGTCTGCATGTGCACGGTGCTCAGGTGGTTCATGCATGAAAAGTGAAGTTTATGTGTCTTTACGGTTTCTTTGCACGCTCTGATTTTCACTATCATTACTTTTATTTATCCGGGTGAAATGTTCTGGAATCCACATACTTTTGGAGATAAATTCTGGCTTTCTGTGCCCTTCTCTCTCTCTCTCTCTCTCTCTTATAATCTTCTGATCTCTCTCTCCGCCCGCCTGACTTCCTTCCTCTCCAAAGAGGACGAGGATCCCAGTTTCTCTCCTCAGAAGAATGGCGTCTTTCTTCACCGCTGCCAAACCTCCGCCGCTGCCCCGCAAACAACGCCAAAAGCATATTATTCCAAAACGCTCCTAATAGGCGCGAGTTAAGTATTTGTGATTGTGGGTTTGAAGCGCCTGCCAGATAAAAATCAACCGAGCAGTCAGATTTGTTTATAAACTTGCCAGATATTAAGATATCGTTCTTCTTTGAATCAGAAATGCTGACCGGCTGCTCGAGCTACAAATCAGATGCTGCTGCAGAGTTTATCCACCTAAAGGACCCTGAGGACGGAGGCTGGTACCGGAGCTTTTCTAAACCTTGACTTTTAATCCTTCTTATCTTGTTCATGCATTCAGGTATATATAATAAAACACACATTTACACTCCTAATATTGATGCAGGGACAGAAATAAAAATGAACACTGATGTATTGTGATTTCTGCAAACAAAACATGGAGTAACAAGGCCATGCAGAAGTTTCCTGCTCTCCCACAGCTGCATAAACTCAACACATGAGCTGCTCAGATTAGCTCATCCTACTGTGTTCATACTGTAAGTCAGAGCACAAACTGGCACGACTGTGTGACAGCGACATGGGACGCTGGTGTGTCCTGGACAGGGCGGGACGAGCCGAGTGTGGGGGGATAAAGATCCTGAAGATGAGGCTTCAGTGTGAAACAACCTAAACTGTAACCAGTGCAGGATTTGTTTGCAAAAATCTAGAGAGAAAACTTGCAAATAGGGTGCAAAAATCTGCTTTAAAATGTGTAAAATGTACATTTTAATGTGCAGACTTCCAATGCTAACATGAGTAGCATTGATTCCTGTGAGCAGCTAAGCTAACAGCTAGCTCTTCCTGCTCTGAGCTGCAGAAAAAGCTCCTTTGTGCTCTGACTCTGTCTGTCAGGAGGCTGCTGTGTGCCCGCTCCATTGTTCAGATGTCAATCGGAGGTCTTTGTCTGAGACGTCTCCCCCTACACTCAGCGCGCTGCCCACTGAGCACATGTACAACCGCTTCATAACACAATGGTATACATGATCCCAGCTGGGGATGCACAGAAAAAGGTGTCAACATCTGTAAGAAAACAGCTGCAGGTGTTTCCACACTGAGCTGCTGTGAAACAGGAACTAAAGTGAAGGCTGCAGCTGAACAGTATTCTCATTAATGATTAGACTGATGATTATTTTACAGGTTAATCATTATAAAATGTAAAAAAGACAAAGAACAATATCCATCCCAGTCTTTAAATGTCTTGTTGTGCTTTATATGCTTGTCAATTCCAAGTAGCAATATTTTATTATAGAAATCATTCATAATACGAATGAAAGTTTTGTTACTTCAATAATAAAAAAATGTGTTTTCAGTCCACTAGATGGTACCGAGTTGAGATATTTGATTTAAATTCAACAGTTTTTTCCCCTCAGCTGATCTGTTAAATCTAATCACAAACTTATTTCTGTTATAATAACTCTCACTCTCAGTTTTTAGATTTAAAAGAACACGTCTGTTAATACGTCCAGGGGAGATTTGTTCAAGCATTATCTGTGGGAGCGTCACTGTGGTTTTATTTTCCCTCCCAGAAACAAAACATGACACAGTGGACAAACAAACCGCAGCAAAGCATCCAACACCAGCAGGACTGAAGCTGCACAGTGCAGCCAGCACAGGCCCAGAGGTGCACTGGTGTTCCCACCTCCCAGTTCATCAACAGCACATAGAGATCATGTTAGTGTGTGTCAGAGAAACAATCAGCTGGAGCGTGAGAAACACGTCTGTTCGCTCCATAAAGGAGGATTTAAACGGACACAGGACGGAGATTAGAGAACCTCATAAGAGAAATGCTATTTATAGCTACATGGAGATTTAAATTTGGTAACATCTGTTTGGTCCTTTATTCCCAGGATGAACTGGGCCACAGGTTAGAGTTTAGAGGTTTACAGTCTTTAAACTCTCAGGTGTAACAGTTCAAACTGCCTCCACATCATCCTCCGTCTGCCCTTCATCTCTCTGTCCGTCCAGCTGAGCCGCTCCGACCTGCAGCCTGTGATCTGTTTCCAGAAAGGACCCCTCCAGGAGCTGCCAGGAAACGGACGGACAGAGAGCGATGTGATCGTTTCATGGCTCCCAGCGAGGGACGCACTGAACAAACGCTCTCTCTCTGAATCCTACAAGACAGGAAGCCCTGACAGACTGAAGAGTGTTTGACTGATGTTATCAGTTATATTTGATTAAAATAATACATTTCTTTTTATGGCATTTGCATCTAATGTAAAAAAAAAACAACAACTGTAAAATAAAACAGAACATTTCTGGAAAATAGCTTTTCTTTCTTTACAGTTTGGGCGAAGATGTTAAAAAGTGACTTGTACACAAAAACACAGAGGAAATGTAACCAAAGAAAACCCCCAGAGGAACCTAATGCCACACACACACACACACACACACACACACACAGACTGCACTCTGAAGAGAATTACAAGGAAAAAGCAGAGCACGACCGCTGTCTCCAGCCGTGCCTGGGTGGGACGTTTTTATGGTTAACTTTGGGCGGAGCGACGGCGATTTATGACCTTTTCTCACCAACAGTCCCGCCCCTCTCTCCCCGAGCCGGGCAGGAATTTAAGAGGTAGATGTGACTGCAGTAACGATGAGAGAAAGCCACCCTGAACATCTGTACACACTGCTGTAATTATGATATTTCATATAATTGTGAGCCTCTAACAGCCAAATCTGTCACTTCAGACCGTCACCGACGCAGCCTCGTAAAAACTTCATCAGCCTCGTAAAGCTCCACTCAAAGCAGAACGTTTGAACTTAAACGCACTTTTTTTTTTGTTTACGCTGTAAAAATATAAATAGAAGTTGTTTCTGTTCTGGTTCTGTGACCCGGATGGAGTGTCGTCATGGTTACGTGTGCGATCTTCAGGGTCGCCGTGGGACTTATGAAGGGCGGGAGATAATCTGTGTCTGTTCCACTTTTATCTCAGAGTTCATCACCATCACGGCTCCTGTTTGGACTCACAGCACGATGCTGCTGGGCTTATCACCACGGCAACAACCACAGGAAACACTCCGCTCGCCTGTCCTGGAGGCTTTTCTTATTCGTTGGTATAAGTTTTGTTCAGTGACGAAGAAATATAATGTTCAGGAAAGTTGCCTGTCGGCCCGGCAGAAGTTACAGTAATGGATGGTGTTTTTTTTACCTTAAAGAAGTAGTTATGGTGCTAAGATATCAATAAATAAATAAAACAAATAAAAATAAATAAAATAACAAATAGAAAACACGCTTTTTTCACCTATTATTCCATGAAAATCTTTAATAAATAATGGTTGATTGTTTCAAAGGGATATTAATGACACATTAATGATTTGGATGTTTTCATGTCTTTGGGATTAAACGGGTTAACAATGTGTTTAAAGCTGCGATTGTTATTTGGGGTACAGAAGCTGAATGACAATATATTTAGTTATTAGTTATACAGCTCTTCTTCTCCAAATGGACTCTGTTCACTGTAAGGTTTAATATATATTGTGTTGTACATTGTATATACTTGTATATTTGTTCATTTCTTTATTTTTTATTCTATACTTTATTCTATATATTGTATCTCCTTCCTGTTACTTTCATTGTGTAACCAAAGCATTTCCCCTGAGGATGATTAAACTCTGATTCAGATTATTTGTGGGCTGGATGTTTGGCTCACACACTAAATGCTGACACAGCTGTTTGTGCATCACGTCCCTTTTGAGACACATTATTATGCTGCTGCTGTTTGGTTCAGTGTAATCACAGAGTGGACCTGTAGCAGTGAACCTTCACACCAACACTGCACTGAGTCTCTCTGTAAAGTGTCCTGCTGCTATAAAACAGACAAAGTTAGTTTATCCTGCAGTCAGCAGCTGTGACACGCGGCTCAGGAGGATATTAAGACGACGGCGGAGTGATTAATGTGTAAACTTGTCATTGCTTATTATGTGACAGCCGTTCATCAGCTACTGCTCCTCAGAGGCTCGTAAAGTTTACTCTGCTGCAGGACGACGTCTCAGACATATCACTCTACGGAGTGAGTCAAAGTGTGACACAGGCCTCCTTCACGCTCTGCAGCCATCACACATCTGGGCTCTGCATTAGGGGATTTTCCGCTGCTTTGTAAAGCCTGCTTAGTGCTAAACAGCCGCCTCCCAGCCCATCAACACACAACACGTCCTCCCTCCCCGAGGCGCGCATCAATCTGCAGCATCAGGAGGAAGTTTCCCTGCTACCAACACAGCAGGCTGCACCAAGACACACATGATGCAAGACTGAAGGTTTAAAATCTGAGCATCTCAACAGTTTCAGACTCTTTTTATGTCCTGATGCAGGCGTGACTGTTTGTTCCTGATGGCTCCGGTTTGAACACAAAACTGTCCCACTTTCCTGTCAGTCAGAGTAAATGATATCACGTTATCGAATTAGAACGGAGAGCGGACGTCCCATCTGTCAACACGACAATAAGCCAACACATGAGGACACTCACACACACACACACACACACACAGTGAGACAGTTGTTGCCTCAGTACAACAAACCAAACCAGCAAAACGATCTCAAACGATCTTTACCTCAAAGCAAACAGCATAAATACAATTAATGTAAAAACAAATCTACATTCTTGACTTTTCATACTGAGGCAGGTGGCTGCACTGCACCGCAGTCCATGGAGTCGATTCAACTGGGATTCAACTTATTCTTTATCAGCTTTCAATGTAAATAACAAACTGTTTTACAAAAACTGAAAAAAGTTGGGTTTGACATGTTGAAATATTACATAAGATCTTTCCCTCACAGATTGATTACATAAATAAATAAAAAATGCACCAATATTGCAGATTCTCCACCGACTTCACCAGCAGACTTTCTATGTGAAAGCCACGTCAGACTTCTCATAGGCATCAATGGGAATAAAGGAAATGATTTAACTTCCGTCTTTCCTGCGTGCACTCTGCAGGACTTTAGAAAGCCACGCAGCCGTGCTGGAACACTCAGCAGCGTGT
>CAFUXE010000308.1:442767-473820 GCA_903364295.1 Serranus cabrilla | reverse complement strand
CACACACACACACACACATCACAGAAAAGGGATGACTGGGTGGATTTGGAGAGAAAGAGCGAAAAAAAGGGAAATCAAACAATCCAAAAAGAACCAGACGTTAGTCAACGTGCTATTTCAGGAAACTCTGATTTCTATTGGGGCTAAAGAAAAAAACAGACAGATGGACGAAGAATAACAGAAGAGACAGAGGAGGAAAAATGGAAAAAAACAACAATGGGATTATTAAGTGAACTGAACAAAGAGTTGTTCCTTTAGAGACGGAGTCAAAGCACCAATACGAGGATGTAAATTTACTCTATTACATGTCCTAAAAGTGAGCTTATGTGAGGCGATTCTCCAGCCAGTGTTTCACCAACAGTTTGGAGAAGCGTGGTGTTAATTTGGGGTTTTAAAGAGTGAGTTTGTCTTCACAGATGTCACATTTCTTCTTGTCTAAAGTGTTATTACTTTTATATTTGTTGTCAATATTGCTTCTTTCTATGTTTTGCTGCTGGAACATTGGAAGTTTCCCCGTTGAGCGACTAATAACTCTGACAATGTTCAAATCCAGGCGGAAAACTGTTCTGTTTATCTGTGCATATAACTGAAAGTATCGATCTGTCGTCTTTACTTTAAATGTAATTATTCAGTGATTATTAATGATTATTTTTCTGTTCTTACAGAGTGATTTTAATCTGCACTGTAAAGCACTTTGAATCACCTTGTGTAAAGGAATATGTTTTCTTTTCTTAACATAAAAACGAAGTGATCGAGGCAGCAGTTCCTGTGTTCTGTGAAGTAAAATTACTGTTTTTTTCAATGAAGTTTGGTGTCTTTGAAGAGAGCATAGAGACAGCAGCTTCACTTCAAGATAAAGGGGTGAAAATATTCAAAATACAGCATAAACCGTTGACTCGTTTTACTGAAGCCGTTTACACATAAGTGTCTACATGTGTTTCTGACGATGCACGCAACATCGTGGCTGCGTAATTATTACAATTCACAGCCGTCTGCGGGGAGTATGTGCGAGCCTGTGAACTGGGACTCATCTGCCAGCTTGTCTGTTAACTGTTAGTGACTGTAAACAGGGAAAATAAGCCCAAATCAGCTCCAATATCTGACTTTAATGTCTAATGTTTTGCATGTTTTATGAAGAAAATGTTTCATTCATGTGTATTTTTAGATGAAGATAGTTGCCGTGACAGTTAGAATAAGATTGAACTTGGACAGAGGAATAAAGAAAGTTCTGGTGTACACATGTGACATAATGTTGTTATAGAACAAGTGTTTTGTATTGTACTTTAAAAAGATTATCATGTGGTTTGAATGTAACATTAAAATTAGAGGCTGCAGCTGTCAGAGAGTTCAGTTCAATATTTCCCTCTGAAATGTAGTAAAGTAGAAATATGATGTAGCATAAAATGGAAATACTGATTAAAAACATAATGCATCAAATTCAGAATGAGTTTATCAAAAAAACAAAAAGAAGCTTCCAGCTTTTCCCGAGATTTGCCGATAATTGCATCCTGTTTTTCAACTCTGTCTGAAGATCTTAAAGATAAAATAGTGTGTATGGAATAGAGGCAGTAACTTATCCCACCCAGTGTGTGGTTGTGTGTGTGTGTGTGTGTGTGTGTGTGTGTGTGTGTGTGTGTGTGTGTGTGTGTGTGTGAGGCGCTGGCTGTGAAAGTGAGTAAGCTGTTCCACCCCCGCCGCGGCTCAGGGCTCGGCTCCAACAGGTGGACAGGAGAACAATACGACAGCGCAGGAACAGAGGATGACATCACGGCCACACAGGACACACAGACAAAGAAAACACACTCTCACACACACTCTCACACACACACACATGTGCATCATCAGCCGTCTGAGTCACATGAATCATTAGGGATTCCCACTCGTCATGACGCCACGAGAGCCGATTCCTGAAAAACTTCAGTAAGTGAAGCTCAGAGAGGAGATAAGAGAGTGTGTGTGAGAGTGTGTGTGTGTGTGTGTGTCTGGGGGTAATGTTGCAGACAGAGGATGCGGTTGCTTGTTAAATCATGAGCCAGACGGCTTTAATGTGACGCTGAACAGCGTTAAATCCTCCACGCAGACAGCAACAATGGCCAGAGGACAGATTATTCTTTGAGGGTAATCATTTAAATTCCAGGATATTAAATACCTACCTGGATAGTTTGGGAACTGATGAAATGCCTTTATTTTGAAGAGTATAAACCTAAATCTATAAACCTACTAACTCACTTTATCATAATATAAAAGGTTTAACATTGCACTTCTATAATTACTGTTGACACAATCAAAATCATGCTGCAGAACTTCTATTATTTGTTTAAACTGGTGCCTACATTACCCATAATGCCACTTGGTTGACTCTCACTTAGCAGTTAATGTTCACTGTAAAAATGGTTGTAAAAAATACAGTAAAACACTGAAATTGCATCAGAAATTTTTATCAAATAATTAAACATTTCTAATGACCGTAAAACACGGAATAGCACAAAACTAAAATTTTTACTAACATAAACTGTAGAAAACACACAGTTTTAATGTAAAAATATAACATTTTCATATATAATCAACAGACAAATAAAAATAACAGGATTATTCCATCTAAATTACAGTTTTTGCTGATATTTAAACCTACACACTGTATTTTTTATGGTGACACAGCTGCTGGTATTTTACCGTAAATTAAACAGATTTTAATTTTTAGAGTGCAGCTTTGAGCTAAAAACGTCAGATAACTCACTTCTTTCTAACTCCAAATCCCATGTTTTCATTATTTATATAAATATATAACTAACCCAACAGATGCTGACTCATGTGACATCACTTAAGGCATTTCACACGAGCAGCCGTTGAACAGCTTCGATGTGTAAAAAACTGAAAAACTTCCCCTCTTATAAAAATTCCAGACTTGCAACAATGCAAACTGTCGTCTAAACAAACTCAGCTGCACCAGAACAAATCTGACACCTCAATCTACGAGAGGCGGAGCGAAGGTATGAAAGAAGTCACGGTTCAGTGTGAGTTCAGTGCAGCAAAAAACAACAAGAAATACCTGAGGACACGTTTGTTTTCATCTGTTCCCAACAAAGACTGAGCAGCATTTTGCAAACTTTAGTATAGAAAAAAAGAAACATCTGTACAAACACTTTCCCAAATAAAACTAAGAAAATCTCCCAAAATAACCTTTATTTAAAGTACCCAGTAACATCTTTCCTCCTGGTGAAGCTCTGAACGTGTTTTAGCATGCCAGACGTGCTTTTATGGCCTGGAAAATTACATTTTGGTAAAAATACATTAACTGTTACCATCTTAAACATTGTAAATTAAAAAAAAAAAAAGGTAAACATCCAGCTGACCAGGTGATAAATGCCAATTTTCAATACACTCAAGACACTAAAATACTTTTGATAGTTGATGCTACGGACATATTTGTAACATAAAATATCTGTTTTAGAGTTTTAAATGTACCGCTCGTGCACCTGCTAAACGCTCCGTCACACGTCATTAATCTCCCGTTGCTATGACGACTGACACGAGTTAGCCTAGCCTACCTGAGCTAACGTTAGCTTCGGCAAACTTTATAAGTAAATGTATCAACATAAGCATTGAAATGATCACAGTTTGTAAAGTGGGCTTGTGAGGGGTCCTTAGTGTTAGCGGGCTAGCGTTAGCGGGCTAGCGTTAGCAGGCTAGCGTTAGCGGGCTAGTAGCATTAGATGATACTGAGCTCTCCACCTATTATACAGTGTTGGGGGCGGGGTTATGCGAATCTGCATCATGGAATATAGTTTTAGACACGCCTAAAAACCCTGGACACAGAGGAGGTGAAAAACTGTTTCATGCCCGAACTCCTAAATCAAGTCATACACAGTTTTCAATTTTTTTTAACATGTTTTCAGCTGTTATTTTGTATCATATTTTCAACAAATCTCTGATATACTTTATCTGGACTGTAACAGTAATAATCAGAGCGATGGTGAAGGAGCTCCTGTATGACACACTGTGCTGGTTGGCCTGCTGTCGACCCGCCTGCCAGCTCAGGCAGTCCACAAAATGAGACGTCTCTGTGAGCGGGTGAACCTATTTTAGAGGGGACTGCAGCTCCACAGCACAGCCCTGTTTATGTAAGGATGGTAATGTGTTTCAGATTACAGACGGTTGTATGGAAATTCTTGTGGCGAGACTGGACTTTTTGCTGCTGGATTGCTCAAAAAGCCTTCTGTGAATGCTTCGGTTCAGGGGAGTTTCAGTCTGGAGCAGCACTTGCGTAACAAGTTCTCATATTGTTTTGACTACTAAAACATAAAAGAGGCTTTTTAACGCGCGCTCCTGTCCCTTTAACACATGATTGGCTCGCTGCTGGTCTCGCCAAGAGAAAGAACTACTGGGCAAAGGAGCAGGAAGCTACCAGGAGAACACGGTCTATCTTAGTGTTCATCTATAAATATTTCTCCTCCAGGCTCTGACCACTGCAAAGAGGAAAAAACTTTAATAAGCGGGTAGGGATTAAATATTCTTAGAGGCATTTGCAGCACAGAATCACTGGTTTTCATGCTTGCTGCAGGGTAACAATATGTCAGCCACAGCTGTGTGTTCTGCACATGGACTTTGGTTTTATTGAGGCGTAAACAAAGCAAATATAAAGCTCACAAAGGGCTGAAAATGATTTCATACTTTAACATAAACGTTTGTTAGCATCGCCTGTGCTTTCACTGAAAGAAAGACTTATTTACCGCAGCACATCTCACAGGAGGAGAACAAAGTGTGACCCTTGACCTCAGGTGTCTCTCCCTGGCAAACCTTCCTCTACCTGAGCCACAGGGAGACTTTGATCCCTCTGATTACTCTGCAGGAGGACGTGAGAGAGAGAGAGAGAGTCTGCTGCACCCACCACTTTAACAACAGGAGAAGCATTGTTCCTGAAAACAGCAGATGAGAATAATTTGCCAGTAATTTCACGTTGAAATCCAGGAAACACCAGAAATAGATCGACAACTTTAACTTGTGAGTTATGCAACTGTTCACAGCATGTGTCAGCGCTGCCTAAGAATGATCCCCACGCTTCTGAATCCTAAATGCTCGTCTGCACAGTTTTCCCAACTCAGCTCTGAAGAGGAGCTGCAGGAAACAATGAAATGTGAGCAGCCAAGGCGAGGGGAAATGCCAGCTTTCCTGCTCTGCTGGCCTGCTCCGTATTATTGGAGGCTTCCTGTTCAAAGTCCTCTTTAACTGCACATAGAAGGGTTCAAAGGTCAAATCACTCGGAGCAGTTCATACAGTCAAACAAACAGGAGCTTTCAGAAGTTATTGCCGACATGATGTTCTGTGGATAGAAATCTGGAAAAACACAAATATGTGCAGAGCCGAGCGGGGCGCTGGGCCTCTGGTCGGACATATTTGCTCCAGATACGATGTGCATACCACATCTGGGCATTTCAGCCTGTACTGTGTGCTAAGCCGGCTTCCAAATAGTGCACATATTTGGGCTCTCATTGTGTTTTGCTTTGGGATATAAGCCCCACCCGTCATGTACTCCCGACAAGATTAAAACAAACATCCAGTCCTGTGAAGCTCAGATCCAGTCCAACTATTTTCATTCATCTGCACACAAAGAAAAGACTAAATAAAGTCGTGCAGTGCGGTTGGTTTCTTTCATGTTCTCTGGAATATCAAACACTCATGTGTAAGGAGAATTGAAGAAATCCTTCCACATTTATTTGGGAAACACATGGCAGTTTGGCAGGAATGTTTGTTCCTGGATTCCAGGGGACAGACAAAACAACGCTGCCTTATAAAGACATTTAGCTGCAGGAGAGCTGAGCCTGGCACACATGCTGTAAGCTTCCAGGACCATTAGGCCCACAGTATGCAGAGAGAGGGCCTCCGCTCACAGACGGCTCGTTTCGTCTGGATTTATCCTCGTTTTAAGGTCGGCAGAGGCCATAACAGCATCTGTCCCTCAGAGAAAACTCACAGGGAAGCTGCTGTAGCTGTGACATCCCTGTGGGCTTCAATTAAAACTCCTTTAGAGAATCAGAGAGCCATCACTGCTAAAAGTGTATTCTGATACTGTAATTCCCGCCAGCCTGCTGTATTTTCCTGCCATGAGTCACTTTTAATCACTTGATTCTCCTACATAAACACGCGTTGGTCCAGTGGGCTGCGCCGCGCTCTCAGCCCGAGAAATCTTATCTGCTGACTGGTCGATTCAGGCAAATTCCCAAGACCCTGCAGGAATCTGGCTTGAACTTTTATCCTACCCAGCATCTCTATAAAAGAGCCCGGGCATCTGCTGGGCTCTATTTAGAGACTGGGAGGCTCTGTGGAGCACAGTTCAACCTCAAGTCAAACAAAGTAAATGTCAGCGTTGAACAACCCTGTCTGGCCGCACCGAGGGGAAACGAGCAATCTTTTCCTCACATGCAGCCACTCGGGGACTCGATTACCTCCTCAACGTGGCAAGGACTTAATGACACCAGCAGAAATCCCCTGAACAGCAGCAGAACCCGACCAATACAGGAGTTATTTAGGGCAGAAGTTCACCGATTACTGATTTGGCAGTCGATTTAGTGATTTTTTTAGCACTGATTTTGCATCAATACGACCATTCAAAGGATGCTTTCCAAAATATATAACTTTATTAATAATATTTAATGTTATTATACATACTAACCAGGCGATACTGAGGTGGAAATCTCCTGCAGCCTCCCTCATTCCTCATGGATCAGAGACATCAGGGGCTCTATAAATGTTTCTCAATGTCAACCAATTTCAGAAATAAACAGGAAATTAATAAATAAAATTTTAAATAAAAAAGCTCGATATACAGTCAATACTGTAGGTTTAAAATAACTCGATTACTGACTGTTAAAAGAATAAATAAATACAATAAATACACTAGAAAATAGTACTGTAAGTTCAGTTATCAGTCAATTACTAACTGCTTAAATAAGGAATATATAAAAATAAAATTAATAGCAAAATATTACTGTATGTTCCATATTACTTGATTACTGACTGTTTAAATAAAGAATAAATAAAAAAATAAAATAAATAGAAAATAGTCCTGTATGTTCAGTATAAGTCTAAGACTGACCGTTTAAATAAAGAATAAATAAAAATAAAATAAATAGATAAACATCAGTGTACATTCAGTATCAGTCATTTGCTGATCCTTTAACATAACATTACTAAATAGTACTGTATGTTCATTATAAGTCTATTGTTGAACATTTTATTGAAGTAAAATATAGATCAAAATAAAATATAGCTACATGAAGTCATTTCTAAATCACCCCCAGCATCTTTTTCCAGCTAATATGTTCTGAAAACAGGTTTCCATTTGGCAGAAGTGATGAATCGGTCTGGCTCTGGTTGCTAGTTTCTCACTAACTGACGTCTGGCTGCAAACCAAAGCTCCGCTTTTGACCCACTTCAAATAAAAACGTTTGGGGAATTTTCACAAGTTCTGCACTTCAGTAAGCGAGCCTGATGAAGCACACACAGAATGCTTCATTTGCTCTTCCAGTTCTAGTAAAAAAAAAGCTAAAAAATCCTTTTATTAAGTGAGTTTAGAGCTGAGCTTTGGTGTGCAGTGAGCCTTTTTTTAACCACGCCAGGTATTTAACTGTGGAGTCAGTTCTCACAAGCATTAAACACACACTGGAGAGATGTGCAGACGTGCTGCAGCCAACATGTTCAGGACGAATTAATCCAAGAGATGCCCTCTGGATTCCTCCCGCCCAGACAAACACACTCTCACATGCACACACGCGCACACTCAGTCGACGGGAAAAGGAGCAAAAAGGAAGCACTCCTGGCTGGTCACACCCTCTACAAATAACAATCTGCACACGCCATCTCCGGCCTGAGCTGTCTCGTTGGAGGGAGAACAAACAGGCAGAAAATGGGAGAGAGTTGGGAAAATGAGGCGGGTGCTGTCTGGAGCTTCTGTTCACACCACCACAATTTATCTCATGCTAACACGCTAACACTGCTGACCAGAGCTGCCTCGTCCTCTAGGAAACATGCACGCGTGTGCACCTGTCGCCCTCTGATCTGTCACTTCACACACATCCAGGTAAACAGATGAACACACTGAAGCTTAAAGCTGCAACAAATGGTCAAAAAGTCCAAAGATATTCAATTAACTAAAGCAGCAACTGGCACAATCAGAAGATGAACACATCTAAATTTGGCCTCTTTTGACTTTTATCCATCATTAAATACAAAAATATCACAAATAAAGAACTTATAGTTGGAATAACGAGGAAATGACACTTCTAATAGTTGATTTTATAGCATAATGAGTCCAACAACTTCTCACACACATCCCTCCTGTCTGTTGGGACGTATTCAAATATGATATTAAATGTCAAGACACACTTTGCCCAAATGTTCTACAACTTCAAGCATGAATTAAACCACCAACATGAGCAAATAATGTATGAAAAGTTTAGAAATGCTGACACAAGCTATCGAGATATAAGAGAAATACAGCATCAGACTTTTAGGCATCTAAAAAAATCATTTTTTATCTTTTCTTCCAGCTTTTGAGACAAACAACCATTCCAGTTTGGCATCTGTACAGCAGAATATTTGGGGGTTTTCGGGGTCGACCCATTTCAGCATTATGTCACCACATGTTGAGCACGGAGAGAAAATGTTTTTCAATTCCCACAAAGCAAAACAGCTCAGATCCTAAAAGTCATTTGGCTTCCAGATAAAAGAGACTGAGCGTATGATTCACAGACAGGATTTCCAGACAAATTCAAGCACTTTTCAAGCTTTCCAAGCACCCTACAACTGTGGTAAATTACTTAATTATATACAATATTTTATAAACAGTATCTACAGTAAACTCGAGCTGTTCTGGGCTCATGAAATTCTTCATTCTTTAAGCAACAGATCAGTAAAACAGAGTTTCTCCACAAAGAATCCTGCAAAAGTTCCACATTAAATCTCATGTTTACCAGAGATATGTCTTGGAAATAAATCATTCAAAAAGACTGAAGAAATCTTATTCAAACAAGACCAAAACAACCTGTTGACTGATCATTAAATGAGATGTCATTGTACCAAAAACAACCAAAATTATGTTTCGTTAAACATTTTCCAGATTGGGGACAAATTAAACAAAGTTTCATTATTCAAAATGTTCATATGTAGACTTGGCATCATATATAACCTGCATTTCAAGCACTTTATTAAAAAAACAAGCACTTTCCAAACCCTGAAAACACAACATTATATATCAAGAAACCTTCAGAAGTCCTTAAAATTGATTTTGACTGGATATTTCCAGGCAATTTTTCTTCAAACTTGGACAACATCTTACTTTACTGGAGTCAATATTACACCACAGCCTGTTCCAGTGTTATCAGATGCCAAAAACTCACTATTTAGGCAACTTTATCTTATTACAAAGGGAGTTTCCAAAGCTCATGATATCCTTTTTGGTGTCTCCTGTACCATGACTGTCAGCAGCTCCTGCTGAGCACTGAAAGTGACATCAGGGATCAGTTTGCACTTTCCTCACAGATGGCAGAGGTGAGGAGAGAAGATGGTGAAACTGATTCCAACCCACAACTGCTGCCTCCTTTCACTGAGCGTGCTTTCACATCACTGACACACAGCTGATAGAAACCGGTCTGCAGCACAACAATAACGTGTGTGTGTGTGTGTGTGTATGTGTGTGAGTGTGCAGCTTGGGTGGAGTCTCACACAGTGTTTTTACAAAAAGAGTATGACCGGTTGGATCGAAAGAAAGCATCAAATGAATGCAGTGGCATTAATCCAGCGACTGTAACACAACTACAGTATCGCTGCAGGTGCGTGAAGATGACACGCTGGTTGTTCAACAAGTTGTGTTCATTCACGTTTTTCAAGCTGGGAGTAAAGCCGAAGAGTGCAACAAGAGAGTGCACTCCGGGTGAGCCAGGTAGCACCTGCTGAGAGGCTAACACTGACAACTTGAAGCATTTCTGGCTAAAATGATGCTAAAGAAGACACTAAGTTTGGTGGAATCCTCTCAGGCTTCCCCCTCCAGAACATGAGTGCGTTTAAAAAGGTGAATGACCGCTTACCTGAGTTTCAAGTTAGCCATGAACTCCTCCATAGACACGTTGTCCAAAAGCACAAAATCTGCTTTCCCATACTCCAGGCTCTCGTGCTCAGCCATGCTGCTACCTTTTCTTTTCCCTTTTCGTACTGAAGCGCGTGGATAAACGTTTTCTTAACGACTTCCTTTGAAGTGCCGACAAAAGGTGAGCATTGGCGGGCTCCGGTGAGCACCTCCTCTCCTCAGTGGACAGCTGTGTGCTCGATGCGCGTTTCCATTCGTCAAATAAATTCACTCATGTTGCATTAAAAGTCGAAAAATGCTTTAAAAAACACCCTTTGGCTTGAAATAGTGAGAGTAAAAGCGCGTTTTTTCCCTTATGAGTCCTGTTTTTATAGCAGGAGCAGCAAACGGTCCCAGAATATCCTCATGGCCACACAAAGTTTCCTCTTTGCGCAGAAATGTAACCTTCCCGTTACATCGTGCGCCAGCTCCGTCACTTTTCCTGGAGTTTCTCTCCTGTCGTCCCGGCCGACCAGCGTCCAATCAGCGGGGAGCCGCCTCTGCTGGCCCCGCCCCCCGCCCTGTGGAGAGGTGTTGGTCAGACTGGTCAAATATTTCTGCAGACCGCAGCTCCGCCGCTCCTGATACATATTTCAGCGATGACGGGGCCACCTCTAAGTTGTAAAACACTCGCTTAATGTTTTGGCCTGACTTTTATGATGCCCTCTGTTACCATAAAAGGAAAAATTAGAGCTCATCAGATTTTTCTCAGTGGGAAATGAATAAAAGTTATGATGTAAAAGGAGTCTACTGACTGTGGATCATAACAAAGTGAAGATCAGACCTGTGTCAGCTCTTTGGTTTGTGCATGTTCTCCTGTTTGAGAAGCTGAACAAAACACACTGACAGTCACACACCAGGCCGCACTGTGTTAGTGCGCCACCTGCTGGACAACACACGCAGGTGCGTTTACTGGATATTGTGCAAAGATTAAATAGAGTTAAAGATTTATAGATAGAGTCTTTAATCTTTATTATATGATATGATATTCTTTTAGACTATTTATGCTCTTATGCTATATTTTTGTTATTTCATTATGTCATATATTATATTACATCTATGTTGCATTGAACCTTTTTAATTGATAAATGGTTTTAATATTTAGTTGTTTTTTGTTTGTTTGTTTTTTATCTGTGAAGCACTTTGCAGTAGTTATATAAAAAAAATACAATCTGAGAATGGACACTGAACTTGGACTATATATCTATTATCTGTCATAATTACATGTAACCACCATACCCATATTGCTCATATTGAGTTACTTTTTATTAATTTCAAAAGTTGTATGATAGAAGAAGTTGTATAAAGAATAAAACACTAACAATAACATATTTTGAGCATCCAGAGGGAGAAAAAATCCCTTGCAACACATTTTCAATGATCTGAGGCTCATAAAATAATAAAACAAAATATTAAAAAAATATGATCTTATTACAAAGTTTTATTGTTCCATTAACAAAACCCTTTTCTTGATATTTAGGTGCATTTTGTGAAATTTAGAGATTCAAAAACAGTCTGTTTCACTTCCTGCTGCACCGATTTTAAAATGTTTACAGGTAGAAATAATTAAAGATTCTTCTTCTTTGCATTTGCTAAAGTAACCATGAATATTTTAATGACGAGTTGAGGAAAAAGCTCTTTGTATCTGCATTCATGTATTAATCAGGATATGGCACATAAGGGATTTTATGTAAATGACTTTGGTTGGTTGTGTTGTTTTTCATGCAGACTACATAGAATATAGTGGGAAACAAAGTGCAAAAACAAAGACATTACCCCTTATCTTACCACGGGTTTAGAGATAAATAACATCTTATTTCTTTCTCTTACACCTCCAGTTATCTCATCTTGGCTGACACAGGACTGGTTCTTCTGCACCGCCTACATGCAGGAGTATTGATATCTGAAAACAGACGTACAGCATCATTTAGACACGACCCCTTTAACCTCATGCTAAACCTGCAGAGGAACAAGTAATGCAAAGGAAATGTACAGACATATCCTCATTAAATACCTGCACAGTGAACCAAATTACCACATGACGGTGCAGGGAACTTGCACAGCAGTTCTTCTTCATGCATAACTTTTATTTTGCATCATCTGAACCATAACGATGATTCTTGACAAGAGATTTGAGCTTTTATTAACAGTAATTCTGCAGGAATTAGGTCTGCAGAGCACAGCGGGATGCAGCACATAAAGAACTGAGAGTGAAGGTTGTAAATAATTCTATTTTATTATTTTAAGAATGTTCTCAGCTTGTTATATGATCTGTGAATGAAGAAAATGACACGTTCAGTGTCTGCCGTACAGTGCAGAGACACATAAAGACGTACCTGAGTCAGAAGTGTTGTTTGTTCACACCTTCCCCTCTCCTGCAGCACAGCACACCGAGCATCTCATCAAACGCTCACATGTTACGTCACTTAAAAGTCTTGCAGGTTGAGAAAACTTAATGATTAACATGATAAAAATGTCGGATGTTGCAGCTTTTGTTAAGTTAGGTTGTTGGCATGCGGAGGAGACTAAAGCTGGACTGTTTTAAGAGGAGATTTAGTTAAAATAAAAAGGAATTAGTAGTATAGTTTGCAGAAAGGACAGCTGAAAACAGCATTTAGATAAGAGAGATAAGAGGTATCATTTTTAATATTTCAATATTAGTGGCTGTATAATAACTTTCATGACTTTCAGTCCAGGAACTAAAACAATACTTTTTTTTTTACCTCACCTATGATAAATAAGTATGATAAACACTTCTATAAACTTCTATAAACCATTTATTTAACAGAAAAAAGGCACATTTTCAAATGTTAAATGTCTAATCATAAGCATCTAAAACTAAACTTTGCCTTACTACTACTTCTTATCAAAGAATAAATCATTTGCAGACATGACAGCTTTTAGTATTTTACAGATAACCGACACGTTTAAATTGTTACAAAATGTGATGAGAAGTTGGAAATGTGACTTTTGCTGCTCTTCTGTGTTTTATGTCATTTTAAAATGAAAAATATTTGTGTTTCAGACAAAGCAAGGACTTTAAAAGGTTAAAGGAACACATAAATGTTAATTTTCTGGTGTTAAATGAAACATTTTTTAAGTTGGTTTAATTGGTTACTGGGGGAAATTCAGACTCTCTTGATCTTTTTTACTTAAAAAAAGAGGTGTTGTGGCTCTAATTGGTGCTCTTAAATGGACAAAATGTGAGGAAGTTCCCTCCTTGATGCCCCTATCATAGATAAAACATTGTAAAGTTCCCTGAATGTTGCCCTTCCAGTAGAGAAAATGTGATGTAGTGCCCTCTAGAGTTTGAAGAAAGCAAGATGAAGTGCCCTCTGTGTTGTTCTCCTAGTAGAGAAAGTGTGCAGCAGTGCCCTGTAGGAAGCCCTTCTAGTGAAGAAAAGTGCATTAAATGGATGAAACATGATGAAATGCTCTCTTTGGTGCCCTCCCACTGGATAAAATGTCATCCAAATCGGTGCAGAACTTTTTGAGTTATTTTGCACACAGATGCACAGACAGACAGACAGACAGACAGACAGACAGACAGACTTTGGTGGAGGTAACACAGGTCATAATTTTGTTCCTGTTTAATCAGAAAATAATGAAAACAGGCTTCTGTTTCTGGACTCAAACACAAGAAAAAGAAAGCAAATCTTCACATTTTAGAAGCTGCAGAAAGCCTAATTAACTAAAAACTAATCAGAGAACAGGTTCAGTGTTTCCTCTCACCATGAACACAGCAGACAGTCACACAGACATATGATCTCATGCACCGAAGCTTCAGCTGAGTCTGGGAAAGAAAAAGAGAAACATGTCAAACAAATCTCGGCCTGTCACACGACTTTGTAAGTAATTGGCTTTAATAAAAGGTAATGTTCTATTCTCTTTACGAGTTTAGTGTGACAAAAGCTCGGCACAGTTCTGTCTGTGCCGAACAACATCTGGGAAAAGGAAAACTTTTGTTGCATAATGTATGAATGTTAAGTTCCATCTGCCTCGGAGCCTCAGAACATCCGTGAACAAAGCCGGTTCTCACAGAGTCTGAGCTCCCGAGCAGCCGACTGCACCGAGCCACCGCGAACAACCATCTGGGGACCACAACAGTTGCACAATAGTTACGTAAAAATGCTTTTTCACTGACTCATATTATCATCACATGAAATTACTGTTTTAATATGAGCATTTTTGGAGGAACTTGTGATTTATTAAATATATAAAATAGTATTTTTTCATTCATTAGTCATGAATTACTTCTTTTTTTTAATGTAATAAAAAGGCTAAATATTTATGAATTAGAACAGCATCACATGTAGTAAATAGTGTAAATAAAAAGAGAAAGAAAATGAATGATAAAAAACAAGAGTGAATAAAATCATAGTATATAAAAAGGGAATTTTCTTAATTTAATTAATACATTTGTTTATATTTGCTGATACTTAATAACATAATCAATGTGGACTTCTAACTTATAAATCGTGCATAATATATGAATTGAACAATTTCTATATGTTAAATAAGTACATTATTTTTTATTATATATATTTTATATATTATATACATTTAGTTTTTTAAATTTTGTATTTATATTTTTTATTTTATTTCATTATTTTTAAGAGCACAAAGAAGTGTTTTTACTTATTTCTTATTAATAGTGTGTGTGTGATTGTTTATTTGAAATGAACTTAACTTCATCGAGGTGTTATTAATGTGTTAGAATTAAAAAATAAATGTTTCATAAATAAAGAATAAATGCATAAATACATTTATAAATTAATTTGAATTAATGAGTAAAAGGGGAAAGTTAATTAAAATGATTAATACAATAAAAAGTCACTCTTTCCTCTTGAACCGCCGTCCAAAAACAACCCTAAATACTAATTAGTCCATTAGGTGACACAGCAAAAGCACAAACAAAGAGGAATTTACAGCATCTTTCCCACTCGGTTGAGGTGTTACTTTTCACAGGCTGGTTGCAAACGTGGACATGGAGACATTAGTACTCCCTCCGTTGGCGGTGTTTCAGTCTGCATGGTCAGCATGGCGTGGAGGAAGTTGTTCTTTTGTCAGTTCAGTTACTACACACCGTGCACAGATGGACGGAGAAGTGTGAAACCAGCATTCACGACAGGGCTGCAACTCATGCTGCACACAATCAAAATGATACTAAAACATGAGCACTATCTCTAAAATCAGAGGCAAAAGTGTGATTTTACAGATGCTGATTCCCCCTCACATGAACCCAAACACCTCATAGATTGCAAATTCTGCTAATTTGAGAGTTTAAACTGCTTACACAGCTTGTATGTGTGCAAACTAATCCACCCAAGCAGTGGCTGTTTCTGCCAAACAGACCAGCACCATTACTCCCTCATTAAACCGACCCAGCAGCTTTCTGCACTTGAAAAGAAAAGCGTACAGTTCTCGGAGTGGATTTCCTGACAGGAAGACTGACAGAAATTGGAGAAGAGGAAATTTGCAGCAGAACAACACATGCTTCAGTTCAGACACTTGCAGCACATGACGGAATTCATGAAAAACACAAAGCAACCAGTTTCCAAGTTTCCACTGCAGAGCAACTCTTCATGAAAACAGCCGAGGAGACTACAGGGCTGTTTCATGTCGAGCTGCTCTTCACTGCATGAATGCTAATGCACTTTGAATCACACCAGCATAAGCTGAGCCAGGCCTTTACCCCTACAGAAATACTGTAGCTTGTTTTTTATTATGTTACAGAAATGTAAATGATTTAACCTGAACTTGTTCTCCATTTGTTCCATTTCATTCTGTACATATAGTTATAAACGTGTCTTAGCAACAGCACACACGAACGTGCAGATACTGGAAACGATGTTCCCATAGAAATATAAAGCCTGCAGGTGTATTCCTGTCACTGCTGTTGCTATGGAGGGTTTATCAGCCTTTTGTTTGTATAAGATAAGTTGAATTCTTTCCACTCCTCGATGTAGCTGAGGCCTCGAGGTAAACACCTCGGCTCATTGGACATATTTAGATCTGCTGCTGCTGGCCTGTAAACATGAGACTGTAAAGTGAGCCTCGCTGGACATCTGCCGCCCGCAGGAGCCTCGTTCACCAACAGAAACAGGAGGGCATCCCTGGAGGAAACGGGCCACGTCTATATAGAGGGGAAGGGGCGCTGGGTTTAAGACATGAAGAGAATAGATTCACAGAATCAGAAATGCTTTATTGACCTCCGGGGGGAAACTGCTTTTATTAAAGTTGTGCTGTATAAGAAATAGAACAATATAAAATAGAAAAGGATATCATTTTATTTATTTATGTGTTATTATGATCATTCCTTTATCGGCTTGATGTCTTTATATCAGTTTGAAACTTTAGTGAATGTTCTTTTTTTAAATCACAATAAAAAATGCTAAAAGTTACATGCTTAAAATGTTTTTTTAAATTGGTAAACTTTACTGATGTTTATATAGGAAGTATGCAAAATCAGTGAATCTGTTATTACAGGGAATTATGAATTCATTAAGCAGCATTTTAAAGTTGTGACTTGTTTAAATGTATCACTTGTCTTCCTTCACTAACACACTAACCTCCTTCTCTTCTCTTACAGTGACACATAAGCAACAGAAGCTCTTTATCTATTCTTAGATTTCCCTCTCAGCTGCAGGACTCTCATGTCCATGATATCACAGAACCACAGGAACGTGACCTGTCCGTCTCCACATGACGACCTCCGTCTTACTTGGCTCTGGGCCACAAACAGAAAGTTTTAGAAACATGATGCACGTCGTCACTCTGTACGCACATGCAGAGGAACGCCGGCGTGGTGGAAACTTTCTGCTGCTGAGGGTCTGAGGGTAGAGCTGCTGAACTTGATCCCATGACTTAAAAACTGTTCAGACAACACCACATTTCTATAAGCTGACAACTAGCTAACTTTAGGTTTATTTCATGGCCACTTTAAGCTACGTTTTAGCTGAATATATCAACAATATATCCATCACTTTTTACGATATTTAGCTGTTTTCCATTAGGTCTAGGTTTCAACCATTTGTTGTGGGAACATTTGTTTTCCCTAACTATTTCAACCATTAATAACATTTAGCAAACC
This sequence comes from Serranus cabrilla, assembly GCA_903364295.1. Lineage (NCBI taxonomy): Eukaryota > Metazoa > Chordata > Actinopteri > Perciformes > Serranidae > Serranus > Serranus cabrilla. Next base: position 456,607 of record CAFUXE010000308.1, on the reverse strand, counting down.
ATGATAACATTTAAAACTATTCATTACTTTTACAGTTTATACATTAGCCTACTTAAAGCTACTTTAAGCTAACCTTTTCAACCATTTATCCAGTAGTTTCAGCTTTCTTTACCAACATCTAGCTAACCATCAACAATTTATGCATTTAACTACATCAACAACTTATCTATTTATTTCAGTAAACTGATATCTATTTAGCTAACATTTGCTTGATCAATTTGGCCACTTTAAGCTACGTGTTAACCATTTACCAACTGTCTGTATTCTCACACACACTGTATGCATGAAAAATAAGACAGAAAGATGCATTTTTCACTTTAGTTGTTCTTTATTTTCTGGATTGTATTCACACTATGTACAATCATTTCAGTCGCAAAAAGTGTAGCTATAAAAATAACCTTTAACTTACTGTATGATTAAGATAAATTTTATACAAAACAAAACATTTTAAACACATATGGACCTTGGACGCTCCTTCCTCGTATGGCACAGTGTGAGAAACAATGACTGGCCTCGCTTTGCTGGATCACAGACTGGTAGTGAACTGAACATGACCTGCGCCGCCTTCTGGGGTTTAATAAAACTCTACTGCTAAAAGCATTAAACCTCCAATCAAACGCATGGAAAATCCTCCAGCGGCTGGCTGTGAAACCTGGTACATCAGAGAGAACTTGGGCCCTTTAGTGCTGTAGTTCCTTTCATGTAATACTTTGTCCCTGTAATCAATGCAAACTAATGCACAGAAGAGAGGATTACACTCCGCCTGGTCCAGGAAACTGATGAAGATAACACGGATCTCATCAGTGAATACTGGGATTAAACCTTTTAAAGGGCTGAAATATCAGAAGCTCATGCAGAAAGCAGAACAGTGACTCAGAAGTCGTACATTTGTTCAAATCTACACATACGATAGTATTACAGTAAACTAGAAAAGACTCAGAGAGCGCAGACCTCTGCCAAGGCAACAGGGTCAGTCACTAAATTGCACACTTGAAATTATATTGAAAGCATGTATTTTGGGACACTGGCATTGAAATGTTTCATCCACTAGTTGGCGGCAGCTAGTGAAGGCAATAGGGTCACTGACGCAATAAATTAGCAATATAAATTCCAGATGGTGTTCTGGATCTCCGATCACCACCAAAATATAACCAACTGTTCTTTGTCCCAATATACACGTTGTCTGAAAATTTCATCCAAATCTGTGCAGAACTTTTTGCGTTATTTTGTACACAAACAAACAAACAAACAGACACACGTTGGCGAAATGTATCAAGGTGCAACATGAGCATTATTTTAGATGCTTCAAGTATTTCAATGAAATGAGCCTTTGGGTGAAGTTGCTACTATAAGGCTTGGGTGGCGTTTCCTACAGCTTCTCTTCCAGCTGTTCGTCTAAAAACCTCCTCAAACATCTGCTGATTACCCTCCTGCATGCTCCACTGGAATATTTAACCCCACCAGCCCACTCTTCTTTTAACACATCTCTCGGACTGAACCCACAACATAAAGTGCTGCTTTTCCAAAGTGTAAGAGGTGACTCTGTTAGTAGCTCTTTCCTATTTTCCTATCACGAACCCAAAGGGAGACTGAAAGCAACAGAAATGTGCGACGGCTAAAACCCGACTGAAAGATAAGAGGGCACTCTGTCTGCTTCCGTCTGGAGATGACCCTCTCAGGTAGAAAAAGGTTTGGTGCCCACATCTGCCTCGACAGATGATCACATGGGAATATGGAGACAGAAACACGGAAGGCTTCATGGTATGTAAGCTTGAAGCAGCGGGCCCAGAGGACACGCTCACTTGGGAACCTTGTAGATGCTCAGATCCAGCGGCTCTTTGCTGGGTATGCACCAGTCGTCGGCCTCCTGGCTCACTTTGTAGTTCTTCAGAGCGGTTTTGTTGTACACCGGCAGCCTCTCGATGGAGTCCGTGGACAGGGCCTGCAGGAGCGAGAAGACAAGATGTCATTACAAACATCCTGCTGTACCTGGCTCCACAGGTCTGCAGTGTGTTTCCTGTTAACCAAAGCCACGAGGCAGTTTCTCCTCCGTGCTGCAGACTTCATGCATGATCAGCGCGTCTGGCTCACCTTCAGGTAGATGACAGCGTCCGTGCCGTGGCCCTCCATGGAGTAGAGCTGCAGGTCTCCCTGGAAGTATTTGGCGTAGAGACGTGAGATGGGCAGACCGTAGCCGAAACCAGCCTGCACAGAGAGGAAGGATCAGGGTTTAAGGAGGCTTTGTTCTCCGCCACACTGCAAGCAGCAGGACGCAACAAACACGTCTTTGATAAATGCTAAAGATGTCAATCTTTAAATAGGGATTAATCTGAATAAAAGGCTAAATGAGCCTTTGGATGCTTGTAGGCTGCAGAGAATTACACCAAATGGCATATTTATCCAGTTCTAATGACACCTTTATTGTTCATCTATTTTATTTATTACCTGTTAATTATGTTGCCTGCCTGCACTGTATCGCTATCTTTTCATTCTTTTTTATATAAATAGTAGAGCTCGAACGATTTAGGATATTTGAGCTAGAATGACATTTTTATGTGGGTTGTGCACTGATTTTTCACCACTCAAATGTACCCAGAGAGCTACTTTCTCAATATAATATTTATTTAATAATAATAATAATTATTATAATAATATTCAACATAATTATACAAATAATGTAATACATTTTCATCCTTTTCTATAAATAATAACTTAGAAAATAAAGAATAAATAACAATAAAAAACTAAATAAACTTCATTATGGTTCAGTTTCACGGTTCAGTCGATTGCTGACTATTAAAAAAAAAAAAAATGAATGGCTAATATTTCTAAATCACGCCAAGCAACATTCTCTGCATTATATATTGTGCAAAAAAAGTTTGATAGCATATACATTAATATCTGTCGGCTCTAACATAAAGGAGTAAAACTGAGTGAATAAATGAAATCCATACGTACCAGCGGAGGCCGTGTGCGCTCCTCTATCTGCGGCGCCGGAGCGGTGGAGTACATGTAGCTGAAGAGGTTTTCGATCCTCCGGAAGGGGACGCCGCCGCCCTTATCGCTCACCTGCAGACAGAGTGATGAGACAGTGAGACAGAAGGACAGAGGAGGACGAGAGGTCCTTGAACAAAAGCACACGGCCTCAGCTCTGTTTACTCCACACGTCCTCATGGGAAACATGCAAGAGGTCAACAAGAGGTGGAGGAGGAACGTCACATAATAAGGGAACTCTAGTAGCGTGTTGTCAAGTGCAGAAAAAAGGCCCTGCAAGCTAAATCAATGCCAGCTTTATTTCATTTTAATAAGGGCAGCCACTGAACTTCAATACTTCAAGACCAAACTGCCTTCACAGTGCTGAGGAGTGGTAATTTAACACCAGGATCTATGGAGGGAATCTCTCAGGAGTCGCTGTATTTTGAGAGCTTTCACTCACTTCAGTGGGTATAAAGGAGCTGGAAAATAAAAATAAAGATCTGTGAAATGGATTGTGTACATTTGATATAAAAATAGTGTTTGGTGTGTGAAATTCTGCCTTAATTTTAACCCTTCATGAAAGCAAAAACAGGGTGTGTCGCATACATTTTTTGGAGTCTAAATGATGCTTTAGATAATAAACTGTTCACATGTAATATGGTACATTTTTCAAAATGTGCATGTTTGCATTTGCCTCCATCTTGGACCCAAACATGCTTCTCTTTCATGACAGAGCTCTTTTTATTTTAAGGATAATTTGACAGTATTTTTAAAGTCAAAATAAACATGACTGATCACTTTATTCATGCTCTGTTTTCAGCTCCACTAACTTAATATTGTGGCTTTTTAAGTGCTGAATGCTCCCTAATATACTCACCATCTAGTCACTGACTTGTAGTGTAAGTTGGCAGTTAAGCTTTTATTTGCTGGAAACAGCTGCTGGAAATGACTGCTGATTATCTGGGGATTCGATCCGATGTAAAATATATATTAAATATTATCCTGTGCAGCTTTCAGTTTGACATTTGTTTTGTATTGAGCGTTACATAAGCGGCGGCGTGTGCATGAGTCACAGCGAGCTGCAGCATGTCCTGGTAACAACATGGCAGTTAAGTCAATGTTTATAAAGACCCATGTAGTTAATCTTATCAGAGCTTAGTAGCTTTGTTTTCCAGCAGGCGCTGTGATTAATTGAGGGTGAGGTTTGTTGCATAACAGCTTTAAAGAAGGATTTGGGTTGCAAAAACAAAAGAGGAGGTATTCTGAAAGCAAAGGTAACCACGTGTTGTGTTTAATAAGGCTGCAAATTAATTTATTTAAGATCGGTTTGAACGTAATGAAAACATCTTTACAGGCTTCATTAACCTTGTTGTGTCGGTTCACACGGAGGATGCAAACATAAAAACATCCCACGTTCCCATTCACTCCCACAGACAACTTTAAAACTTTAATCCAGCTGCTGTTAATGAACATTACCGGAGAAAACTCCTGAGAGAAACCTGCTCAACATGCAAAAACAAGTAAAACTGCATTCTGTGCAGACAAAAAGGAACTTTTTTTTAGCAAGATTATTTCTGCAACCCACCTTGATTGACATGTCCTCATCTCCCAGAGACACCATGACCTGAATGGGTGGCAGGTTGTTGTTGTTGTCATGAGTTTCAATGGTGGCCCTCATAGCATTCTGCAGAAAGGAAAACACAACATCATGCATGTACTTTTCCCTATATGTCATTCATCAGTCTGTGAGTCAAACTGCACGGCGTGCTGCACCTTAAAGAGCTCGAACAGCATGTGGTAGAGGTGAGAGGGCACGTACACGATGGTCATCGGGAGGTTGTACTTCTTCTTGCCTGCACAGAAAAAACATCTCAATTCATTCCACCTCATTTAAAATTCATTACCCGAACAATCGCTGATGTTTCCCCATCTGTGTCCATTATTCTGCCGAGCTCTGGTTTTACGCTTTGAGAGGATGGAGAGCAAAGGGCTCTGTGTGTCAATATTGTCTGAGCAGTCAGCTGGGCTCATTTACTAGCTGCGCTGCTATAATTAGAGGCCCCTCAGGTCCATCTGGCTCAGTGCTAATTCACATACAAACAGCCGTACTGTATGCACACACACACACACAGGACTCGGCTCCGTTTGTCCTTTATTTAAATCTCAACAAACAGCGAGGACGTCCGCCCTGCAGGGCGTCGGCATTAAGAGTAAAAACGGGTTCGTTCTTAACCTGCCAGATTAAATGAATGAACACTTACTGCACATCTCCTGCAGGATGAGGTCTGGGGAGCGGAGGTAGTACTGGTCACACAGCATCTTGGCACTGTGGAAGGCATCTGAAGGGAAAACAGGGAGAACAGTGTCAGGAACTATGACTGCAAAGTAAAAAGAACGGGAGTAATTCATAAAAACATGATTACAATACAAAACAGCCTGTGTAATACTGAGTATTTACCCTGGACCACGTCTCCCACGTTACAGTGAGGGTCGATGCTCCCGATGGTGTTGGGGTGGACCGGGTTCAGGGTGCCATCAAAGATAAGAGCTGCAGAGAAAAAAGAAGTTAAGAAGAAGCACAAATCTGTAATTATCACCTTATAAATAGATCAAGTTTAGTCAAAAAATAGGGCTGGGGATCATTTTAAATTTTCCAAAAAGATAAAAGTTTAGTTAGATTTGACTTTTTTTAAACCTTATGTTGAAAAATATCAAAATGATTTTCAACAAAACCATTTTTTTGGTAGTTTTGCTCATTTTTACAACCCTGATTCCAAAAAACGTTGTTCAAAACATGAATGAAACTGAATGCAATCATTTATTCATCTTTGTTCTACATGCATTCGATTGAAAAATAGACAATACTGAATGTGATGCATTCTGCTTTCATTTACTTTTACTTTTTGGAATCAGGGATGTAAATACATATTTCTGCTGGGACTCAGAAAATATTGTTTGACAACAAAAGAAAAAGTTGGTATTTTTCATAATGGATCCTATTTCTTGTATTTTTGTGTCTTAGTGACTAATTGAAATTGTCCAATATTGAGCGAGATCTTCTGCATCTTCTGCAGGGTCATAAAAGTCCATTAAACTGATTGTATTTGTCACTGATAGAATTAGAAACTCTTCTCTACCTTTAGCTTGATATCTGTCTGTTTGCATCTCTGGAAAAAGTCTCTTACTCTTTAATTGATAAAATAAGTGAATGCATAATAAGCTTCCCTTCATGCGACTGTATTTCTGAAAGATTAATCTACCAACATGATAAACATCAACAATCTTTGTTCCTCGTGCAGCTGATGACACACAAACAACTTGTTATCGTCCTGCAGCAGCCAGTCTGCTGTTTAAGTGGCCTTTTATGATGATATGATAGATATGAAAACATAAACTGCAAATCAGCTCAATAAATGACAATAAAAAACATGTTTTGAGTAGATTAATTTCTTGCATATTTTGTCTAAACATTCACTGGGAAGAAAACGACTTTACTGCTGACTGAAGGAGGGAAACTAACAAGCCAGCCTCAGTAGTTTATATCCCATTTGCTTCTGTTTACATCACTCAATAATTTTATACAACATGTTGCATATTTATGCCGTGAAGCTCCGCTCGGCTCTAACTGCTCCCCTGGCAAACACAAACATCCCACATTAAAATCTATAATGGATGTGACAATAAAGTTTGTGAGGCGACATGTTTTGAAGGATTGCTGCAGAGCGGAGACTAATTTTTCCCTTTGGGTGTCAGGAGAGTGACAGCGAGCAGAGAGTAGAATAAAGCAGCACAGCCTGGTGTGACACTGTTCACTTCAGACACAATGCAGAGTAAAAACAGCCATTTACACTGTGCTGATTACTCACTGTGCTGGTTGATGAGCATGCGGATGGAGATGCGGCTCATGTAGAAGCGGTCCAGGAAGTACTGGATGTTCTGGTTCGTGACGGGGTCCTGTGGGAAGGCCTCCTTGTACTCGATGATGCCCTGGGCCATGGTGGGAACCACGTCGTTGTGCCTGTTTCTGATGGTAACTAATGCATCAACGAATCTGCAGGGAACGGACAAAAACATACCCAGCTGTCGTTAATCCTGTTAGTGAAATTATATCCAGAAAATAACACAAAGTGGAATTTCTATTGGAATAAAATTAAATCTATAGATACAAAATCTTTCCAAGAGCCTACAAGTGTTACCAATTCTGGAAAAATATGGGGCTCCACATGCTGAAATATTTACACGTTTACAATCACTCTTGTCCTCTCCTCTCTGCTCTGTGTAAAGAGCCTGCAGCTCAGAATTGACTGATTTTTTGTCAGATTTCTGTTGGTCTCAGCTGAATCATTCATGACTTCCCAGTTACACCAAGAAATGCAAAATTTTATATTTTTTTACCGGATCTGATTACTACATATTGCTTATTTTTGGTGAAATTTTAATTGAGTCTTGTAGAAAAAAGTGCAAGCATTGGGAACACATAATTTGCTTAATGGACATTTGACAATCTGACAATTTATGGTTTAACATTTTCCTTTTTTTCTGTGATAAATTGTGTCATTTTCTTGATTTTCACAAAGAAAACAGGCCTTTCAGTGGCTTGTTGGGTTCAGAACATCAATATATCCTGAGTGACAGCTTCTCTTTTCAGGAATGTGAATAACTTCCACAACTCCAAGAGTCTGAGGGTGTTGTTCCTAAATGTGACCAGCTGCAGTTTGGAAAGACAAACCCTCTCTGTCTGTTTGTCTTTTCAGGAACAGATGTGAGATTCTGGAGGAAAATGAGGAACTTACTCTCCCAGGACTTTGTAGTCGTCAGGATTCTTGTCTAGGAATTCCAGGATCTCCATTAAACTCTGGATGTACCTGATAAAAATCAGAAATAAAGATCAGCTGAGTGAGCCTGCAGGGTGTTTTATGGGTGAAAGGTCGTGCTTTTTAAGGGCTTTTCTCTCCTTGCGGGGATGTTTTGCTGCTGAGCTCTTTCCTCACAAAGGGAAGAAAGGCAGATCCTGAAAACAAGGTCACGTGACGCGTGCTGAGAAACTGGGGTAAAGTTCAGAGCTGAGAGCCGCTCGGAGCACCGAGCTAGTTGGAAGGAGTTCAACTTGGCTGACCGTCCTACTACACGGACATAAACAAGTCAACAGCTGTGACAGTAAACGGCTCACCAGTCGGGGGGTAAAATCTGCTCTCAGACCGCGTTCACTGAAAAACCACCGAGGCTGAGAGACGTTTTATAAGGATAAAGTTCTCACAACAACACGTCAATCCAGTTCCACAGTTTCACTCACCAGCTCTGCACGATCTGCACCGACGGGGTGGTGAGCAGTTTGTCGGGCAACAGATTAATTTCTTTCATAATGTTTGAAAGCCGGACAGGAAGCTCCTGTCTCAGGAAGACAAAGGACGTCTTCTCACAGGCGTTGATGGAACCTGAAGCAGCACAGAAATAATCATCAGAGCTGGTGTGATTTATTGAGTGTTTTAATCACTCTGCAAGCAAAAGGATCACTTTTTCTAACTTCTAAGTGATATTAAAATAGATTTAAGTTTTGGACTGCGGCTTTAGCGTTTATTACAATATTCTGACACTAAAAACTTAGAAGAAAAACATCTGGAAATTATTACATAGCAGAAGTGATCAGTATTTGCAGTCCTGCTAAATCAACAGTTCTGAGTTTTTGACTTTTTGTTGAGCATTTTTCACAATATTCTGACATGTTATAGACAGTTCTTTAAGAAAAATCTGAAAATTAATCAATAGCAAAAGTGGTTGGTTCAATTATTTGCTAGATTAATCATTAGACACTGAGTTTTAGACTGTTTAAGTGCCCAAAACAATAAATTTGAGGACTTAAATATGGAACATTTTTTATAACCTCTGACATTCTTGACCAGTATTTTACTCAGTAATAAGGGGGAGAAAATAGATAATGAAAATAACAATTTGCTTCAGCCCTAACTCAAATAATAATAATCATTTTTATTACTAACAACTGGATATTTGCACTGTTTATAAGCATCTGCTCTGCAGAGATCTCCCTGAAATAAACATGTTATACTCAATTCTTCTGCACAATTTGCACGATAGTTAATATACAAGCTGCTGAACGACTTTGTTAAATAAAAACTGTGAGTAATTATTAGCAGGAGCAGCTCTCTGGGCCCACAGAGTGCAGCCTGGGATCTGATGCAACACTCTGCACTATGAGCACCATGCAGCTGCAGGCAAACACACACACACACACACACTGAGGGTAATTTTCTGTCACTGATTTTCTGCTGATGAGTTTCAGAGAGCTCGGACAGTCCATTCCCACATATCTGTAATCAGAAACAGACCCATGTGACAGAAGATCAATACTCACCGAAATCGAGGAACTGCTTCATGGAGAGCGGTGACGGGGAGAATTTAGAGAAATGCTCGATGTGTTTGGGCACGCTGGCCAACGCGGCGTTTTTCATGATAAACCTCACGAACTTCATGATTGCTGCCGAGTCCAGTGACCAGAACGACCGATGCTATGCTAGCAGGCTGCAACTGAACGGACCTGTTATCAGAAACAGCGCAGGCGGCACTCCCATCAGCGCCAGCCAATAGGAGAGCAGGGATTCTTATTTATGTTCCAGACCGGCCAATGGGAGCATTCGGGGGCGGGGCTAGTGCTAGTGAGCGGACACAGTGTGGAAGCTGTTTCAGACAGGATTTAGTTATATAACTGGGTGATTAACTGACCAGTTATCAAACAAACAGCCAGCTCGATTAACCACTTACAGAATAATGGTGGCGGGAAGACAAACACGTGGATGTCTGGAGACTGAGGCCTGAAATACTGGACAGATTTCCATTTTAGTTACTTTCTAACCCACAATATTGTACTTTTTACTGCACTACATGTATTCAACAGCTTAAGATACCTTGCATATTTTAGTTATTAATACAAAATATCAATCAGCTGATATAAAAGGATGTATTACTATATAAAACATGTCGTATGCATGTTTTATATAGTGATACATCCTTATATATTGTATGTAAAGTCATTTAAATTACCCCATCTTTATCAGGTGCAACATTAAAGTGATGTTCACATTAATGCATCACAAATTATAATCCATATTATATTCTAAAATGGGCTATTATACTCATAATTATGATACCATGATATGAAACTTTTTTTAATGTACATTTTATGAAGATTTCTATTTATTTCTAGGAGTAAATGTTTTTAGAAAATCCTTAATTTTGTGAGGAAAATACCAAACAAATAAACTATCAATCACAGTATATTTACAGTATATAAATATCTCATTACATATATAAATTCACTACATTACTGCACAACGTGGAGTTTGTTATTATTTGATATATCATATTATTTCATGTTTTATATTTAACTTAGATTTAACTTTTTTTGACTCCCTCACTAGAAAATAACTATAAAAGTGTGAAATGTAGAATAAAAAAGTGAGTTTAGTCTGAATTGCCTGCCTGATATTTCCGTGTTAACCCTTTTAAAAGCTGTTTGCAGTCCGTCAGCACCACAAAGCCAAAAGCAGCGTGTGCACTGATCTGGACGGCTGCAGGGATTTAGAGCCGCTCAGAAACAAAAGCAGGAGTGAAGTCCAGTTCTGATGGTGGGCGATCAGGTCTGTCACACAAAAACTGGACAAACCGCGTGCTGACGGAGCCGCCATGTTGAAACAGGAAGGAGACAAACACACAAAGTGTGGACACACAGTTGAAGTTTTCCCTCAGGACGCCAAGCAGAAGCTAAAGTACGCAGAGTGTCTGCAGGGCCGTCCACATATTTATACTGATACAGTGTAAATCAGGGGTCATCAGACTCTGAGGGTGCTGCTCTTTAAAATACAGAAAATAAGATCTTTATGCCTCATTAGACTATCATTGTTTGATATTTTCACTTAAGATTCATGGTATTTTTATTCACCTTTATCAGTGTCAAGAGATGCCTAAAAAACATTGGGAAATCCAGAATGATAATTAGATTATTTACTAGGAAATGCTGTCAGACTTCCACTAATGAGGCATTTCACTAAGGACTGATAACTAAAACTGCTAAACATTATTGTTAACATGCAAAAGATCAGAATGCATTTATTTCCTCCTCACATTTTCTGAATCCATGAGGATATTAATCTGCAGAACAGGCTGGTGTTTCATTTTTAACCTCTTAATCTTATTTTTTACAAAATGAATCGAAACACTGACAAAACAGGGAAGATCTTGGGTCCATAAGGAGAAAAAATATGAAACAAAATTCAAATCTAAACTAAAAATGAATCCAGTTTGAATTGAGATCCAACACTGAACTTGTTAACAAGATATTTAGTCAAAGCTGATCAATGAGTGAAGCCATAAAGTGAGTCTTTGGATGGGAAAACTATTGATTGGTTTGGGTTAAACTCAAACAAATTGCTCCCAAATTTGGGAAACATGGGAAATCCAGACTGAGAACTAGATTCTTAACTAGAAAATACTCTCAAGTGATGGTTAAAAACTGTGAAACCTCATTGTAAATAAGCTAAATACCATTTTTTTCCTCCTCACATTTTCTGAATTCGTGAGGCTAATATTCGGCGGGTCGTATGTGACCCGTTGATGATCACTAGTGTAAATGATCTAAAAGACACTGTTGCATTTTGGGTAAGATTATTTGAAATATTGCTCCAGGAAGTATTAAGCAAGAACTCTTTGCAGTTCTGCTGATTTCAGGTTGAAGTTATAACTCAGAGGAATCCCATTCACTCCAGGACAACAGCGGTCCGATGCCGTCCGCTCCGTGTTTACTTCCCGTCTCCTGATGGCAGCAGCTCAGCCTGTGTGAATGATGCGCTGGAAGCTTGCCACCACTGGTTTTGAATAGAAATGCCTTTGTCAGGGAACACAGTGTCCGGGTCAAATCTCCCGTTACATAAGCGGCGGCTGTGTCAGTTCAGTCGGGATTGTCCTTATAAAGCCGTCTGTCCCGCCTCTACATCAAAACACTCATTTACACCTTTTCCACTCTCATGTGGGAGGCAATCAAAGTAACGTCGAGGATCTGCACCATGAAATATCACGGCTCACTCCGGCTCTGCCAGCTCACAGCAGATAATATGCTGATCTCTGCGAGACAATATCCAAACAAGTATTAGTCATATTGTTTTCAAATGTCAGCTGTTTGGTGCTTTGTTGTACTATCTCACAGCTCAAACAGGGTTTATTTCCTGACACCTTTGCTGCAAAACATCTTTTAAATCCAGGTGTGTTTATTTTTCCTTATAGTCTGGATTTAAATACCTCTGAGTGTCACGCAGCTCTTTTAAACATGTCCTCCTTCAGGCTGACGTGTCCTTTCAAACAGGACACGCAGCACATTTCTTACCTATGAACGTTTATTTGTGTTCGACCGAATAAAACAGAGTTTTTTAAAGTAATTTAAGCTATTAAATCTCTCTGCTCTGCTCTCTTGGCCCCTCAGCTATCAGGCTGACGATCATTCAGCCTCTGGGGGCAACAAACTATATTCCTGAGGTTCAGCTGCAGATATCCGGATATTGGATATCTGAGCAAAGACATCCTCTTCATTTACAGTCCGATCAGCAACTTTAGGAAACTTTTTCTATGTGTTTAACATTCAGTAACACGGAGCAGCTCACTCATCAGGACTGTGCACCACAATAATCCATGCAACAACTTTAGAAGAGAGATGTACAAGGTTTAAATGTGGGATACACTTTCAAACCGAATGAAGCATCTCAAGACTCATTCACACATGCGTCCCAGTAAATCACTGGGAAAACCTTTCAGGTATTGTCAGTTTTCACCATTCCCACATGCACTACATTCAGGAAAAGTCCCGTCTTGCGCAGGCCAAGAAAATACCAGAATATGATGTTGATCAACCAGGAACAACCAGGAAGAACCCGCACTGGGTTAACCTGTGACTGAGTTTTATAACCCAGATTGAGAGCTGGGTCAGACAGACAATGGTCAGCTTCAAAATAAATGGCTCACCACCAGAGTCCTCAACAACTGGGGCAGTAATTAACAGAAGAAGGGCTGGACGTGCTCCAACCCTCCTCAAGCTTTTTAATCACTTCCTCACCAAGATGGTTATGTTTTCACCAGCGTGTGTCAAAAAGTTCTGCACAGATTTGGATGAAATCTTTGGTGGTGATCGGTGGTCAGTGACCCTATTGCCTTCACTAACTGGATGAAATATTTCAATGCCAGTGTCCCAAAATACATGCTTTCAATATAATCCTTCAAGTGTGCAGTTTGGTAAGTGACCCTGTTGCCTTGGCGGAGGTCTGCGCTCTCCGAGTGCTTTTCTAGTTTTGTTTGTTTGTTTGTTTGTTTGTAGATCGCTCATCATACCTTCAGTTGTTTATGTTTTATGTTGTTAATGGAGGAAAGCATATTTGGGTTTTTAAAAAAACATTTCAAACAGAAAATAAATGTATGTAAATGCTGGAAGTGAAGTAGTTACGAGAGAGATGTAAAAAGTAGTTTGTTTTTGTTTTCGCAGGGAAATTTGTTCGACCCATCCACCTCAAGTGTGACATCCTCCATTTAAACTGCATCACCATCAATTATTACTGCTCCGTGTGCAGGACAGTCTGAACCGTCTACTGTACTGCCTGTACGAACAGCGTGTCCTGGAAACCTCCCCGTCTTTTATTTCTGCACATCCTTTTTTTATGACTACATGACAGTTTATAACTTTTTCCAGTCTGTAAGTTTTTATCCTGTTGTAGCCTGAAGCTGCAGGCAGCCTTTATAAAGCGGCTCTGGAGACTCATCTAGTGGAGAGTGTTTAACTGGTCGGGGTGGGGGTGGTGGTGGGGGTGCACTT
>CAFUXE010000308.1:400293-418679 GCA_903364295.1 Serranus cabrilla | reverse complement strand
AGACAGCCACACCAGCTCTCCACACACACACACACACACACACACACACTGTCTGAGTCAGAGGTGCCAAACGTCCCGCCGCTGGGGATCACAGGGCGCCACTGAGAGGAGCTGGACAGAGAGGAGGGACGGACAGAGGGAGAGCAGCTCTGTGATACACAGCTGGAGGAAAACACTCACACATCCAACATTAAATCCTTCTCTGCAGGGACTCGCTCCCCCAGTCTGCTCTGTGGTCCTGGTCCCTGACCACGCTGCTCACACAGCTCGCCTCAGCAGTGACGCAGACACACACTCAAGACGTAAACATTGTTTTCTACCAGCCAACACAGAGAACAAACAATCCTCAGAGGAGCCCAAACAGAAAGCAGCCGCTCCGGGATCTGATCGGGTCGGGAATGTTTGGAAAAGGATGAGTTTGTTCTGGAATACTCAGCTGAATACGGACGCATCAAGAGTTTGACATATTACTTCCCTTATAATAAAACATCTCTGATGATTCATATTCTGGTGGCGGGTTTTAGATCCATTCAAACTTTTGTAAATAACTGGTTTTCTGTGTGAGACTCGGTCTGTGTTTCTGTTGTAGAACAAGTGTTTCATTAATTAATTAGCTTGTAATCAATATATATCGAGCTCTGGAGTCCAGAGAACACACTGAAACTGACTCTGCTTTGGTTTTGCATGTTGTTAGCAGCTTTAATTTTTTATTTTTGAAGAAGAAAATCTCTCGGTTCACAGGAGAACCTGGACCTCCAGTTGAAGTATGCATAAACCGTTTGCTTGGACCAGGTTAGGTGTGTTTTGTTTGGTTTTTAGGAGAGAGGGGTTATTATGGCTCTTGTGAACCCTGTGTCTTACAGATTTGATATTATTGTATTACAGAAGTTATTTTTGTGGTGTCAAAATATGGTCATCCTGGTTTATTTCACTGTAGATTAACGAATCCGTTCATCGGCGTGAGAAAAGAAAAGGTGAAAGAAAACTGCAGCCTTCAACTTTCCATTCAGACTTGCTGGAAGAGAAAGAGTCAGCAGCTTCGACCTCGTTAGATTGTTGATGCGACTTTTGAGACAAAAAATGACTCATTCAGACGTAACATGTGAAACCGCCATCAAACGTGTGTAATGAATACACAATACTCGCCCACTGGGTTCACGGCTNCTCAGTGGAACGCGGGTAATGTATGACTTCCTGTGGTAATGGCTGTAATGAAGTGAGGAGCTGGTTGGGAGCGGAGCGGCTCGGCCCGGTGGGGCCCGGAGCCTCGGCAAATGAGCCCAGAGGTCCAGGAGATAGAGTGGATAGAGTGTGATTGGGAAGGAGGAGGAGGGGGAGGATGAGGGATATTTTTGGGTAGAGGAGCAGAGAGCAGGAGAGGGATCAGGGAGGGAGGACGGCTTAGGAGGAGCTGTGTGATGAATGCCTCATTTCTGTGCTGAGCAGCAGGAGGAATGGATGCTCCGTCCTTTATCCCGTCCCGTGTAGCTCAGATACCGTCTGTGGAAATGAGTTGGTAGCCTGTGAATAGGTACTCCAAACACAATCGAATCATAACATCCACTTGGCAATTTTATCAGATTTTTTGCTCTATGGATAATTATGTCCTCGAGCCTGCATGTAGGCGGATGGTGAGCGCCGCTTCCGTAGGATTTTTATGGAAATGTGGTCACTACATACAGCAAAGGTTGGTCCTTTCATTTCCATGTTCTGCTGCTGTGGCTCCTCTCACCTCCTCACACATTTACATACTTTGATTTCTCCGTCTGTTGTTTCTTAGAGGAGACTTTTAGCTCGTGCACGATGCACAGGGAGAACAGCTCTGATATTAGAGCGACAGCGCCGGAGAAAAGTGCAGCAGACTGGACAGCACGGTGTCATAGCAGCACACACACTTCCTCTGCTCCAGAGCAAACAGCAGGCCGCTGCAGGTGGCCGTGTGTGTGTGTGTGTGTGCCGCCTCTCTGATCAAACAGCCATCACCGCCACACGTGCATTCTCTCTTTGTGAACTCTTCCTCTGTGTATTTTTTGGCAGCATGTGCACAGACGTGTGTTTGTGTGCATGTGGGAGTGCTTTTGGATCATCCTGTTAGACCAGCTCGGAAAAAGAGCCGTCGATTGGCTGAGGTTTTATCCCCCTCTCTCTTAAAACACAAGGAAAATAGCAACCGTGGAGGAAGGGAGCAGATGAAAATAGCTCAGTAGGCAATCGCTGACTCACAAGGCGATGCTGGGAGTCAGGAAGGCATCCATTCCAGTATACATCAAATCAACGAGCTGTTGTGTAACTCCCTCAGCACCCGTAAATCAAAGCGTTCTCGGGGTGCTTAGCTACGTCGACTGTGACTTCTGTGCACACGTCCCTGTGTGGCTGCACAGGAGCAGGGCGGTGACATCACAGCTGCCATTTATCACCTTCTGACAGATTTGCCCCGAGTGTTCAGGGCCGGAGCCGCTCGGCTGCGAGGCAGCACGGTCAGCTAACTACCCGCTCATTCATCACGCCACTCAGGCAGCGTGGGCTGTCGCAGCTCGGGTTGTTTTAAGTGCTGTGAAATGGAACAAGAGCACAAACCAGACTCACATGATTCACCGGCTGATTAACATATCAGTTACTCATGCACCTGTCCGGCAGAGAAACACTGATGCTTCCAATGATTTTCCTCACTTCCTGGCTGCAAAAGTAGTAATACAGTCAGGATTATTCCAGGATTCCCAGTATTATAATAGTGGTGCTGGATGTGTGAATGCAAACAGTTCATAACAATCAATAAAATATGTTTTGTGCGCATGTTTTGTTTCTCTGTATCTACTTTTGCAGCCAACTGTTTATCTACAGAAATGCATGTAAGATAAATTATTTTTCTGTGTCAACATTACACACCCTGCTACATGAAGCTACATGCTAACGTCGCTAAACATCTCGTCTTGGATGCAGATGTTGTTAATTTCTCACAGTTTTCAGATTAAATTCCTCCAGGAACATGTTGGATCGTGTATTTTTTTTTATTTAGAAGCTTTTATTAAAGTTTTTCTTCTGCAGTGACGGCAGTGCAGACACACTCGTTGTGTTTCAAATAACACATTTCTCTGCACATTTTGAAGACTCTCATGAGAAAAGCTTGATGGAAACAGCAAAATTAGATAAAACCTTTGAAAATATGCATATAAAGTTTTATGCTCGCTTGAGGTGGTTGAAGTCTGTTTTGATTCCTGAAGACTTCTCTCCATTTTCTCTCTTTTTTCTTGTTGTTTTCTCCTGTTTACTGACTGATTAGCCTACTGCAACACATCACACTGCCACCTGCTGACCAAAGGACGTTACTGCAGCGCAGTTTATTCGCTCTAAACCGATGGAAACTCAATAATTCACATTTTCTTTAATTTAACAATTTGATTCGACTTTAATGGAAACACGGCTGCTGTTACCTACTATTTTCAGTTGCACGAGCTCAGAAAAGTCACTTAGAGTCTCCCGATGACATCGTAGACTCATTGGCGTATTGGCGATGATGTTTAGTTGGGTGGCTGCCTGCTTGTCTGTGCACGAGGAGAAGGAGAGCCGTGGACTGTGGATACTCTGAGCAGCATGCATGGGAATACATTAGAGTACAAAGTATTTCTTGCTGTTTCACTGATAAATAGCCTAATTTGTCACTAGTTGCTTTTATAAATAAAATCTCCAAGACGCCAAGAAAAGTAGCTAAATGGAGCGAGAAGTGAGCAGTAATGCACAGATGGGAGAACGGACACAGATACGGGAGACCTGGAACGATACGGGAAGGCTGAAAAATCAGAGCAGAATGAGCTACAATGGAGCATTTCATACAGGAGGGGAATAGAGATATGATGTTTTTGATCATTAAAGCATGTAAACATGTTCTAGAGGAAACTAGAGAAGAAGTATAACCTGAAAATGAGCAGAATATTTCCTCTTAGAGGCTAAATAAGCTGGAGAATCAAGTATCCTGGTTTCAGAAACTTCAGAAGTTATGAGTCAGGAACACAAAGAATACGAGGATAGCTGATGTGACATGTTTTAGCTGACTGGTAATGTTCTCGTCTTCCATTAAATTAATTAAAAACAGCAGCCAAAGAACAAACTGTCAAAGTCACTCAATCGGAGCAGAAATGACACATTTGCCTGATTTTGAGGAATCAAAGGCAGAAACACACAACCACAGATCACAGAAACCTGGATCATCTCAAGCATATTTACCTTTAAACTGCAAAAATAAATGTTTTCATCATAAAAAAACTATGAAAGATAACAAGATAGTTATCAGCTGAATCTTTAGTTTCAGATTTACTGCTGGATCGTTGGTCACTCTTGAACTTGTGGCACTGAGAGTTTCTCAGAAACATAACTTCAGATGGATGATGGAAGGATTTCTGTAAATAGACTCTAAAATACCTCTCAGCCCTCCAGAGACACACACGTGTTCCCTGAAAGCTCTCAAAGTGCCACGAGGAGAGAATCCGAGTTTAAAAATATTTGGGCAGCACAGACCTGCTGCTCTTCTTACTTCTCTGTCTGGACAAACTCAATCACTGAGAACACAGAAATCACCAACAAGATGAAACCAAATCAGAGCGTTTTCTAAGGTGTTCCTCCAGGTCTTATAGTCTCAGGTCTGCAGGAGTTTTGACCATTTTTATGTATTCTGGAATAATAAAAAACAGCTAAAAGTGTGAGAGAAGCTCAGTGCTTTGAATGAACCCAGAACTTTCCAAGGACTCCACGTCTTTCTTTCTTTCTTTCCTCCTTTTCTTACACACACGTTGAATTAGAGTCATAAAGTCTGAAGGTTGAGGCTGAATACTTTCTCCTGCTTCATCACTTTATTCCACTCTTCCTTTCTTCATTTCATAAAAACTATCAAGCCCCATTTTATAAAACTGACAGATTGGTGAACAGATGAAACCCAACATTTCCTTATTTTGCTGCTTTCAAAATAAAAGCTTTTCAATAACAAAACAAGAAGAATGAAGCATATGAAATGTGTTTGTAGTTTCAGCCTAAAGACTTTACATTATGATGACGTCACTGATTTTTGTCTCAGCTCAAGGAAAGTTTGACAATAATATAAATGTAAATATCTCACATGAACACACACAGTGTGACCCTGTGTCGGCTGTATGTTCAGTTAATTCTGAGTCATGGTTAAATCTCCCAGCGTCCCTCCGTCTGCCTCCTGTCTCTCTGTTCCCACTTTGCTTTTGAATATTTTACATTGTGTGCCAGAAATCCGAGCTCTCAGTCTTTGTTCTGTTTGTTGCTTGATGTTTGGGAGAGTCCACCCTGCCGGGAGAATGAAACGCTGCTCTTCTTTTTTGGGGAGGAAGGTTTAATTGAATGGAAACAATCTGCTGGTTTAATAATTAACGAGTAAATATCGTCTGTCCTCAGGTTGAGGCTCTGAGTGATGCAGTCTCTGTTCGGCGGGGGGGAGCTGGGGCTGCTGGGAGGAGGCGGCGACGGCGGCGGCCTGAAGGAGGATGGCTGCGGCAGCGTGGCGTGGCACTCCTCGCCGCTGCCCCAGGACGACGTCTACTCGGCCTCCCACTTTGCCCTCATCACCGCCTACCAGGACATCAAGACGAGGCTGGCCTGCCTGGAGCGCGAGAACACCAGCATCAAGAGGAAGCTCAAGATCTACGAGATCAAGGTGAGCACGTGAATGATCCTCATGAAACTGATGAAATAAATGTTTATTTAACATGCAAGCTCAAACATGCAACAAACATTATTGCTGTTCCTGAGAAACGAACACAACAGGAGGGTTAAAGTCATATATCAGTCAGACAGAAAGTCTGCAGCTCTGACAAGTTGAAGACCAGTTCGGTCTCTGACTTATTCGTCCTTCAAACAGGGGCGAGCCGTCCACTGAGCCTCCCTGAGCCTGCACACAGACATAAACCTCAGAGGGTTTGTTGGGCTTCGATCCTGGACCAGCAGGGGAATAAACAGGACACATAACTCTACTGAATCTAAGCAGAAAGCTGCTGCAAACAGAGCAGCCATAAAGGGGTTCAACACTCACATCACCCCTTGTTCAAAGTGAATTAAAATAACTACATTTGCACCCATCTGACATGCAGTTTGTATAAGCAGCTGTATCTGGAACACTGAAACTGAAACTGTGCAGGCAGAGCTGCAGGGTTTGTCCATAAACGTGACGTGTCTCGTGTCATGTGGGCTCTAAAGTTATTCACTCTCATGTGCACAACAATCACAGAAAAGCTCTCCCCGGCTCAGATCTCACGCTCCTCCAACACTGTTCATTCAATATGCATAAAGAGGAAATCAACACGTGCAAAAAAGAGAATCCAAGACGTGAAATAGTGCAGAAGTTAAAAGTCGGGGCGGCCCTGAGCATGAGGTCAGACTCTAACACACCTGGATCTCTTCCAACATACAGAAGCTTTATCACTGCATCTGCTGCTGGAGCGTCTGTATGAGATGCACTGAGCTTAATGTAAACTCATCCAGGATATTAGACACATAACGGATGAAGAGCAGGAAGGTCCAGTGTGGTGGGTGGAGTGGAGGTGGACGTGTCAAACAAACGGGACACGAGGCAGTGTTAGAAGTAGTTCAGCCGAACTTCGTCCTTTAACCCGAGTCAAGTGGTTTTATTAGCTAAAGTTAACACAGGAGTTTATTTTGAAAAGCTACGATGCATGTAGAGAGAAACAGAGACTGTGCTGGATCACAACATCTGTTTTTTTACAGTTAACACTTGAAATGATGCAGGCACCTTCACATGAATGAGGAAGATCTCCGGTTGATAATAATGAGAATAAAAATGTTTAGATCTAAACTAAAAGAAATCAGGTTTGAATTGAGATCAACCACGAAGCTAAGCTGAGATTTTTAAATAACAGCTGAAAACAGGGATGTGTACTCTGAGAGTGAGTTCAAAGGTTCACACTGAGAGCAATAAATCATCTGAAAATGAAACCTGCTCTGCTGCGTCTTCACTGACTTCTTCTTGGGTTTCAACCTACCGACGCCGACAGTATCTGTTGGATTAATTGCGTCAATACGCATTAAGATTATTGGTGAAATTGATTGGGAATCAGCAGGGAAATAGCGGCTGTGTATGAAGAATGGTCGTGTCAAAGGGCTGCACACAGAGTTCAGACGGGTCAGCACACACTGCAAACAGCTGCACCAGTGTTTTCTGTATGAATGTATGATAATAGAAGAGAAAACCGGCTCGGAGTCTGTAAACATTCCTGCACAGCCGGCCGGCTGGATGGTGGTGGGATCAGACTAGTGTTCGGTTGGATGAGAGAGCAGGTGAGGCAGAAATCCACCTCCAGCAGCAGCAGCTGGAACCGACGGACGCATCGAGGAGCCGCGTGGGAGGACGGAGAGTGAGGAAAAGTGGAAAAAATGAGTGGAAAGCGGGAGCTAAATGGGCGGAAGGATGCAGAATAAGGCACGGAAACGGAAGAGAAACGAGGGACGGAGAGAGGAGATAAACGGCTGAAACTAAGAACAAAGAGGGGATTAAAGAAATGAAAAATCCTGGTTATTCTCATTACTATCATGAGTCTAATTCTAGGAATAATATATTGGATTGTTCTGCTGCAGGTGTCTGTGTACAGTCAGACAGACAGACAGCAGCAGCTCCTGTTTGCTTCAAACGACAAAAAGTTATCAAAGACGCTGCCGAGCTCGGGACGCTGAGGAGACGGTCCCAGAAAGATGGAGCTGTTCCACGTTAGCAGGGAAACTCTGTGATGCTCCAGCTAAACGTTTCCACAAAGCTTTGATTCTGTTTCACTCACTTCACAGGAAACGATCAGTGAGGACGTTTTTAATACATCTGTTGGATTAAGAAACTATGATTTATGATTTATATCTACAAACACAAATCAAGCAATTAATAAGAGCATCCAGTAACATTTAAAAACAAGAACTGCTTTCTTAAATCTCATCAATTTACAGTGAGATAAAAAGTAATTAGATCAAAAAAAGTAAAATGCATTCAGCACTTATAAAGATATGTATGTAAATAAATAGAGCTCCATTAAAAGACAAACTAAAACAGCAACAGATTAATAAATAGACAGATAAACGACGATTATCTCCTCAGAATGAGCTGAATTTCTGATGATCTTTGCTGCTACAGACTCATTTTATATTCACTGCTGCTCTGACTGTCACCATTTGTCCTGTTCCCTCCGAACCCCAACGAGCTGTTTCAGGGAGTTTTTTGGCTATTTTTACATTTAACTCACTGTGGTATTGTGTTTCACTGCAATATATAAAATCTGTATAAATCTCTGAGTCCTGCAGCTCTGTCGGTACAATCAGGAACAACTCAGACAGAACAACACAGTTAGAACGACAGAAAGCAGGAAAAAAAGAAAAAACGAATGAATTTCTCTGATAAATTATTATTGTAAATATTCAAATAAATTGGAATTTATATATAAACACTTTTCAAAGTGCCTCTCCTGTCCTCTCCCCTGGGCTCTGTGTAAGCAGCCTCTCCTGTCCTCTCCTCTGGGCTCTGTGTAAACAGCCTCTCCTGTCCTCTCCTCTGGGCTCTGTGTAAACAGAATCAATCCTGGCTTCACAGAGTCTCTGAGGAGCAGAATTTAATGTTTCTAACAGGATCTGGTTTGATTTTAAAGGACACATGAAGAAGAAAGAGACTCTGACACTAAGATGTTAAGCTTCATTTGGTCACTTTTTATAAAAGAAACTCTCCTAATCTATGATCCATCCAAGGACTGTCAGAAAGTTCAGATTCTGATGATAATGCCTGTTTTTACAGCTTCTTTTTACAGTAAACGGTGTATTTTGGGGACCTTCTAAATAAAAATGTGAGGTTATTTCCTGTCAGCTGTGAGGGTCAAAGGTCACAGGGCGTCATACAGTCTGTAAAGCCCTTTGAGGCACATTTGAGATGTTTTATTCTGGGCTCCATAAATGAATGTGAATGCAGCGAGCAGCTGCTGCAGGCTGCAGGCTGTTGACTTACTCACAGTTTGTTCAGGGCCCGTTCCCACGGAGACAGGTGTTGGTTTTGGGGAGAGCCGGTGCAGATGTTGGCTGTTTGGAGGAGGATTTGTCACACCTGTGCCTCCATAAATACAGATTGTTTTATTTCTTATTATTTAGGATTTGGGCAAAGAATCCTGAAAGGTGAAAGTTGTCTTATTGAAGCATGTTTCCTTATGCACGGTGCTGCTGCAGGCTCTTTCCAAACACAACATGCCTGAGTACAGCTGCTGTAGCGATGCAGAGGGAAGTGCTTCCTGCTCCTTTGAACACGGGTTGAAGAGAGGTTGTTCCTGCAGCTTGGAGCTCCCGATGCTCAGCAGTGTGAGGCTCCTCGGGGCCCCTGGGGGGTTTCACCAGCGTTGCGAACATTTACTGTTAAACTGAGCAGAGAGAGGTGTTCTGCTAAATGGAAAAGGGTTGTTTGCTCCTCAAATAGACATTGCATTGCATCAGCAGCGAAGAAAAGCCCTCCCTGCTTACACTCTAAATGTAAATGTGTTCATTTAGGTTGAACAGTTATATAACTCGTCTTGTGCGTCTCTAGCAGACAACAGTTTAGCACAGTAACGAGACAAACTGCTTCCTTCACAAGTAAAACAACAGTAGCTGCAGCCCGGAGCTCACATCAGATCCTGCAGAGTCGTGATTACATAATCGGTCATATCTGCATAATCGCAGCTGCATGTAATGCAGTTATTTATGCATAATTTAAATGTTCACATGTTATGCTGTTTGCACCGCTTTAATCTCTGTATTATCATATAGTAATGATAGTAGTTTCCTCCCTGTGGATGATGTGCTGCACACTGAAAAAAATATTTAAATATTAAAATGTTTTCCATGAATTTGCTCTATTATTTTATAGGGTTTTCTTAGTTTTTTTCTACTTTAAGTGCAAATGCTTTTTAAAAATAAAACTTTTAATTAATGAATTTTAATACAAATATCAACCATAAAATAGTAGTTGAAATATGTAAAGATTTTTTTCACATTATTTTATAGGTCTTGAATATTAAAAATGTAAAATAAAAGCAACTTTTTAAAATGTTTAATTTAAGGTAAAAAAAAAAAAAATTAAATAAAAAGAAATGATTGAAAAAACTGTAAAAAGTTAGTCATATTAAAGTAAAAATAAATAAATAGAAAATTTAAAAACAGAAATAATAAAATTAAAATAAACTTTGGTTATTCAACAGATATATATATATATATATATATGTATATTTTCTTTCTAAATACAGAAATGTACTGAATATTATCAGCTTTTTTGAAAGAAGTTATCTGTAAAATAACGTACAGTTCTTTACTGTTATTTGAAGGTAAATAACTTTTTAATAGAGTAATGAGGCAATGAGGTTTTGAAAATTAAATCTGTATGTTTGTAAAGATTTATGTCCTCAGAGGTCCACGGAGTCGTGAACTCAGAAACTAATGTGTTGTTGATGTTGTTTTTGCATAATCAGTGTATTTTTAAAAACGCCACTATCTGACTTTTTGAGATTGGCATAAAAACAGTAACATGAAACTCCTAGTAAAGGCCAAAAGGTGTCATTTCAAAGAATTATTGTGAATTATTGTGAAGAAATGAAACGCCGGACAAACTGCAGCCCCACATTTCATTGTGTGGGATGAAAATCCACAAAAGAGTTTTAGGAGAAGTGGAAAATAAAATCTAGTTCACGAGGAAAAAACCTGACATTAGTTAAAACACCCTGATCCCCTGAGTGATATCTGGGCCAAACAGAAGCTGCAGCTGATACAGGATGAATCTTTTATGATCCCAGTGTGAAATCATCAAAAACTGCAGGAAAAGGAAGCAAACAAACAAAAGTAGAAATGAGCCAAAGGTTTCCTCTCAGTCTAATCCTGTGATTTATGTCTTTCTCCTGCAGTTCCCCATGATCAATGAGTTCGGGGAGGACACCAACTCCTACTGCTCCTTCGAGAGCAAAGAGACGGCGCTGCTGCACTCGGAGAACGGGAACCTGCAGCAGAGAGTCAACGTGCTGACCCACGAGGTAAGAGCACAGACGAGGACACAGAGGCATGATGGGATATTTAGGAAATAAGAAGAAAATCCATTGAAATAAAAGCCTTATCACAGCGAGAGCTTTCTCCTCTCTGCAGAAATCCCTCCCTGCATGTGAATTAATTGAATTAAAAGAGAAATCGAGGCCAACCCTGGTGGACACACGCTGAAACATGTCCAGAACTAATTAAGCAGCGAAGCTGCTGTCCAGGCGAAAACCACGGCGACGAGATGTTTTTTAAGAAAGCTCTGTGACACGGGATTCTCACGCTGCTGTTCTATTTTTGAGACGCACTTTAATTGGGAACAAACCTGGCCAAGATTCTGCTGAATGTGTAGACACAGTTTAAAATTAATGGCTGTTATTTAATACATATACAGCATGATTTATGATTAAAAACAAGCATGCAGTCAGTCAGGAGATCAGTTTTACAACTTTCCTACTGCAGAGAAAGAGAACGGCAGCATCCATACTGACTTTAATCCCCTCGCTTGTTTTCTATATGTGTGAATAAGAGAAACGACCGACACAGGACGGAGAGCTAGAGCTGCTCATGGTGACAAACAAAAACAAAAAAAGAGGAAGGAAACGGTTTATGGGAGCAGCAGCAGCGTTTAGCGCGGGACGCACAAGGTCACGCGGTCCTGACACCAGGCGCTCACTGAGGAAACGAGCTACGGCTCACTGAGCATGCTCTGTAGGGACCGGACACACACACACACACTGTTCTCTCCCTTCTGGTAAAGCAGTGACTTGCAGTAATCGAGGAGAAGTAAAGGAACATATTTCCTGTCAGGAATTGAAAGTGTGACCTTAAATTATTTTACCTTACAACAACTTTTATCTGCAGCTCAAATTTGACACTTTGACGTCTCTACACAGACTTTGTCGCTCTTTATACTCAGCTTGATGCTTTTTCAAGGCCCTTCGTATGTGATACAAGACTTCCTTTAGTGCCTGAGTGGAAAGTGATGATCTTTGAATGAATATATATCAGAATATAAGGGAGTAAATGATGTTATATAAATTGAAAAAAAGGCGTCAAACAAACCCTGGATGTAATCTGATGTTAACTTTTTCCTGTGAACATGGAGCTTTATTTTGAAAAGCCACTAACTAGCGGACACAGATGGATTTCGTATGTGGCGTCATAAATACTGCGGCCACTAGAGGTCGCTGCTTACTCACGACAATATTTGCAAATTGTTACTTTTGCAGGTTCTCCTTTAAAGCAGAATTATGTTCCTCAGTGCATCACATCCACTGTTTTATATCAGCTAATTAAAGTAAAAACTACCACAGAAGCAGCTTTGAAGCAAACTGATCCCACATACAGACTGCAGAAAGGTGATAATGAGGACATCTTTAGTCGTTTTAACTCTCTCTGTCCTCCGTCACGACGCTGTTGACAAGCAGTTTCTCCGAGCATATGTTACCATAGACACGCCGAGTGAAGCTCCTCTCACAGTGACCGTGTTCCTGAGCAGAAAGCACACGTCTCTGCGTCTGCATGTCAGGGACTGTGTGATTATGGCATCCAGAGACATTCACCCCTTTATTATGGCGCAGCGGGAGAGATCAGCAGGAAACACAGTTCTCAAAATAGTGTCAAAGATTTCTCCGTGTGTGGAAAAGGGGAGGTGTCGGGATTCAAGTGTCCTAAATTTTCTTGGTTACACAACCATTTCTTAAGAGACATTGGATGAGTCTCACAGTGCAGGATTCTGCTGTTTCTCTCTCTGTTTGGCAGCAAGTTTGAGGGGAGATAGTAAATGTATGTCAAGCCTGTTTCTCTCTGTTCTTCAGCTCCAGAAGAGGAAGGAGAGAGAGGAGCAGCTGGAGGACGTGATCCAGGCCTACGAGAAGATTCACATGGAGAAGAGTAACCTCCAGAGGGACCTGGACAAGATGGTCAGCAGCCATATGGCTCATTAATAAATCCTCACAGTTTCACATTCGGCTGAATAGAAAATGTAAACGTTGGCACGACACTCATCACGAACATGCACGAACTAAAGGATTACATTTAAATTCACTGCGGACAGAATATGTGTGTGTTTAAAGAGACAGTTTGGCTTTTCTTTCTCTTTTCGTGCTGTGAACAGGAGCAGCAGCAAAACATATTTTTTTTAAAACAATAATGTTTTATTTCTAACCAGCCATCAGACTAGACACAGTCAGTCTCTCATGCTTGGTGCATCCTAACTGGGAACCTTTGCTCTCTAAAAGCCACCAGACTCCTTTGAAAAAAACATCATTTTAGCTCTTGTTTTCATGCTTTAAAGAAATTTCCCTCTGAGCAAACTTTTTCATTACTTATCCCGAGTCACCAGTCCACAAAACAAACTCTTATTTCACTGTAAAGATTTAATTTAGCAAAGTATTTTTGTACCTTCCATCATTTAAAAACATGAAGATGAGATTTTAGCTTCGTTCTCTGGCTCCGTTTGTTGCGTTTCTTCAGACTGTGAGATTTTTCTAACACATTTCTGTCACCGAGTTGCAAATCAAATGTGATCCAGAGCAGGTAGACGTTTCCACTGGCTGCAGATCCCCTCTGTGATAATCAACCCTCTCGTATGAGAGCCGAGTCCATGGAGCCGCCTCAGCAGTTTTATGTGGGCAGAGTGATTACGGGACTCAGAGCGCCAGCCAGGAGCGACACAGAGTCAATGTCACCTGAAGTCTGTACGGCGACAGTTATTACGGCTCCAACTGCCGACTGGGCCTCACTGACCTTTAACCTCCCAGCAGCTCACTCACTCATCTACATAACACACACATGAAGGTCTTTTAGTCTGTTTGCTCAAGAACAGACTAAAAAAAATACAGAAATGATTCATATTTTTAGGAAAAGTTAACAAATGCCACCACACCGAAACTACAATAAACGATGATAAAACCACTGAGCAGGTTTAGGGCAAAACACTTCCTGGTTAGACGTTATAAAAGACAGTTTGAACAGGAAATAAATGTACATAAATGCTGGAAGTGATGCAGTTACTAGGGTGATGTGAACCACAGGAAGTTACATAAAAAGTCATTAACTTTGTTTTCACGTGGGACAGGAAGCCGTTCTCCTGGGTAAAAATACTCAATTTCAGTTTTCAGAAATCCTTAGTCGACTAATACATTCATACAAATTTGTGAGCTAAAAAACTAGTTGATTTAATCGGCTGAGACTCAAACTGACTTTGTTTCTCCGACAACAATCATTCAAAAGCGCCTCTTAAATCTTGTTTTCCAGGGATGTGCTCATCACTTCTGGAAATCAGGCATTCAGGATTAAAAAACTCAAAAATCAAATGAATAAGAAAGGATTCGTGTACTATAGGTCAGAGCAGAGTCAAGGTACAAAACAACAGCAGCAGTATTTCACGGTGTGTTGCTCCATGTTGCTTTGTTTGTTTCTTTCCACTAACAACTTTCCAACCAATAAGAAATAAAACAGTGAATATATTTCCAGCCCTCCACTACACGCCCCTCTGAAAATGTCAGCTTCACTCATCCAGCACACTTTTCTTTTTGGATAAAATACTGATCCCTTATTACAGATATCAGTATTTTATCATCACTGCCTGGATGTGAATGTTCAGTTTGAGGCTTCCAGCTGTAAATATGTTTGTGTGACCCGTGTGTGCCTGCAGACCAGCCTGGTGGAGAAGCACGTGGAGCGGATCCTGGGCCTGGAGTCGGCTCTGAGGCAGAGAGAAAACTCGCTGCAGAAACTCAACATGCAGCTGCACAGCAAAGACATGCAGTACCTGCAGCTGCACGCCGGCCCCGACGCCCACAGTGAGTCAGCAGATTTAAACTGTCGTTATCCTCATTTTCACAGAGCAACGTGTTACTAATGATCAGTATAACTCTATTATTATTTCTCTGTTAGTGTTTTGGGGTAAAAACATTCACTTAAATCAACAGATGTAAACTTTTAGAAGTCTTTTATCACAGATCTGAGACTGAAAAGTAATTTAAATCAGAATAAAAAGGACATTTGTTATGATCTCAACCCACCAAGGCTGCACACTGAATTTAAAGTTTTATAAAAATCACAACATGGACAAACGCAAAATGCAAAATCACAGCAAGAAGAAGAGTTTTTGAAGGCAAAATCTTTGTCAAATGACCAAGATGTCTCCGTGCAAAAATTGGACTCTACAGATTTGGTGCAAAAATAATAAAAAATAATGTAAATTTTTGGTTTTGAATGAAAATTTAAAATGATATAAAAATGAAAAACTTTTAATGCATTTAAAGTAATTTCCCATCAAATGTCTAAAACCTGAAAGAACTCAGCAGCTTTTATTCATGTTTTTCATGCATTTGATTTCAGTTGATCTGCAGAATCTCACAAAGCTGCAGCTTCCAGTTCGATTTAATGTCTCATTAAACCCAAAGCATCATGATGTTTAGTACTTTTAGCACAAATAGTCACATATCAGGGATGATTAGAGTGATTTGATGTTGATATTCATGAGAAGTTAAATCTTTATTTCTAAATAAATATATGCAACAGATTTCAGAGGGTTGTCTGCTCAGTATTTTGGTAAATGTTCTACTTAACTGTGACACTTTAGTAGTTTATAGTAAAGTAAGATGAGTACAGTGAGAGAAAGCATTTATAAATCAACCAGCCGAGGATCTCTGCTCATCTTTTCTCAAATCCAATCCAACCGTCTGGCCGGAAAAGCGTTTCTAATTGAGGTCAGGTTAATCCTCGGCCTGCTGGACAGTTTGCTCCAGCTCCCGGACCTCGAAATCAACATGAAATTCAAAACATTTGGAGTGAAAGCGCTTATTATTGTAAATTTGAGGATTTGTCTCTATGGTCCAGCCTGTTGCTTCCATCTGTAGCGCCACATAATCTCCGCCGTCATTAGTCTGGATCACCAAATGTTGGAAAACCTGGAAGGTAATTTCACTTGAATCAGATGCTGCGAACGCGGCAGGTCACTCAGCGCTTTACTGCATTTACAGGAGAGAAAATAATGCAAATAAAAACGAGGAAAACATCCCCAAGTCAGCAGATTCTCTGGTTCTGAGCTGAAATATGCTGCTGCTGCTGCTGCAGAGCAGCCTGTTCATCTTCAGAGTCACTCCGTGTTAAACTCAACGTGTGGGAGGAAAAATGTGCCGCCAGCACCTCAACAGATGAAGCATCAGCTTCATACATACCTGATATATTCATATGCATGGATGTAACTAAGTACATTTACTCCAGTATTTAAGTACAAACCATTTTACACAACTTTTTACTTCTACTCCAGCATATTTTAGAAGCAAATATTTAACTTTTTACTACATTTACTGGCAGTTTTAGTTACTTTTCAGGTCGAGATTTAACCAAATCATGATAGATATAATTAGACTTTAATAAAGACTTTTTATTTATTATTAACTTGTATTATTATTATGATCTATGAGCCCCATCTTTAGACACATTAAAAAGCTGCTTACATAAATGCATCAATAATAATAATAACCAAATAATATATAAAACAATCTGCATAACAAGCACTTTTACTTTTTATACCTTTAAGTAACTAAGTAACTTCTTCCAAGTCTATTTAATAACATAATATATTAAAAGGTAAATGGGTGTAGTGTGATATAACAGTCTTTAGAGTAGAATATCTATAGCCTAATATTGCATTTACACTTAAAAAATCATGAAAGTTTATTCAATTTACCTGTGAAGATTATTTTACTGAACTAAATGTGCAAGTAGCATAAATGTTTGTTCGCCACAAAGCTTATTTTATGCGAGAATCCTGATCCACGATCTTAACTCCCAGAGTGGATTATACAAATATGTCTGATTTTTAGATCAGATCTGATTGTTTCAATCATACAATCTGAATTCTTTTGGAATCAGGTTTGAAAGAACAGTAATTATGTAAAGCATTTAAATATAAAAAACGACTTTAAGCCTGAAAACGAGAGTAAAAAGCCCCTTTTTTACTGTCTGAGGACTGTGAGTTTGCAGCATAGTATTGCCGATGGATGTGTGAAACCTCGTACAGTATGTGAGTCCCGGGTGAGGAGGCTGCGATAGAAAAGATGATGCACTGTTACAGTGTCTTCTGGCTCAAGGACTGAGTCTGTGTGAGCGGAGCTGAATCACTCCATGCCCACGCAGATCACATCACCAGGTACAAGCTGAAAGCTGCTGGCCTTGGAAGAAGTCAGCTCTTCTGCTCTTTCATACGCAGCTATTGTACAACAAGCGTGGACAGAAAGAAGCGCCGCGTTCATCAGGCTGAAAGGCAGCGAACATCACGTGTCTCACATCTCTCTGCCTTCCTCCCAGTGCTGGACTGTCCCGCCCTGACCCTGCAGAGCTCCCGCTCCCTGGACGCCCTGTCCGACCTGAAGCTGCAGCGGCTGGAGGCGGAGCTGGAGGGGGCGCGGCACGAGGCGCAGGGGGCGTGTCAGCGCGAGGAGGAGCTGAAGGGGGAGTGCGAGCGGCTGAAGGAGGAGATGAGGATGCTGCAGAACAGCCAGAGGGACCGGGTCAGTGTGTGTCAGTGTGTTTACTGTGTGCACGCTGCAGCTAAATGTTCTGCATGCACACATGCATCCATCATCACAGAACAACACATACAGAGTTATTCTAGAGGGGATCGCTGACCTCTGACCCCACCAGAGTCCAGCCCAGCTGTGGAGGGACTAAAGATCCCAACACTCAACCGGGCTGCATGTACACCGTCTTTCCATTAGTGATGCACTCAGTTACATGGGAAGATCAATACCTCGCTCATGTCTGTACATTAAATATGAAGTTACAGCCGGCAGCAGGCACAAAGACGGGACAGGACCGTGTTTGAGCATTCACAGGTTATATATCTTTACAGTAGTTTTCAATAGGAAAAACTGACCTTCTTGGTTTATTTTCTGCCCATTTTCATCAAATAAATAAATACTTAGTTGGAGATGAGGAGCAGGAGGGAGTCAGCACAGAGCCTGAGTGCACAAAGAACAAAAATATAAAAACATCTGCAAGTTAATTCAATAAAAAAGCTGCTCAGTTTTCCAGAATCGTTCCTTGTAAAAAGTCTGGTGCAGTCAGTAACATGTTGTTGTCTGATCGAAGGGAAAAGTTTGCATCCTGAACCACAACATGCAGTTTTTACTGTTCAGGATGTAGAAACATTGATCCTCTGGGGAGCGAAAGCCTTCACCGTACAGACATGAGAGCAGATTGATCTTTTCATCTCATCAAACTGTTCCTTTAGATCTTCTTTACAGCTGATCTGCTGCCTTTAAACGTCCACTGCATCTTATTCCTCTCTAAAAAAAGACAAAAACCTTCCACATACAGTCGCT
>CAFUXE010000308.1:375831-395232 GCA_903364295.1 Serranus cabrilla | reverse complement strand
TATCTGATCGATTCAGATCTTCCATCAATGCTGCATCGGCGTCCTCACACCCCTCCCACACACTGTACTGTACATTACGCAGCTGCAAACCAAAATAAATGCAGAACAAGTGATGCACTATAGAGACAAAACCTGTCTCTGATATCAAAGCCAGTGTGTTCACACGTCTGCTGGCTGCACGGGACCATGCGAGGTGCAGAGGTGTTGCAGCCCGGTCGGCCCTCTGTCACACAAAACAAAGATTTGACAAACTGCAAAGTGAGACAGTGTGAAAAGGAAGAGGAGCACCAACATAAACCGTCAAGAAATTCAGTGTAGAATCAAAGAAGTCAGAGCAGAGCTCAGAGGAGGTGGATACTTTTCATCTTATGGAAATATCAATACTTCAGGGCACGCTCCTCCCACCGGGCCAGTAAGTACGCTGAGGGTTGTTGTTTTCTGACTGGAGCGTTGGATGGATTTGTTGGTTTGAGCCGTTTATCTAAACTGGCTGCTTGGTAATTCACTGCATTCATATCTGCAGAATTCTGAACTATTTTGGGCCTTTAAAAGGAAAGAGATCTTCTTTTTATTGTTATTATTTATCTTACCGTTGCTTCTGTCCTGTAACTGAACCTTCTGACCCCCCGACACCTTTTTTCCCCGTTTAATTCGTCCTTCAGGCGACTTCGTGCATAAAAAACTAAAGCTGACACTTGTTGCTCTTTCCCATGAACACTTGGTTTTGTATTTCTCTTTTTTTTTTGGTTTATGAAAAAGTGGGAGCATCACAAATAGTTGTTTTGCTGGCATGTGACATTATTTTTAGGCAAGGCAAGTTTATTTACAGAGCACAATTCAAAGTGCTTTACAGTGACAGAAAAATGACAAAAGGCAGATTAAAACCACCCCATAAGAACAGAAAATAATCAGTAATAATCACTGAATAATTAAATTTAGAGTAAAGACGACAGATACTTTCAGTTGTGGTGTGCACACATAAAAAGAACGGCTTTCAGTCTGGATTTGAACATTGTCAGAGTTGACTTCAATCATTTTTACTTTTTTGAGAAACCACACACAACAAAACTAAGAAGCTTTTTTTTGCTGCAGTTCATCTTTTTCCAGAGTGATGTTAGTTTGCAGAGCTGTGCTTTTAAAGCAGCTTCTCCAACACTGTTTGCACAAGACTTGAGATGACCCAGAATCATTTCTACCACAGAGAAGGATGTTGTTTGCTCTGCCTGTGGCTGAAGGGGCTCGATACCCCACTCCGTCTGAGTCACGGCACCGCTGCTGGAAAGTAGGTGGGCCTCTCTCCACTGAAGCCCACTGAGAGGGGGAAGCTATGACTTATTCTCAGTTTCCAGAAACAGGGTTTCTGACATTCAATTATTTTTGGGGGGTGATGAACTCACAGCGAGCATGTTTTTCATAAAACATAAAGAGGTGCAGAATTAGATTATAGCTCAGAGGTAAAAGAAATAAAATAATCTGCTGTTATTAGTGGAAAAATATGCAGCGTTCCTGCACACAAGTGGGAGAGTGAATGGAGCGAGTGCGCGGGTGTGCCGGGGAACATACTTTTAATTTGACAGTGTGTTTTATTTGCTGTGTAGGCAGGATGCACAAGTGTTTTCTTTGCTTTTTTCGGTGCTGGTGCTGCAGTGGAAGTTCATATCTGTTCCTATTTATGCAGCAGAAATCCCCGGGATGTGCAGAAGAGCTCTCTGTAATTATTTTATCTGCCACGATCTTTACGGAGGGATGAGCCGAGACGAATCCAGGTCAACAAACTGTTATCAGCTCAGATGTGAGCGCATCGATCGGGCAAAACAAAACATCCTCAGCCTGTGTGTTTCAGTTTAACATATGACCTCATGTGATCTTTTAAAACAACTGAAAAGTTTGAGGTAGAGGTGATATAACAACATTTTTAACAAGAAGAGAAATGTAGGAGAAAGTTATGTCCTATCTGTGAATATTAAAGATTTAAAGTGTTGTTTTCAATCAGATCCACTTGGTTTCCACAGAGTTTCATGAAAATTTGGCCACAGAAAAGATGCTTTACAGCCCATTTCTACATCTATCAGCTGATATCTCAAACACTCTGAAACAAGCTCGACTGGTGAATCGTTCCACAGACAAAAGGAAAAATATATTATTGTTATTCGAGGTTGAACTGTCTCTTTACATGCTCACCATGAAAACCTTCTTTCCTGTATTAAAATCTCTCTTCATAAAGTTTAAAGATTTTTTAGATTCTAGTAATTTTCATTAAATTCTTTTTATGTATTTTCTCCTCCAAGAAGACTATTTTTGTCTTTCTTCAGCAGGATTACAGAAAAAACTACCGGCCTGATGTTCATTAAGTTCATTGAGTTACTTAAATTATTGTTCATTTTTGTTCTTACTGTGAGATACGGCGTCAAAAATGTTGAATCAATCACATAAAGTCCTCTGTGGTGCTTTTTGTGTGTGTTTTACATGTAAAGCTGCTTCGCTCTCACCTGGAGCCCAAAGTTACAAGATCATAAATAAAATAATAAAGATAATTTAAGTGCAGGTGCACAGAAACATACAGACAACCTGCAGCCGTCGACCTTCAGGGTTCAGTCCACGGCCGTGCAGAGCATTTGATTTAGATATGCGTATTAAAAGGTAACACACGTCAAATATTCTGTGGAAGTCTGTTGCTCTAACAGCAACACATTTGTTATTGCATTCCTGAAACTAATCATACCTTTAAAACGCTGGTCGTGAAACAAGAAAGTGAGTCACTCTGGGAGGATAAAGTGATTATCTTAACAGATTTCAAGTTAGATTTCAGGGTTTCACGTCTTGCCAATCTTGCAATTAACATTCTAATCTACCGCTGTCAGTGCTGGAATGAGTGAGTTTCAGGTCAAGACCGGGGAGTTTATAAAAATTGGTTAGACATTTGAGATAAGCTGAGCGTTATCTGATTTGAGGGCAGCTGGCACCAGCAGTGACTAACTACTATAGCTGCTTTTTTTCCTCCTCCTCAGCCTACAAGCCTCTGCAGAAAACATCTCTCTCTGTGCAGCCCAAGCTGTCAAATCAGATGCACAGATGATGCTTTTTATGTAGCAGAAAAAGGCTCGTCTGATTAATTTACATTGTGGGATCAGTTGAATGATTTCTCTGTGAAAGACAGAAGCATGAGAGCCATCCGTCCTTGTTTACGCCTCTTGAAATAGAGCTGCTCCGTCAGAAAGGCCCCTGAGAGAGTCATGACACATCTTGCATGAGATGGTGTGATTTTATGCACTTCGAATTATGCGCTGTGACTTGCACTCTAAAAATATAAGCCTGTAAGCCTCTCAATTAGCCAGGCTGATCTGTGTCAGAGCTGCAGAGGAGGAGATGAAATCTCGGATCTGGATTTGTTTCGTGCATCTTACAACATGAAAGAAAAGACTTTAATTAACTTCCATCCATGATGTACATTTGGATGATTGCAATGCATTAACATTCCTTCAACAATGTGATATTCTGTAATGACAATTATTATGCTAATGACATAATGGCTCCCTCCTCCCTGCAGGGTGAATCTGGCTCTGGCCTACACTGAGCTGACGGAGGAGCTGGGACGCCTCCAGGCGCTGAGCTCCAAGCAGACGGAGATCCTGAGGAAGGCGTCACAGGAGCAACCGAGTCCAGGTACAAATATATAACAAAGCGTGCAAACCCTGGGTCACTATCACTGCAGGAGGTGTTTATCTCCTGCACTTGAGTTTTCTTTTTGATTCTGTGACGGTGCAGACTTGTATCTGTGCAAAGTTCGTTACTAGAGAGAGTTATGATTGGACACTTTCCCTTAATCTGAGATCAAATCTAGATTTGGTAAAAAGAAAGAAAGCTGAAACCTTCAGCACAGAGAGAGATTTAACACAACAGTTTCAGCCACTGACAGAGTTAAAGATGCTAACTACCTTAGCGCTATGATGCGTCTGGTAGGTGACGAATAAATGCCAAATAAACAAGCTGCAGCCAGCGTGCACCACACTCTCACCGCTCAACCAGCACGAGCAGCTTAATGAGAGTAGAGCAAAGGTTTTCAGTGCAAAATATACTTTTTATACACAGTTCTTCTGCTGCAGTAAGTAAAAACTTAAGCCATTTTTATTCACTGTTGGACGGTTTAATCTACAACATTTCAACATGTTTTGTGTGTGAAATGTTTATTTTAAGGAAAGTAACTTCAAATGTGTGTAAATACCACACTGGGAAATGACTACGTTATTCCCAATATATTATTATTATTATTGAGCATTTTACTGTTGTCAAGGTCGGCATAATTTTAACTATTTAATATACAAAAACAAGCTTAAAATTGATCATATTTTTATGTTAAATCTCAACCTGAAAAGTAATAAAATCTTAGATAAATGTAGTGAAGAAAAACGTATAATATTTGACTCTAAATGTCGTGTAAAGTTGCTTAAATGCAGGACAGAACAACTTCAGTTTGCAACTAAATGTATACATCATTATTTAGAGATGCTGGTACTTTGGGAATTAAAATGCAATTACAATAAAACACTTATGATACGTCACTGAAAGTAGAAGGAAGAAAAGAAGTAGTTGTAGTAGTTGTGGTTGTGATTTGTTGCTTCAGTTTTCTCACTTTAAAGTAAAGAAACTCACACACACTGTGTGGAGAACAACAGCAGCAACACCTTCCTGCACACAGTCACGCACAGAGCTCCTGACACACACCGTGACCAACACACTCAGACTGCTAACTGCTGAATGATGTTGCATAAGTCAGTAAATAAGTGTGCATTTTATCACAGCTTTCCTCTCGGGTCGTGTTTCGTCACATTAATGTAGAAAATGCGAGTTGAACGGCACTTCTGCTTAATTAGTTACAGGATGGAGCGAGTGATGTGGCTGCCCCGCGGCTATTTTTACCAACAAAACAAACACTTTTCATGAATTGTCGAGATAATCAGAGAAGTGGGACTTTGTGTAAACGCTCTCCAGAGCGTCAGCGTGAGGAGAAGAGTCCCGTTAGAGCACAAACAGCCCCTCCTCCCTCCTCACACCTCCACCAACCGGACATGAAGGAAGTTTCCTCTGCAGGCCTGACTCACTCTTCAACCTGTCGTGTAATTACACGAAACTGAGCCACTGTACAGATCTGTATCTTTTTATCAATGCAGAGAGGAGCACAGAGTGCGTTTCTAATAATCTTTAGGAGGTTTATTCTGCAAAAATTCATAGTAAAAGTGGAGATATTTTCTTCAGTTTGTGGTGAAATTTTGATAGCTCGATTTATTTAACTGGTGTTATAAGATGTTTCCCCTAAACACCATGTGGACACCTGAATATTATTCCATGTCAGCACTATGGGAGTAAATGTGTGGCTATAAGAGCCGTCACTCTTCAGGAAGTGTTGCAGCCTCCTGCAGGGATTTGTTGGATTATTGGTGGAGCGGAGGTCAAGTTCTTTAGCACCAAACTGGGGAAAAGCTTTTTTTCTGAAGCTGCTTGGTGCACAGAGGCTCTGCCATGCAGAAACAGGAAAGGGACAAACAGAAACGGTTGCCACAACACAGGAAGAACACGCCGTCTGAAATATCACTTCATGCTGCTGCAGGAACCAAAACTATACAAACGTGTATTCATAAGAAAGTCCTTCACTACTGGCCAAACAGGACGTGTTGGGCTGTGACACTAATTGATCTGTAACTTAAGTAACAATAACTTATTAAAACTTCTCTTCCATTTGTGTTCACGCCAAACCTGAAGAACCGTGAAGGCAAATTAGAGAAATAATGTTTAAAACTTACACCAGCAAGAAAAAACACAAACTAAAAGAAGTTCAGACTTTGCTTGATTTGGTGTGTAACTCCCTCAAACCATCAACATTCAGTTTATCTAACTTATTTTCCCAAAAGCTGCACATTAAAAAAAGTTTCTCCTTTTTTCTGTTAATGAACCATTAGTGCTCGTGGCCCCACATCACTCCTTATTTGGGCGTAAAACTGCACCAGCTGTAGTTCCCGCGGTGACATGAACAGGAAAGTTGACCTTGGGGTTAAGTTTTCTTGGGTGTGATGAGTAACTGTTGGCAGGGTGGAACAAGTAAAATAACTGACTTTTTAAAAGAGTAATAAGTTTCATTTTCTGAGTAATTTCCTGGTAACAAGTGTTTTGTTTTGCTCCCCAGTCCAGCGTCACTCTCCCATCCACCACCAGCGCCACTCCCCCGTGTCCCAGCGCCACTCGCCCATCTCCCAGCGCCACTCCCCGGTGCCCCCTCCGCCGCAGCACTCCCCCATCCAGCAGCGCCGCTCCCCCGTGGTGCTGCAGCGCCTCTCCCCGGACATGCACCGCCGCTCGCCGCTGCTGGACGTCAACGACGGGCCGGCCTCGTACTCCTGCCGGCCCCCCAGCCAGCACCTGAGGGCCAGCTTCCAGGGCCGCCGCAGCTACTCCGAGGTGGCCGACCCGTCCGCCTACCAGTGCCCGCCCCGCTTCTCCCTGGACCCCGTCTCCACGCTGCCCAAGCCTCGGCCCTACATCGACGGCTACGCCAAGCAGCAGCCGCAGCACGTGGGCTCCCCTCACGGCGGGCTGCAGCACCGGGGCTCCCCGTCCCACCATCAGGGCGCAGGAGGGGACGGCGGCCTCGGGGAGACCTCCATGCGCCACTCAAGAGAGATGCCGTTCCCGCTGTCCGAGGTGGCCCACCTGCACTTCGAGCCCCCTCCTCCGTCCACCCCGGCCCCCCAGCCGCCGCAGTCCTCCGAGGACGAGGAGGAGTGGAACTGCCCGCACCCCATCAGCCCCCCGCGGACGCTGGGCGTGCTCTCCTCCAACGTGCCCAGCGGCGTCATGAGAGGCCCGGCGTCCTGCTCAGTC
Source organism: Serranus cabrilla (assembly GCA_903364295.1). Lineage (NCBI taxonomy): Eukaryota > Metazoa > Chordata > Actinopteri > Perciformes > Serranidae > Serranus > Serranus cabrilla. The sequence goes on along the minus strand of CAFUXE010000308.1, from coordinate 388,359 downwards.
TTCCCCATCCCTCAGAGGTCCAACACGCTCAGCTGCCACCCCCAGCCGGGGTACATGTCCGCCGAGCACGCCCAGTCCTGGCCTTCAATCAACGTGAGTTCACACAGGGTGTAAACCTGATTACATCAGTCAGCACAGCAACACTTCTCAGTGATATGAAACCACCACATTCAGTGTCCTGTGTCGCTGAGCTGGTTCACAGACTAGAATCTGGCAGATGTATGAACGATGTGTACCCACATTAACCATGCACACACGTTCCCACACAAACTGTTTTTTATAAAGGAAGAACGACGGTGAGAACAAACTTCTCGTGAGGAGCTCACGGTTTCAGATGGGAGATGAGATGAGATACGGAGTTCAGAGTTCAGAGACGGTGAACACGTTTTTTAGGTTTTCAATTATTTCTGCAGACTGCAGGTCGTTCTGTCAAATGTCAAAAGTGCATTTATACATTTTCATTTTAGTTTTGTATGCACTTTGTGAGTCCAGACAGTTTTAGTGAAGTTTATCTACAGTTTAGACTCGTTCCAATGACCCCTGAAGGCCTCATCACGTCTCTGTCCAACAGGAACTTTATTCAAAATCCATCCTGAGTTCATTGGTAGCAAAGTCAAATCAGAGTGATGTTCTTTTTTTTGTAATCTACATAGAAAAAACTTTAGCTTTTGCCAAAGAATTCAAATGCAGCGAACACTCAGCAGTAAAGCTTCAAACCTCCTATCAGAGCGTCAGAGTCTGGAGACGCTGCACTCAGTTTGGTATTTTTGTATTATCTAATTCTTGGAAAGAAAGCAAATGATTTCCCATGATTCATCTAATTAGTTTTCCTCTCTCTAAACTGATTACACAATGAATCAGCGCTCGGCTGAGAGTTTCCACCTGGATTTTACTACGAGCCGCTTCCATTTCATGGAGGAAAACCTGGTTGTGTGAGTGTGAAGAGATCGCTCACAGGAGTAGTAATGTGATTTGGTTGCCTCCCACAGAATGACTAATACAATCCAGTGAAGATGGAGCATGCATGTGATTTACCCTGTGTGTGTGTGTGTGTGTGTGTGTGTCGCCCTGCAGCTCTGGATGGAGACGGAGGAGAGCGACATGCGGAGCTGCCCTCTCTGCCAGCTGATATTCCCGGTCGGATACCCTGACGACGCCCTCATCAAGCACATTGACTCCCACCTGGAGAACAGCAAGATCTGAGCGCCCGCACACACCTGTGCTCTCCTCTGACAGGTTACATAAGAGGACCGGCAGCCCGGCCACATGGAGAGTCAAACATAGACCCACAGTTAGCTATGTGCGATAATCTGTAGGTAGGGAAGCAGAGCGGGCGCAGGGGGGCCCCGAGTCCACCGTCAGAGGCTCCGCCTGTATAATCACCGGCTCTGGTTGCTGCTGTTTTGTTCTGAGTGTTGTTGTGCGGTTTCAGACAGTTTCAGGTATCGTGTTGTTCTGCGCTTCACAGTGTTCGTACACTTTGATTTAGCAAAGTAAGCCAAAGACGAGGAGGTGGGACGAGAGGCAGCTTCAGGGGCTCTGCATGGCACACACTTAGTTCACCGGTTACCGATCAGGGAGATCTGAGGCGGCAGACTTTTCTCACCTCTTAGCTTTAAAATACTGCACACCTGCTTGGGAATTTTCTATCACACACACACACACACACACACACTACGATGTTTTTTCCGTTGCCGAGACTCATTGAAACGATCTGACAGTTTGTTTTTTAAGTGAGGAGCAGAGAGGGCGACACTGTGAAGGAATTCTGTCTTTGGATCCTGGTTTGATGCCGGTTCACTTTCACTAATTTAAAAAAAAAAAAAGGTTTTCCTGGCAGTTTTAGAGAGTTTAAAACATTCCAGTCTCACATTTCATCTACTGACGAGATCCAAGCTCGGGAATTTGAATGTGGATCCTGTTTCTTGATGCGGCCCTGCAGGGCGGGGCTCTGGTCTCCTCTACGAGCGGAGCGAACGTTTTTAGTCAGAATTTACCTTTATGCTTGCGGCTTGTTCAAAAAAATATCTTAGCACTTTAAGTTGGCGTAGCCTATACAATGTATCCGTTTCAGTCCCCATATATATTTTCCATGTATAATTTACTATTTATATCTGTAAGGCAAAAAAATATGAGGATATATTTTTGCAAATGAAAACGCACCACATGTCTCATGCTGGTGCGTCTCCCATGTGCTCGCACACTGATGTACATATTAAAAACAGGAGGAGTCGAAGGTCAAAATCCCAACACACGGGATACTTTTCTGTACAAAGACTTTGAAAATATCACCTGGGATTCTCCTCGGTCTTCCTAAAGATCTGACCTTAGAAACAGTTTGATGTCACGACTGCCCAGACCACCCAACAAAAAAAGAAGAAGAAGAAGAAGACACAGCCGGCTGCATGAGATCAAGACTTCTGAGCTGCTTTGAGGAAAGACTGGCAGACTTTTTAACTGTATTTCTATCTCGGAGATCTGATACCAGAAACTTCATCTCCACTCAGCAAAGTTATCTCTGCAGGGTTTCCGCACTGACAATACTCTTCTTTTGATACATGGGTTTTATTTTTATCAAGTGGAATCTTATTGAGATCCGCTTGTGGGACTTCTTTTTTGACAGAAAAAGAGAAAAAAAAACACAACAAAGTTACACTGATGTCAGCTAATCTGAGGCTTTCAGTTCCATGTGCAGTTTCAGTGTCGGGGATGTCCCCACACACACACCCATGCATTTTAACTGGTTGGAAGCTACTGAGGAGATGAACTGCGGTAGATAAGAGCACACAGGGCAGTGATTGTGGCGGCAGGAAGACGTAGGACAAAGGTTTCCAGTCCTGTCCCACTAACTTCAGCTAAACACTGAATCCCGACCAGCTCTGGAGGTTTCGCTCCAGGCTCCGATTTCCCCGAAGTTTAGAGAAAAGGTGGTTTTCCAATGGGGGTCAAAGAGAAGCTGATTAAAGGAGCAGTGTGCAGGATTTAGTGGCATCTTGTGGCTATGGTGGAGTTCAGGCTCTCTGTTTGGTTTGCTCTAGAATTTTATTTAAGGTAATTATACACTAATGAAAACAAAACTTTGAATATTTTATTCCATTTCTGCCAATTGATGCCCCTAAACCCCAAACACTGGACCTGTAAAGGATAACTCTGGTTTATATCCACCATTTCAGTGGGTTCAGACTGGTTCTGTTGGTTACAATCACTCTGTTAATTTCTGAAATTAACAAAAAAATGTCCAATGAGTTGCTGAACTCCTGAACTGCTAACATGTCAGCCAGTGGCTTTTTGTTCACCATTTAACCCAATAAAAAGGTCCTGAAAATGGAAATTATTTCACTCTGAGCTGTTTGCAAACATGTTAGCTGGTTAGCTTAGCGCTGTCCCTAACAGAAGTTTATTTTATCTATGTGCCATCGATTCCCGTCTCATCACAAGCTGCGTTTCAACTTGTCATAAAACAGAAATTAGGTGTGATTCCATCAAGTGATTTGGAGCAAATAAACTTGACACATGACTGGAAGAAGCAGAGGCTGCAAACCAAAAACAAAAAAATAAGCTTTGCCATCTGGCCCATCGAGGACTCAGCTAGCAAACAAATATTATATTCAGATAAAATAAATAAGTAAATAAATAAATAAAGTTCATAAGCTGTGATGGCTTTCTCCAGCTTTAATTCTCTGGTTTTCTGTTCCCTCAAAGGTCAGCACTGCTTAGACAGCTCGCTGTTGGATTATTGTGCAAATTCAGGGGGTCAAAGTTCACCAACTTGATTCAAAAAATGTCATTTTAAATGCTGGTGTGAGCAGGCCTGTAGACGCACTCATTTCAGTCATGTAAGAAGCTCTAAAAGCCATGCTTTTGTGCAGACTAACATCAGAGGAAATGATTGCACTTCTATGAAACATAAAACAAGCAGAAGCCACATATTCCAATCAATGCAATCAATCAGGAAAACATGCAGCAATGTTGTGAATTAAAAGAAACCTGCAGAGTTTTTACAAATGGGAAATGCACCTCCCACCTCCTCTAACCACGTCCTGGGGAAACCCTGAAAACTGAGCCGAATTTCACGAGAAGAAAGGTGAACTTCAAAGTGCTCTGAAAAACAAAAACAAATGTGTGAAGCACAAGTCTCTAATTTCCTGATTCATGACCTCTGATCTGGATCAACAGACTGTAACCGACAGAACCAAACAGAAACAAACCGGACTGATCCTGGCGTGTACAATAAAAACTTTATAGAGAGATACTCGACCATTGAATCGAAGAGGGCTTTAAAGATCCCAATTATTCTATACTGTATGTATGTTCCTATATCACTCTGTGTAAAAATATTTAAAGTTGTGTACAGACAGGTATTTTGCAAGTGTGTAAGGCTAATGCAACGTGTACTCTATTATTCAACAACTTCAAATTGGAGTGTGTGTAAATCAGTATATATAATCCTAGCCACCACCACACTACGTATGAACTGTATGCAAGTTATATACAAGTACTACCCTACACCTTTCCTCTTTTACTCACTCGGTAGTGTTACGTCCTCTAGTCGACTAATATCCAACTGCAGCCTGCAGACAGAAAGCTGCGGGCCGTGTGACGGCGTGCACTCTCAGACTTTGTCACATCAAATGATCCAAGTACACAAAAGAGAAATCAAAAATGAATGTTTGTCTGAAGGTTTCGGCCGTTAAAAAGAGATAAAAAGTCGGATTTATTGTGCAGCAAAGAAAGGATGAAAATGTGCATCCCTCTACGCTGATGATGATGTAATGTTGCATCATAAACCACAAAAAGTTTAACTGGAAACTTTAAATGTCATTTGACTGCAGGAAATGTTTAACAGCAGCAGTTAAAGATGAAACAAACATGTGGAATATTTTCTCCCCCAATCAGAGGACTTATGTTGGCTCACAACCAAAGACAACAGATGTGTTCAGTGTACTGTGAGAGCAGAGGACATGGTTAGCGTGTCAGTGTGGTGGAAGATGCTGCGTTGTGGTCAGCGGTGCAGGGATGTTTGTTAACCACAAGCTGTTGGCCGGCAGAGAGATCACGCCCGGGACGAGCTCACAACGTGACGCACATCTGCACATACAGAAGCTGTGCTGAGGTCCATCACACCAACAGTAGAATCTCTAGTTCAGGTGGAAGGTTTTTCTTTTCGTCTCATCTGTTTTTCTGCTTTTTTTGTGTCCTAACAGCAACCTGTCTCCCTGGTTTACTCAGGAGAGAGACGACAAAAACCCAGCAGAGGAAAGATCAGATCCGTCAGATAAAAACGTCTTTATCATGAAATTCCACTGAAGATTTCCCTCAGATTCACTCAGGAGGCAAACGGCTAGGTCCAACAAAGAGTAACCGTTTTTAAAAAGTCACATTTTTCATTCCTGTACAGCTCCTCTCTCCTCACAGTAACTGTGTGAGTCAGGTTGTTCTCCGGGGTAACACTAAGCGCACACGAAGACCTCAGCACTAATGAACTCTCCACAACACTAATGAGAAGTAATGTGTGGTGGAACAGCACTGCTGGCATTCAAGGACTTTTACGAGTGTGATGAAAAGAGCGCAGCAACAGAGGTATATAAAGAGTCACTTTTTCTTTCTCTCTGTCTGTAAATATTCTAATAAATAAACTGGAACATGCACTGAAACAACCGATCCGCTGGCGTCTTTGTGCACAAGTGATGATGTTGTTTTCTCTCAGCTGCATTTTGTTATTGGTGGTAAATTTAGAGCTCACAAATTATTTCACATCCAACACAGAGAGCTTAAAAAGCACAGATGTGGGGGGATTTGGCAAGTAATTTCAGCTAATGGGGGAGTTTTCTTCACTAGACATGCTTTTAAAACACATTTAGAAGCAGAAATGTTGCTTTGAATTACCTTAACTACAAATATACCTGCTGTTTTTTACTTTTTACATATTTAAAAGAGATCATGAAGCATTTTCAGTCATTAAAGGTGCTTCTCTCTGCAGAAAGGAAGTACGTCTGAGCTAGCAGGTGCACAAAATGTTTTTTACAGTTTGCAAGTTTTCAAATAATTCCCCTATTAACTTGCATTAAAACTAGTAATAGAATAGAAAACTACACTTTTAACTTCATAATTAAACTGATTCCTGCAGTAAACTTCTAATTTGATTTGATTTTTTGCACATACAATCACTCTCAGTTCTAGAACAACATGTTGATATCATGCACCAGCTGACAGAGCATGAAAATTAGTGTTTGACAGCAGTAAATATGCAGAGTGCACACACATTAAAGCTGCACACACACACACATACACACACATGCAGAGGCAGTGATGGACATGTAGTCAGCATGTTGTTAGTTTCAGTCACGCTGCTGCTGCTGCAGAGCTCGCTGCAAAAACATCTCCATCCTGCTGCAGCGTCGCTCACTAATCAATACATTATATTCAGATCTCAAATAAGTAACTGAATTAATAAAATACACTGAAATGTGCCAGATTAAAGTGAGATCACATTGAAATGAAGTGGTTGGTGTATAAACTTTGGTTTATCTTTGAAGCTTCTTCACTTTATCCTCTAATTAAAATCTGAAATAAATGAGTTGATTAATTACGTTTATTTCTCATATTAAATCTGCAGCTAAAGAGCAGGAAAAAGACTCTGTAATCTTTGCTTTGCTTCACTGTTTCATGTTGTGAATTTATTATATATATAAAAGATTATTTCTATGTTTCTTGATCAATTTATAAAAGAAAAACAGGCAGATTATGAGTTTAATAATGAAAAGTACTATCTTAGTGACTTCTTAACTGTGTTTTATGTTAATGAAGGACTTTTTATTGATGACTTTCTGTAATTAGGAACTGAAACTTAATATCTCTGGTAAATGAAACCTATCAGCTCCTTTATTTACACGCTAGAAATCCTCAAATATAAAATAAAAAAGTAAAAACAGGAACAAACATTTTCCGATTCCAGTTATTCAAATATTTTATGTTTAATTTGTATTTGTTTGATCTCTCAGTAAACATGATTTCAGACGTTCTGCTGTCATAAATAACTGAACTTTGCCACATATAAAGTAATCAAAGAGCAGACAGAAAAGTCCCCGGCCCACTCAGTCAGATCATTTTGTTTACCTAAGATCAGCTTCGCTCCCTCAGCCGCCGAGCTTCGAGATGGTTTCCTCCATCTTCATCTCTCCGCCGCTAACCTCAGTGCAGAGCCTACCTCAGGAAAAAGAAAGGTGCACCCACCCATCCGGGCCACAAAACCACAAACCCTGGTCGACTTCTACACGAGGAGCTGCACAGAGTACGCAAAACACACACACTCCACACGTCAATAAGTCCAACGACAGACACACACACACACCAGGCGTGCATCATCTCATCACACACAAACACACACAATTCTTAGAAGTCTGTTTTTTTGGTAACTTCTGCATTTCCACTAAGCCTCAACACATCACTCCTCACCTGCTGCTTTCATCAATACGGCTTCTGTTTTAAACACAATTTATTTTAGTTTTTCTAATCAAAAATGAAATTTCTGCATAATATCAATTTTATTTACATGCAAAAGAAAGAGTGCATGATAAGTAACATTTACAGTAAGTGTATAACTCCTTATTAATGTTCAGTCATTTCTGTACTGTTAAATTCATAAAATGAAATCTGCAAACATGCAGTCAGTCCTATAAATACACAAAACATGAGAGAAAATTGAAGTTACAAACGCTGCCTGATAAACTGTTTAAAGGTTTATAGTTTTTGGTTTAAAAAAAACAGTTTGCTTCACATGCAATAACTCATTAATCCCTTAAAAAGATCAGATTTTATTATAACTTGTTCAACTCTTCTTATATTTTGTGTTTTTGTTGTTTTTATCCGTTTACAGGAATGACTCAGTCGCAGATAAAACTGCCACATCGGGTTTGATATTTGTTTGTTCTGTATGTTGAGATTAACACGGTGAGTTTTCTGATAACACTGATAGTAAAGTATTGTGTTTTTTCTTTTATTTAAGCTGTTGTATCATGTTGACTGCAGCTTCTTATATCTGCGTTTCAGTTCTCAAAGCAGTGGCCATTTTCAGGCAGAATAATACAACATGTGCAGTATTGGAGAAAAATTTGAGAGCACGAAGATATATAAAAATAAAAGGCTCTTTACGTATTTTTTGAAAGCCTGAAACAACAGGTACTGTACTGATTTCAGGGCCGGGGTTTCATTTAACAGATGAAAAACATAACTAAAGTTTAGTCCTGTAAGAGTTGAATTTGCTGACAGACTCTGAGGAAGTTTCCTTCTGCTGCTCGGCTTTTTTGCATATTTGTTCTCAGCACAAACTTCTCTAGAAACCTTATTAACAGTGCAGCAGTTTACAGTAAACACACAGTAAGTTTCACTTTTATCTCTTAATGTGAAACCTATATTACTGTATAAAGCTGTTAGGAAACTGTCTTCTTACACATCAAGTACACAAGTTTTTCCTGTTTGCAGATGAAGAAACGAGCATTTTCCGCCCGGTTCAGTTTCCATGTGGGAAGTGTTTGAGCAGCCCACTAGATGGCCACATAAACCACACAAACCACAGAGCTTTAAACAGCTCCACTGAGTTACAGAGGAGGAACAAACACTCACACGAGTTTAAAGTCCTCTGAAGTCTTAATCAGAGAAACAGACGAGGACACGTGGAGGACAAACACTTTCACTTTCTGCAACACGTCCTCACAGTCCTAACTGTAGAAAATTGTCCTCAATTTTGTAAAAATACCCGTTTTCCAAAACGATCCTCCTCTCCAAACATGTCCTCACTGTCCAAATGTGTCTTTCAAAATTATTTCATAATTTAGCTCCAGTTGTCCAAAGGTTCTCATTTTCCAAAAGTGTCTTTTTTTAAAAGATGTCTTCCTTAAAAAGATGCCTTCACTGTCCAAAAATGTCCAAACTGCCCAGAGGTGTCTTTTGAAAATACAAAAAGATGTTCTCACCATACCTAAATGTCCACCTTTTCCAAAAGTACACTTACTGTCTAACACATGTCCCCTCTTTCCAAAAAGGTTCCTGATTTCTAAATTTTTTTACTGTCCAAAATGTCAAAATTTTCCAAATGTGACTTTGAAAAGAGATCCACTATGAAAAGATGCTGCACTGACCAAAAGTATCCTCGTTTTCCAAAAGTGTCTTTTTAAAAAGAAGCTCTCATTGTCCAAAATGTCCACCAGATGTTCTCACCTTCCCAAAGTGCTTTTACTTTTTTATCAGATGTTCTGACTTCTAAAATGTCTTTACTGTCCAAAAGACGTCCTCACTTAGCTTAGTTCTTCTTCACCTCCTCGTAGAAATCTGAATACCAATTTGATACAAATGCTTTTCTGCACTTCTTACACCCAATAATGAAACTTTTTGCAGAGTGAATAGATCTGAAATCAACAGGGGGTCGTCTGTACGCCATGTGATCGGTTATTTTACCCACAGCAGACGTCTTCATCCTCAGCCTATTTTGTCAGGTGACATTATGATCATAAAACATTATTAGATTGAGTTTATTTATGTCAAAACTGATGAATTCCCAAAGATGGGACTGCAGCCTGATCCCCATGAAGTGAGCATCACCTGCATGTGTCTCCTGCCCCGTCACAGGGTCCCATTCACGAAAAAAACCTGATCACATTTATGCATGTTGCACAGCACAAAAGTCTGAAGAGATTCATCCTTTCACCTGCAGTTTAGACACTTCAGGTGATGGAGATCTTTACGAGTGATTTCTGTAGCTGTTGATTTCAGTGTCACATGAATGTGCAGAAAGACACTCAGAGAAAGATCAAGGATGACGAGCACCACAGTATTGATCGTCGCGTGACCTTTTCAGTGAGTGAGTGAGAGGTTCACCATGATACAGCTGATCCTTCACACACACACACACACACACACACACTGATTCACCACCTGCTGTTGGAGCAGGAATCAGAGCTGCTCGTCCCACATGCCCCACTGACAACATGTTCATTATGTCGGCTGGCACACGTCCCGGGCCAGAGATCGAAGCCTCCGCGCCCGGGCTGAGTGAGCACGCAAGCCAAGAGATACATACAGTAGGATGACACACACACACACACACACACACACGCTGTGACAATCCCAACACGTAATGTGCACGGGTAGAGCACAGCGAGCGTCGGCGTGAAGCGGTGAACTGCGTTTGAACCGGTGACCTCTGTAACTCACCCGTATTGATGGCGAGCAGTGCACTCGCTCACAACACAGCGCTTCAGCGGGCACAGCGTGGCCCCGGGGACCGCGTCACGGGGGAGGGAGGGGGAGGGAGGGGGGAGGGAGACAGGGAAGATGAAAATATTGACAGTCAAGTTTATGTGTCAAAGTGTTTTGGTGCAAAAGAGACATTAACTTAGAGACTGTTTGGTGAAAGGTGCTGAAGAGAAAACACAGATTTGTATCCTCAGAGAAGAAGTGTATGTCAGTTTTGTGTCCTTGGGGATTAACTGGCGGTCTAAACATTGTGTTTCCTTCCAATGAAACAGTTTTAAACATGTGGTGAATGTTTTTTTTTTTGCTTTCAATATAATCCTTCAGGTGCAGTTTGGTAAGTGACCCTATTGCCTTGGCGGCGCTCTGCGCTCTCACGGTGCTTTCCTAGTTTAATAAGGCTGTCTGGTTATTTAGGTTGTCAGAAGAAGAAGAAGAAGTGTCTTTTGGAAACGTTGTGTACTATTAAAAAAGGCTCTGACATGAAGAAAACAATGTGTTTACATCTCTGTTTGCAAACACATGTCCATCCCAGCTGCAGGATCTGATTGGACAGTGAGCCTCGTGTCCTCTGTGGGACCTCTCAGCTGCAGGGGTGACACAGAGGTGAGCCACCGTCTCCATGAATCATTCACTTCATTCTCATGTCTGCTCGTCTAATTCTGCATTAAAGCATCCTCGACAATCAAATATTTAGCTTCATGCAGCGTCTCGATGCAGCGCAGACGTTCATAAGCTCTAATCCATAACACCGCGCAGGATGGAGGGAAGGTTACTGCAGTCAGTGTTGGGGCGGAGGTGCCAGTTTTCACTGTCAGCTCTGCCTTCTGTGTTAATATTTGATCAAGAGCAGGCAGCTGCTGACGCTCACAGGGTCTTCAGCAGGGGATCCTCCTCCTTCATGTCCCACTGACCTTTTAAAGGCCGGCCGGGTCACCACACTGACTGTAAAAACACATGTTCAGGTACAAAGAATAGTATAAAAGTATGAGGGCACCAGGAACATTACACTACAAACTCTACTTATATGGCTACAGAGTTGGATGGAAGCATTTAGCAGCATGAAACACCAGTAACACTGGATTTTCACACAAAACAACAACAGCGCTCAACTGTTTGTTGCAGCTGCTGCAGCAGAGGGTCCTTCTGAAGCTGCATTAAATTGGACCATGCTTGCTGTGATTGGCTGCAAGCAATCCATATAAATAGTCTGTGTTTTTCTAGATCTTGGTGCAAATGCAGGTATCGTTTCACAGGACTTTGAATCTGCTCCAGTCGTCTCTATCAGCCTGAAATACTTCATTGCATATGTCGTTTAGTTTGGTTCCCAGTAGCTTCCAAACCTAGAAACACTGAGCTCACATCTCTGTTCTCTGTTCAGCCATTAATGATTATTAATAACAGAAACTGCATATACACATTTCTGTGGAGCAGCAAGCTGGACTCGGCTCACTCGTTCTGCTCCTCAAACAAACACTTCAATGATCTTTGAGGCAAACAAATGCAGGCAGGTGCTTGAGAACCTGCCAAACCAACCATATGGCCCCTGAGGTGGAAGTCACAGGAGCGAGTGCGCAGAAGCTCCCGTTTCCTCTGCGCAGTGAAACGTTCAGCTCAGCAGACTCACTCCGAGCTGCCGGTTCTGCTAACAGACGTGAGGAAAGGTGTCGCGGCCCGGAGCAGCCCGCTTGACCTCGGCTGCTTTGGGTGAGAACGTCTTCTTCGAAAAAGTGTTGATCCTGTTTCAACACTTGTAGCTTTATTGTCAGAAACAATATGGAGCGGAGCATCACGTTGGCCGCACGTAGAGATGGAGAAACGTCTCTCTGCTCCGTATCCGCTCTCTGATTGGTGGACATATTGCTCCACTCGGGGAGTTTCATCATTAGCTGCACTGCACGGCAAACGGGCGGCGTGGCCCCTTTTTTCCCCTTACAGGCGGCAGTATCACAGCTCTGATCTGTCACCCTTCGCTTGCCTTAATGTGTGAAAGCAAGACGTGTTGCGCCTATTAGCACTTCTTGGCAAGGCTGGCATGCTGATCCCTCATCCCCGGGGAGCCCGGCAATATGGTGCCGCATGGTGACCGCCCGCCAGCCCCGGCGCCCGCTGTCACAACACATCACACATCCCCAACAACCACCGCCACCACCTCCTCTGCAGCCACACCTCCATCACTGCGGCGGGCTGAGTGACAGCAGCGCCAAACAGCCAGAGCCGGGGGTCGGCAAGGAAAACTTTTAGAGAGACGAGGGGGGAGGGAGGGAGGGAGGGAGGGCT
>CAFUXE010000308.1:346146-361847 GCA_903364295.1 Serranus cabrilla | reverse complement strand
TGTTTTTCTTGCTCAATAAAGATTTATTGAACAGAGCCGGTGCTGGTCTGGGCTGCAGGCTGCAGGCTGCAGGCTGGCTGTGGGTGGGTGGGGGTGAAAGGAAACACCGTGGTGTTGATCTCCTGGAATGCGGCATGCCAGAAAGCTGGCTCGACTGGCACCAAACCAAATGCCTCCATCCAGCCCCCCCAGCACCACCAGCAGCACCGCTCCCACTGCCCCTTCATGAGCACCATGTCCCCAGGCCAACTCCCCCTTTTCTCTCTCTCTCTCTCTTCCACAACCCATGAAACAGGAGAGCCGCCATCTCCGCTTCCTCCGACAGGCTCAGCGATCCCTCGGCCCTCCGGACAGACGGCATTCCTTCCCCTGCTGCTGCTGCTGTTGCTGGCCGGCTGTTGCATCGAGCATCCAGAATAGATCTGTGACGTCCGCCTGGTTACTAGAAGTTCCCTGGAATCAAAGGAACACAGAGGATAGACACACACACACACAGTTCAGACTTAAAACACATGCTAATTAATTTATACACATCATGGCTCCATCACACAGAGTGGAGCCTTTGAAAAGTCACGTCAGGCTCACTGCAGCCTGAACAGGGACCAGAGTTTGACCCCGTATCAATACTATCAATACAACCAAAGTTGGACTGCTGGAACCAGCGTCCTCCACGGCTGATTCATAGATTTTTTTAAGCCTGGTTTCCAAACTGTACTGCATAAAAAAAAGGATGTTAAAGTCTATGTTATTGTGTCACAATCAGACCATTGGTTGTTCCGTCCATAACTGTGTTTCAGACCCAAATATCTCAACAACTGTTGGATGGATCGGCGTGAAATTTGGTGCAGATATCCAAGACTCACAACAAATGAATCCTCACGAGTTTGGTGACCTTCTGACTTTTCATGCAGCGCCACCAACAGGTCAAAGTTTCCCTTTTTATCTTACCCTCTATTGGACAAAGTTCATGTTTACATTGATGGTCCCCAGTGTGAGCAGAGCTGAGCTGTTCAGTGACTTTTGCATGAAAAAAAAACAGTATCAGAGTGAAAGTACGCTATAAAACAGGATGTTCCTTTATTAGTCCCACAACATAGAAATAGCAAAAATAGAAAGAAGCCTCAAAAAGATAACAAGAAATAGATACGAGAAATATTAACAAGAAATATAAAAGTATTAACAATTTCAGCAAGGAGAAATAAATAAAAAAAAAAAAAAAGTATTTCCACTTTTAACAATAAGAAAAATAGAAACAATGTTTAGAATATTGACAGACTCAACATTACACATTAATATTGTTGTTTTACACAATAATTGCAGAGGAGTGAAAACCATGTGAGGCATCAGGACTGTTGGTGTTTCTTGAAAATCAGAAGGTTTCCACAAACAGGTTAGAAAATCTATACATTTGGTAGAAATGAAACAAAATAACACTAAAAATCAGTCAAAAACACTGGGTGAAAAGGAACATCAGTTACTTGTGTAAAATAGTTCATTTTATAGTAAAGACAAAGTGGTTTCAGCCTCCTGCATCAAACTGTGAAAAATGCATCCACCGGATGCAGGAAGCCGCTCGGCTGTCATGAACAAACTTTTAAAAGGCTGCGGAGGAAACGAGGGAGGAAACGAGGGAGGGCTTCGGCCTCGGCGGCGGACGGCGCGGTTGTCACTTTTGCTGGCGTCCATTTGTGTGATTCATGTTGACTGAAGCCCTGCGTTTGTCAGGGGAGGTGTCTGCAGTAAAAGTGCCACAGCCCTGCAGATTGACACTCATTAGTGAGGGGCTGCGAGGCAGAGGGGCCCGCAGGGGGCAGGAGGGCAGCGAGGAGGGCGAGAGGCCACATCCCACTAAAAATAAATGATTTCTAGTGATTGATACAGATAGCAGTGGACTGATAGGCCGCATGAATCAGAGATTAGGTGGTGGCCGTGGCAGGCAAGACCTCTGGTTGGCAAGCTGTTGTCAGCTGAAACGCCGCTTTAAGCCAGCGTGTCCGGCTAAACGTGTCTGATCTGAACGCCACATATACACACACCACCTCTGCAGCAGCTCACCTCCTCCTCCTCCTCCTCCCCCCCAGCACTGCCCTCTGCCTGCTGCCACTCAAGACATATAGAAACACAAGTCGCACACAAATGCCAGCGCTCGCCCAGCAGCGAGTGACCCGAACAGGGGCCACCGGGCTGCAGCCTCACACACACACACACACACTTTACTCTGAGCCTCTTGCTGCACATTCCACGGCTCCACGTCCCCTGAAACACGGTGTCCATCAGTGAGGCCGCGGCTCAGGTCATTCATGGCACATGTCTCCAGCTGCCAATCATTCAATCAATCCCGGCGTCATTACAGTGATTGTAATATCGAGGCCGCCAGCGTCGAGCTCGCAGGATGCTGAGGAGCAAAGGGGGCAGGATTATTTTAACACAGCGTTCAGATCGGATTTCCTTCAAAAGTAGTTTTCTGCTGCACCTTCTCGGGCGCTGTTCTTGAGTTTGGGGGGTCAAAAGTGTGCAGTGGATCTTCATCTGTTGATGAAGTTGATGGAGAAAACTTCCAACTTTCTCTCAAACTATTTCAAACACAACATGCAGTTATCTGCATATTTCTGCACAGATGGTTTTTTGGTTTCATTTAGTTTGTACTAAACTTTTAAAAAGGCTTCATAAACTTTCCTCTGCATGTTTTTGGGAGACATCAGAGTTTCCAAAAGCAATTCCAGAGAAGCTGGAACGCCGTGAATTACATAAGTAATTTACTAAAATCTGTCAGTTTGCACCTAAAATACACTTTCTTTGTACGGTTTTCAAATGAAAATATGTCAAAAAAAATTTGTTTTAGACAATGTCCCAACTCTTTGTCATTTTTGAAATGGTTGTACATACATGCAGTTATAAAATGTAACTTTATTTTTAGTTTGAGTTGCTTTTAAATCAGTCTAGCAAATAAAATAATGATGCTACTTTGAAATTAATGTAGATTTATCCAACATATTTAATGCACAAACCTTTATTTTAAATCATATGAAGTCTCAGAGATTCATATGTGGTAAATAATGTGGGATTTTCATCATTATCTTATGATTTATATTCAATCCTAGCATTTCTATTTATTTAAATTTAGTTAACGGAAGCAACTAAACATACTGCTGCTATGTTAATGTACTCTGTTATGTAATTTTATTGTTTTTGTTTGTTTTGGCTGTTAGATTTTTATTATCTTGGCCAAAAGAATTCATGCTAACAACAAATATGTGTTCCTGAGGAGAGTCAGCAGACACAGCAGTCAGTTTTTCCCTTTTTTTACTTCAGGAAGTGTGATATAACTCACCAAATATTTCAACCTCTCATATTTCTGCTGATCGTGAGCATCTTTTAAAACCCCCTCAGTGGAGTTACTGTAACTTTAAGGATAATCGAGACATTTGTCAAGTGTCAGTGAGGGATTAGGAGCCTGCGGACCCTGAACCATCGTCTTTGTCTGGATAGGTGACATGAACCGGTAGAGATCCTCGGCTGAACTGAGAGCACCTGACGCTTTGTCCTGCAGGATTTATGGCCTGATAATTGGGCATTAGGACAAGCGCCGATCCAGAGTGGCAGCTGTACGTCAGCTGCCACTCTGGATGGACAAAGACAACAGAGCTTCACTGAAGGGAAAACATCCTGTGTTTCTCTGTGCCCTCAATAACTTTATTAGGTTAGCCATGCATCATAAAATAAGCACGCAGTCATAAAAATGAATAAATATGGAATTATCTACCAGCTTTTAGAGGTTAAATACATTAAACTCTCAGGATTTTCTTGTGCATAAATCAGGAGAAATCATAAAGAAACCACGCTGACTGTGAGAGAAACACAATATCATTCACATTTTTATAATAAAAGTAGCCTAATTGAAACGTTTTCATATTGTTTATTTAATATATATATTTTGTTTATGGGGAAAGCACTTTTTCAACTTATTATGCTGCATTACAGACAATCTGCAACTGAAAACTTCTGACTTCCTGTGAAAAAATCTCATTAAGCACACATTATAAATGACAAACAATCAACTTAAAGGTGCCATGACATATACTTGCCCGCATTTAATTTAAAAAATATTACAAACTATCATATTTTAAAATCTTTTATGCATTAAGATACATTTCCATTTCCATTCAGTCTGTGTTGGTCACAGTTTGCTCTGTTTTCATTACATTACATTGGAAGTTTCTCTGGGAAATTCCAACTGTAACTGTAACTGTAACACAACTGCAGATGGAGAGATATCTTCCACTTATCTGTACAGTAAATATGAAGCTGTTACCAGGCAACAAGGGGAAACAACTCACTGGGCTGGGCTCGTTTTTTGTATTTTTATTGAGTGTTATTCTCTTCTATTCTGTTCACCTGTGTCAAAATTAAGCTTTGGATTAGACAAACAAGATATAAGAGAGAGAGATATAATGTTAGTTAGTGAGCTTTACGGGTGCTTTTAGTTCAAATTACCTTTGGACAGAGCCAGCTCACTGTTTCCATGTTTTTATGCTAAGCTAAGCTAAGCTAACCACATCCCTGCTGCACCTTCAGAAAGAAAGAAAGAGTAATAATCTCCATAATTTATCTTCTTTCGTCCACTTTTAAACAGACTCTCTGCAGCTCCTGTTTGGTTGAGTTCTGCACAAACATTCATCTCATATTCTTTCTCTTGCTCACATGAAAAACATACATCATAACCTGGCAGCAGGCCGAGCACATACTCCGGGCCGCCGGCCAATAGAAACTCGACCGCACAACCACCACAGCCGCCCATTCACAACTTCTCCTATACATGAAAATGTTGCAGTGGAGAATCTCTGCGTGCATTCACTCCACAATGCTCCAACCTGTGAGCTGCTCATTTGGTTGTAATTAAACCCCAAACAGTAGCTGCAGCGTGCAGCCGGCTGACCCTGACAGCAGCACTTAGAGGGTCAGCTCCAACCTGACAGGGGTGATGATTTCTTAATGCAGTCAGAGGGCGAGTGGACGGCGGTGGCGGCGGCGGGCGTCTGTCTGCAGGGCCTGAGTGTGAGCTGTAGGTATGGTGCTGTAAGGGAAGCCTGGCTGTGTTTCGGGGGGAGATGTGCGCTCATGGAGCAGGCCGGAGGAATGTGTGGAAGTGCACAGCTGCCCTGGTTTGTCATGGCTGTGCTCTGTGCTGTCTGTCTGTCTGAGGAACATAAAGCTGCCAGTGTTGTGTGTTCATGTGCAGGACCTCCCATGGATCCGCGGGCCGCAGATGCACAGCGCAGCATGAATGAACCTACACGAGCACCGGCCAATACGGCTCCGGCATGAAAGCCACACCGGCCGTCCGTCAGAGCAGTTTATTTTAGTGTTGGCTCAGGACGGGTTACAGGGAAATTAATGGAAACTGTTTTCTCTTTCGCTAAATGTTTCTGCTCAAATTATCACAGTAAGAACTACAAACTCAGAGAGTTTATGCAGCAAACTGCTCAGAAAATATTTTGGGATTCTCCCGTGGCTCACGTCACCCTCCTAACCGCTTCACTTCCAGCATTTACGTCCATTTATTTCCTGTTTAAACTGTCTTTTATAACATCTAACCAGCGAGCCTTTTGCCCTGGACCCAGTCAGTGGTTTTGTCCCATAAACTCACAGAAATTGCAGCATTTTTTTACAACAACGAACCGTACTTGTCTGTAAAATCACACCCAAGATTCTGAGAAATAACCGAATTCTGTGCTGTCGTTTTCACACTTTAATTTTCAATATCTGGCTTTTTTGTTGTTGTATTCTAACTTTTTGTTTGTGTAATGGCTGTTTATATAACACCACTACTACTAATGATAATAACAATAACATTAATAACTTTATGTGTATTGCACCTCATAAAAATAGCTTATTATTAACAGAGAGCTGGTATAAGGAAAGAGCCAAGATAAGGAAAACAATTGTTACATTTCAAAAATATATATAAAGACAGCAGAGGATAAATTACAATCTCAGATAGATAAAAGAGTGATGAAGTAATAAGAACAGAATAAAAAGGTAAAAGGATGATTATGTAGAGAATAATATAAAAAAGGTTGAAAATGTGACTAAAAACAAATCTAAAAAGTGGTTTTAATGCTGTTTAGTGCTGTTATATGATAGTTTTCTGTGGATATTTGGGGTAATGAAGTTCAGAAGATGTGGACCAGAGTCTGATGTTTTGGTCCATGTTCAGGATCTTCAGCTCTGCTGCTTTGATCATTTTAATTTGTGAATTCCCCGACTTTATAAAAAGGCAGCAGTAAAGGCTGGAAAACCCCTCAGTAAGAACCAAACTTTAAGCTCAGATATCTATAAATACATTCGTATGATGAAAGCCAGAAGATAACAGCTGATAACATCTCTATCATCTGATATACTGCAGCAGCAAAGTGAGTGAAAGGCTGATTTAAAATCATCTACCAGGGATTTCTTGAAAACCTAGAGGATAACTGAAAGTCATAGTGAAAGTTTCAACAAAAGCAGCACTGAGTGTGTCAGTGTGTGATCACACACACGCCACATTATGAGTCAGAGCTGTGCACACTCCTCCTCTACCGATGGAGAAATGTAGTTTTCTGCAAAAAGAAAGTCGTACGTCACTTTGGGGACGCAGAATTCAAATTTAACCAGAAGATCTGAGCCCAACGAGGCTTATTAAAGGAATACGGTTATTTTCAGGCTGAAAGGTCACGTCTGTACGAGTGTCAGCGCCTGAGAGCTGCTGCCGTAAGCTTACACACCCCTCTGTGTTTACAGGGGTCAGCGCGGGTTCACAGGCCAACAAGAGGGAGCACACTGCACCCTCTCTTAAACAAGCTCTCGGAGAAAGTGGCAAATGTCTGGGGGAGTCACGCCGCAACATGTGCCAACAGAGACGAACGTGAACTCTGCTGGGGATCAGAGAGGAGCTGCAAAATATCCTGCAAAATATCCTGCAAAAAGGTCAATACAGGGTAACAAAATAAGCCTCATTTTACCTTTTAGACTGTCCTCCGCCACCATGTTGCTCAACAAACAGCTGAATTTCACCCAGAGGAACAGAGTGCATGTCCTGTGTGAAAACAAAAGTAAACGATTTTTAACGTAGCTTGTTTTTTTATGTAACTTTCGTAGCTCACGTCACCCTTGTAACTACGTCACTTCCAGGATTTATGTGCATTTATTTATGTCTTTTATAACATCTAACCAGGAAGTGTTTTGCCCTGAACCTTACTCAGTGGTTTTGTGGCCTAATACTTGTTTGTTTAATGACGTGTCCTATTTTTAGGATGGGTGTTATGAATAAACAATGGCGGCTTTTTGAGCTTTTTTACAAAGTTTCTGCAAAATATCCTGCAAAAGTTAACATAAGAAAACGTCAATACAGGGCAACAAAATAAGCCTAATTTTTACGTTTTAGATTGTCCTCCGTCGCCATCTGTCTGAACAAACGGCTGAATTCCACCCAGCAGAACGGGAAAACAAAAGTAAACGATTTTTAACGTAGCTTGTGTTTTTTATGTAACTTTCATGGCTCACGTCACCCTCGTAACCACCTCACTTCCTGCATTTATGTCCTGTTTAAACTGTGTTTTATGATGCCAAACCAGGAAGTGTTTTGCCCTAAATTCCCAGGAAGTTTTTGCCTTTTTACAACCTTGAACCCAACATGTTTGTATCATGATGTGGGCTATTTACAAGATGGGTGTTATTGACTAATGGTGGCGGCTTTTTGGGTAAAATATCAAAACTTCACAGAAACAATAAAGCCGTACGTGAACTTTTGTTAATTTTACATCCACACATCCTGCTCCTGTTTTTCCAGGCGGCCCTGATGAGCGGAGGACACTTTCCGAAAACAGGCTTAATGTTCTTTATGTTGGATCGTCATCTGAGACCAGCGAGTACAGCTGCAGGTCTAGTGTTGCCCCGCGATGGCTCGGGACGTCTGACAGGACAGAAACCCACCCAGCATTGATTACCGGCTAATTATAGTCGAAGGAAGTGGCAGCTTGTTTGTTTCTGGGTTGCTGAGGAATACATTTGCACTTCACCAAGAGTTCATGAGCTATCGAGTGCGAATTCCGCTGAGCACTAAGTGCTATCTTTCTACCTCGCTCCACATCTCTGCGTTCTCTCTTTCCTCACTTCGCTCCACCACCCTCTGTTTTCACAGCCTCTGTGGGTGGTGCCTCCTGAAGCCCTCTTTCACACTCGTGCAGAGATTTGAATAAACATATGTTGCGTTAATTACGAAGCAGTGCGGCGGCGGCGTGCGTCGCAGACAGGAAGGCGTTCTCCGGGAGCCGGTTCGGAGAGCCGGAGCTCCAGCTTAGCCGCTCTAATGAGAAACGTTTACATGGTGATTACAAGGGACGTCCTCACGCCGGATTCTCACGGCGCCCAAACACCTGCTCCCAGCACCGCTCACACACACACACACACACACACTAAAGCCAGGCCTCATCACATTTTTACCATCGCTTTTAATAAACTTGTCATCGCCTCAGTAAGGTGTAGCGTTAGAGCTTCTTCTCTCATGTAGCTTTAGATTTTACACAGAGTAGTTAAAGGAAATACGGCTTCTTTAATGTAAACATTAGGCCGTCCCTTCTTTTGACTTAGATTTCTTTAGTGAATTATTAATGTTTTTTGGACAACAATGTAGCACAGAGGAAGAAGATATTAAGTGTGTGGCATCAGTTCAAACATGGCACCAAAACGTTGTTTCGTTTTTGCACCTAATTGAAAATAAGTCACGTTTGAAAAATAAAAACTAGGACAGAACTATTCAAACCACCCAGACTGTCCTCATGAACGGGTTGTTGTTATTCCTACAAACTGTAATACACTGAATTTTGTAGCTACAGCCTGAAATTGTGTCCGTTTATGTAACATATGGTACATTAGGAGGGCACAACCCCTGAACTTTGACCCAGAAGACCGTTGGAAACATTTTTACTGTCCTTAAACCCCCAGATTTAAGGTTCATGAGACAAATTCTTCCTCTTTTTTTTAAATTTGATGTTGGAGTTTTTGTGTGTGAAATTCTAGATTAGGCCCCTAAAAAAATCACATCACTCACAGATATACAAATATGCAGTCATGAGTAAAATCGGCCATACAGTTTGGGAATAAGCGGCTGATAATCACAGATTTTCAGTCTTTGTGCTGCGGTTCCTTCCCAGAGGTTTCACTGTGTTACTATCAGGACTCTTCTCACTTGTAAGCACGTGATAAATCTTTTATTCCGTGTGACGATAACGTCACATTTTGTACTTAGCCCGCTCGCTGCGAGCACAGACTCCAGTGAAACGAATGCCCGGCTCAGCCTGTACACTGGGTTTGATTTGTGGACTCTGTCAGACATGCCGTGCCCACCCACAGCGGCGCGATGTCAGGGCGCGGATATTTATGGCCGAGGGGTTATGCACCCAAACGGCACAGTTGACTTAAAACATGAGCGAGGAGGATAACGGGGAAAACGGCACAAAAACATGACAGTGGTTATTATTTTTCAAGCAATAAGGAGGTTTCATGTCAGACAGGCTGATATACAGGAAGTGCATTTTAACAACCAGCATATATGAGTTTGACATCGTGAACATTGTGGTCATGAGTTAGAGCAACATGGAGCCTCCTCGGGTTACAGCCGGGGGGTCGCTGGGCCTTTCCACTGCAGATTCAGCGGGAACAAGCTGTAAACTAAGCGGTGTCAACCGCAAAACTTTAGACCTGCCTGAAGGCTTCAGGGGGTCCCAGAAAAACTCCTGCAGAGTCTCAGCCAAAGACGATCAGACGGGAAATCCGGAAAACGAAAACTCCTGTAGCTCTTGTAGGAATGCTGACTCTCATGAGTAACTCTACAAACGGCTCTTCCTGCTTTGTTTCCAACAAGCTCTCAGTTTCTTTTATCTGTGACTGTCGTTCCCGAATCTCAATAAACGTCGTGTCAATTAAGACATTTTGTCTCAGGTCATTGCAGGAATTTAGCTGCAACCAAACGCTTTATAGTTAAAAAAATCTGCAGGAGTTTGAGCTTTTGTGTGGATGCATGAATGTGTGTATGCACATATGCACATATAGTTTTTTAATTTGCACTTTCACTTGTAAGTGATAATATGTTCTGCATCAACATGGTACAGAAAACACAGTCCAGTCTGCATGTTTTACTAAAAGATGTTTTGTGGTTGCAACTGTTTTGTGTAGAAACATAATTTCGATGACACAGTTTTGCACATAAAGTGGCAGAAGCTTTTTTTTTTTGTTCCTTAAATTGCTCAAAGAGCAAAAGTAGAATTTTATATTTCACAAGTATTTCTAAATGCAGCTTCATGTCAAGAAAACACAAAGTGTGTGTCTTGTGCTGGAGCTTGATGCAGGAAACACACTTCCAAACTGTGTGTGTTTGGTTTTTTTACCCTCGTAGGTTTTTAACTTTCTCGTACCAAAGTTTTTGGCGGACATGTTTACTGTGTGATTCTCTGGTTTGGTGATAACATCTGCAGCGTGACGCCAAACTGTGTTTCTCCAAAAGTTCAGTTAACGTTTCCGCCACAAGCAGCTACAATTTATTGGACTAATTCTTGCAGCTTTGACCCAAACTGGAGCCCAAAACTGGCTCACCTGTTTGGTGTGAATGAAGCTTGAAAGAGAAGCTCAAACATCAGGAAGCAGCAGAGTTCAACCATCTGACAAACACACGAGGCCTTTAAAGTCAGCTGGGAATCCACAGCGCGACTCATTACAGGTCAAATAAAACTTTGTTATATTTTTAACCAGCTACTGATTCCTACAACCTGGCTCATCGCCGCCGCGTCTTCCTTTTTCACAAAATATCATGTGTTTTAATTGAGCGGTTGCGGTGATCCTGTTAATGAAGACGTGTGAAGACATCCGCTGATGTGCCCGTCTATCACGTCTAAATCCGTCGGCCCACAGAAGCTGCGTACGAGCCAACCGCACTTGCTTTTACTACATTCTTTTACAGCCGTCAAGTTTTTACGTGAGTGTCCAGTTGCCTCTCATGTCTGCAAGTATGGAGGAGATTAAGACCCACTATTTATAACCTGGGCTCGCCCGGATGGACAGCAGAGCTTAGATTCTCCAGGTGCTTTGTGGGGCTTTTAGATGATTTTATTTCATGCCTGCTGACCTGACCTGCTAATGACACAGTGAGCAGAGGATGAGAGCTGATTGTGCCACACGAGGTGACGGCCTGAGGCTGCAGCCGGAAGCACGCGGCGCGGAGAGGAAGTGGTGACTCCAGCCGGAGGTTGGCGGCGAGGTGGGGGTGGACACGCCTGGCTGGCCGTGGCAGCGGCGTTGTCGCTCACACTGTTGCCCTCTCGCCACCCGTGTCAACACTGATGACTTCAGCGCGTGCCCTTATGAGCTCACCTTGCTAGGAGAGACACAGGAAGTGGGATTAGAGGCCGTGACAGTGTTGAGGGGGATAACTGTGTCATACCTGCACTGGAGGGGGGTTTCATCTATTAACGCGTGTGTGTGTGTGTGTGTGTGAATTCCTCGGGGTTATCTCTTTCACCTGTGTTTATGGAGCAGATTCTACGGCCACGTTTTGCTCACGAGTGACAGCAAAAACAAGACACTAACAGCTCTTAAAGGCGCACGGTGTCTGTCTGTAAACTCGGCTCCTCCTCCAACAAAGAGAAGAAGAACCTCAGATTCACTGCAGTTCCTCCGGTGGCCACAGTCCCCATAGACCGCCATGTTAAAAAAGCCAACTTTGCAGCAGAAATAAACAGGATTACAGCCTGCGGCAGAAGCTGTTTTGGTCTCTTTGGCTAATTTCCACCTTCACGACATCTGTAAGGAGGTGAATTTTTATTTAACTCGCATTTAAATGACATAAGGAGGAATTAGGCACCTCAGTCCATGGTTTCACTGCAGTATATTTGCATTTCTTCGGCGCCGTTTCCTCAATTTTCATAGTTTTGACGCCCAGAAACATCCAGAACACGGAAAACGAAGGAGTGTTTGTGCAGACTGAGACATCACCACACACACACACACACACACACATCTTGTGGCTCATAAATAACAATTGAAACTTGTGTGTGAGTGTGTTTTTTTGTGCTGTAAACCTTTAAAGATCAGAGAAAGCTGCAGAATGGAAAACCACTTTCTGTTTCGCTCAGATGAATGATTGGTTGCGTTCTGAATGACGCTTTAACAACCACGTTTGTGAAAGTCAGGTTTGCATATTTGACTGGGACTGAAACTTTACCTGCTGCTCTCAAAGTAATCTATTACTTGTATTTATAGAAAATGGATTCTCCAGCCATTGAACAGGCTGATATTCTGGCCTGCAGGCCTGTGGTTTCATTCAGATCAGGACTTAAAGGAACATTCTGCTGTTTTTCAGTTCGGATCCTCGTCTCAGGTGAGATATGACAACAACAATAACTACTAAAAATAAAACTGCCTCCTTTAAATTAACACCTTTTCTTTATTGTTCTGTACATGAACAAGACACACTTTCCTTTATAGTATTACTGTTTATATACACACTAAAGTCTGCATTCAGGCTGTTTTAAATTAATAAATAAATTAGAAAAATACATTTTAAAATATATATATTGACAGTTACTGTAATTAACGTGCTTCAGGTCATTAAAAAGATGACATTTATGTTAAATATTCAATTACAAATTCATTTAATTTGAGTTTGATTTACTTAAAACATATGTATTAATTAATTTCAGTATATTTTAGGTTGATTTCCATTTTATGACACTATATACTAACAACCTTAACAGGATAAGGAGAGTGTGATAATAAGAAAATAAATCTGTTTAATATTGACCTTGTTTTTCTTTAACAGGCGCATTAAAAACTAAAAAAAAAAGAAATTATGATCATGAGTCACATGGAAAATGAAAATAAATTCGGGGTGAAACTTGTCACAGCTAAAGTAAAAACTGTCAAAATATCCTGCAACATAAAACTTTTATTTCATTTTTTACTATTAAAAAACAATGAAATCATAATAATTTGATTATGAAATAAGCTTTAAAGGCGCCAAACGTTGTTTTAAAGTGCGAACTATGATGCAAAGATGAGTCATTAAGCGAAAACAGATTACTCAGAATGAATCAGTCTCCTTATTAATTACATAAAAACAAAAAAATCTGATCGCAAAATCGATTAACCCAACACCAAATATTATTTTTTGAATTGTTAAATTAGAAAGTGAATTTAATTAAATTAATTTGTATGTCAAATATAATTAGCTAAATTGTTGACCTAATTAATTAGTTTTATTTAATATCTTTTCAGGTCACTTCACTAAATCGCCATCAAATTATTATTATGATAAGAAATAAAAACATTAATTATTCATGTGAACGAAAGCAGATAAAATTAGAGAGTTTGTGGCAGTGAATTATAATTTAACATCAGTTATTTTTGTGTAAGTTATTTCATATCGTGTGTATTAATAATAATATTCTTCTCGGGTGCGTTAAATAAATGATTTGTTCTTCCCTCGCGGGGCAGAGTGTGATTTGTGTTGAGGGGAAGTCTCTGTCATATCTGGAGCCTATCAGCTCGTGGCTCCGCATCAGACACACCTCCACAACATGACCACTTACTAAATGTATATATCATAGGTTAGGAACTGAGCGTGTGTTTGACTCACTGGAAGAGACTCCACGCGTCAAAAAAAAGACGAGATAATCACCTGCTCGGTCATAAAAAGTTTACAGATACATATGATGATGTTTTATATGTTGCTCTGCAGGAGCTGACAGAGCGCGTGTTAAAGTTAGCAGCATGTCAGCGCGCTGTGAGTGACAGGTGAGCTCAACTGTCCACACTTTGTGATTTTTTTTATATATATTATTGAAGTGGACGCACGAGCGGAGCCTTATGACTTTACGCACAGACCGGGAGCGCGGCTGCAAATGGGCGGCATAGGTGGCAACCTCTACCTCAGCATGTTGAATGGGACTGAGACGCAAACTTTCGGAAAGAACCCCGACATCAGCAGTCACCTCCACCGCGGCGGGAAGGATCTAGCCGAGTTCAAAATGGGGATTCAGGACGCGAGGTTTTACTACCCGGACTCTGTGCAGAGCGGGCAGGACGCCCTGGCGCTGCCGTACCACACGGAGCAGGCGGTGGGAGGCTTCGCAGCGCAGCCCGGCAGGTTTTACGCACAGACCCTGAGCAGCTGCCCGTACGGCGGCGTGCGCTCTCCGCCGAGGAGCGGGGCCGGGCAGGGGTACATCCCCAGCCCGGGGGACGGCTTCCCAGCAGGGGGGAAAGACTTGTACTCTCCTTCTCCGGAGAATTACCCGGCCAGCTTCCGGCACGGCTACCAGTGGCCGTCTATCAACTCCATACCTGGGCTACAGGTGTGCGGGAAGACTCAGGCTCTGCTCAATAACTATCCGCTGTGGGCCAAGTTCCACAAGTTCCAAACCGAGATGATCATCACCAAACAGGGGAGGTAAGTCCCTCAAACCACCCCGAAAACTCTCCTCCTGTCTAACGAAAAAACTGCTCTTTCATGGTCAGATTTTGTAAAGTGTTAAATTAAATAATTACAATTTACGCACGGCTGTACTTTTGGTTTTACGCACTTTCCACTGACCTCCCCATGAGCCTTATCTTATTAATGAGCAGCTCTCACACTTCACCAACTTCCTACAATTTAACCCGAGACACGGTTTTATTTCTGAGAAGTCAAACAGCGCTGATCACGGAGAGGTCAGAGCAGTTTACAGCAGCTCATCATGTCAGGTGACCAGTCTGGGTCCATGTTCTGCATGTCACAGGTCCATTTTACGCTTTGCTGCTTTCTGCGCAAAATTAGTCAGAGCTGAGTCAAAATGAAGAGCACGAAGGGCACATTTCACTTACAGTCATTTATCCAAGAAAGGCTGCAGAATTTATAATTATTGATTTTAACTGGCTTAACAAAAACATGTTTGCAAACTCCTTTCTCCACTTTATCCTTCACAGATTATTTTGTGCGAAAATCAAACATTTGCTTTGGGCAGCAGTTGTTCAGCAGCCAGAGGAATTAATATCAGTTGCAGGCTGAGTTGCTGGAAAACATTTTGACACCTCAGCTTGACCTCTACTCTAGTCCTCATGCTTTAACACAAAAAGGAGGCAAATCAACATATTTTATATTTTAAAAAGGCCCATTCTGATTATGTCTCACTCCCTGAAGACACAATATCCGTTTCATTACTTTTCCTGACGGTGTTTAATTTATTTCTCGTCACATATCTGTTAAATCCACTCCCCTTCTCTGTGATTTTTAGTCTTATCTCTGCTCAGACTCAAAGGGCTTTCATGTGATAAAGTGAGACGAACTTTTAAAACCTCATCGCGATCTGTGCGCGCGCGGCTGCAGAGACGATCAGCCTGAGATTTGTTTGTGTTTGTGGAGCTGCGCGGCGCAGAGAGGGGGAGCGGCGCTGCCGGGCCTCTGATGGGTCAGCGAGCATTCAGACGCAGTCACGTCGATGAGGATTAATTCACTAATGTGCGACACTTGTGCTTGACAGAAGGTTTCAGGCCATGGCTTTCTCATGAGGCGGATCTGTGCACACACAGCAAGTGCGCTGTCACACAACAGGACACTGATATTTCCGCTTCACTCTGTTTGTCAGCTCAACATGCAGAGAAATGCACTTCAATTTTAATTTATAATTAGAAAT
>CAFUXE010000308.1:318910-335695 GCA_903364295.1 Serranus cabrilla | reverse complement strand
ATTTAGCAATATCGTAGCAAACCTACATGCATATAGTAAGGAAACCAAAACGTGCATCATGATGCACAACAAGTCTGAGAGGTTTCTGTGGACATTGTGATGTTTTTCACTTCATCAGAGCAAACATGCACAGAGTCTGGGTTCCTTTGGAGAAAGATCGGTGACTGAAAGTTTAAGGATGCAGCTTATTAACTGTTTAAGTATTTATTTCAGTTCATAGTAAATCATTTAGCCTTATTAAACTGGATATTTATAGCAGCAAAACTTCACTTTTATTTTAGTCTCTCTGCAGTAAAACTTTCATAATTATCATCAGCTTTTCATGATCCATTTTCCAGCCATTATTCCATAAAAAAAAGTCAAATATACTTGTGATGGAGGGATTATTGACAGCATGCAAACAAAGTAAGGAAGTCCCAAACACAAACAATTACACAAACAGGTATAAACTTACTTTAGGTGATGGTCAGGAAAAGGCCAGTCCCACAAACAGATAAATCCAAGAGGAGCGTAACAGGAACAGGAGACAAACAATCAGGAACAATTTAGGCTGGAAATCAAAGAGGACATGGCAGGAAAACAGGAAACAGGCCGGTTTCAAACTGCAGCTAATGAGGGAACAGGGAGGAGGGGCCGTCAGGTGACCTGAACAGGTGGGAACGACTGAGGGCACCTGGTGGACGGGAGGAGGAAGAAAGAAAGAAAGAAAGAAAGAAAGAAAGAAAGAAAGAAAGAAAGATGCTCATAAAATGGATTTTTTTGGTGATACATTAAGTTTCAACATTTCAACATAATATAAAAAAGATAATATCGCCTCTTCCTCCCCACAGTGCAGCTAATTTAACAAAAAAGGAGACAAAATGCAGGATAAATGTGACTGATTCTCTTATTTCTGTTCCGGAAATAAAAAGTCTACTTCTTTAACTAAATAAACCATTTAGAAACCTGTTGGATTAGCTAAAAAAATAATAATTGTCACAAATTAGATTTTCTTACTTTGATGAACATGTTGGGATCTTTGGGAATATTGTCTTTCTAATTGTTCTATAACTTTGGACATGAGCAGAAAATGTGAGTCTGATTGTTCATCTAAAACATGTGAAACTTGTGATATATTACTCTATTATCTGGGATCTTTCTCTCTGTTTTCCAGTTTCCAGTTCTGTTCAGATCATCTCTGTGCTTTGTTGCTCCCTGTCTCTCTCTGCTGCCGTTCAATCACTATTTCTTCCTGTTCACACCTCAGAAAGAAAGCAATAGCAAGTCAACCAAGACGATATTTAGCGTGATTGATGATAGAAAAACCACAATTATACAAATGAGAGAAAGTGAAGGTGTTGTCACACGTGTGCCAGGTGTTGGAAAGGTGACTGCTGATGTGCTGCTGTTGTGGAAACTGTGGTGAAACAACTTTACTCAATTAGACTTAATAGAGCCCTTATGTGGTGCACTCGAAGAAGGTTAGCAGGTCATTGTGGTGATGCTGTGAAAAATCCTGGAGCTGAGATTTAAACCTGCAATTAGAAAACATCAGACATGAAAACAATGAAAACGATATTGTTAAAGCTGGCAGGAAGCAGCTGCTCATTCAAACCAAAGAAATGTCGTTTATTTTCACCAAGAATCATGTAAAAGTGTTTTTACTGCAACTTCTCACCTCCCACTTATTAATCTGAAGCAACCACATAAAAGAGATATTTCACACAAATATTTGTAGCTTCAAAAACACCTGCTGCTGCTGCTGCTGCTGCTGCTGCAGGCTGATTTTACTGTGATATACATGTTTAGGGCTCACACTGTGAACGCTTATGTGCAAAGAATATTTTTAATTACATTTTTTAAATTAGATATTTCTCTCCTTATCTACCTTTTTATGCAAAAAAAAATTAGATTAATTTGATATTTAACATCAGTGATTTCATTCAAATTGCATGCACAATCTATATTATAACATCTGGATAAATGTGCAGGTTTGCAGATGTTGGATGCATGCTTGTTAAAGTGACCAAAAAGTGTAAATAAAACTGTTTTTTATGAATTTTCTCTGCAAAAAGAACTACATTCAAAATGTTTCAGAAGTTGCTCATGCTGTGTTTTTGCACTTGCAGGGAACAGGATGTACATGCACCCCGACTCTCCCAACACAGGAGCTCACTGGATGAGACAAGAAGTGTCGTTCAGCAAACTCAAGCTCACCAACAACAAGGGCAGCACCAATAATGTTGCACAGGTACCACTTCCTGTTTCCTGTTTTTCTACCCACGGTCTTTTTCTCTAATAATTCTGCATCAAAGTATCGATTCCAAGGCTTCTGAAACCACTGCCTTGTTTTTAAATAAACAGATGTCACATTTGGGGTCTATTTTATTCATCTTATTCTTGACACAGGAGAAATCTGATCAGATCTGAACATCCTTGCTGCAAAGCAGCTTATTGTGACCCATTTCTTATGTTTATTGTGAGGCGGCGACCTTTAGTAGCTGCAGTAATTATGACAGGAGCAAAGGAGGAAGTGAGGTGACGTATAAAGAGAGACAAAGTCCGCATATGGAGAAGGTTTCTTTCACTACCTGATCTGTATCTCTGGTGATATCAGATGGTTTATCCAGAACCATTTGGATTTCTAGTTTTACTTGAGGTGGTTTTGTCTTTTTTTGGAAAAACTGTTAATGAGATAAACATGAGATGGAAACAAAAAGAAGAACATTTAACTCTCATGACACACAGCTGTTTATCTGACAGGAAACAACTATTATAAGTTGTTCAGTTGAATCTAATTCCTGCAGACTTCTCTCCATTTTCTCTCCGATCAGCAACGTATTTTTGTTATTAAAAGATGAACACGTCACACTGCCACCTGCTGACCAAAGGACGTTACTGCAGCTTTGTTTATTCGATGGAAACTCACTGATTCACATTTTCTTTAATGCAACATTTCCAAATTAAATGCTGCATTAAAGAAACAAACAAATTCCTGTTGTTTATTTAAAGAAGAAGAAGAATCTGTCTCTGCCCTCTTATTTCCTGTCTGGTTTTCTCCTGTTTTCTAAGCAGAAAGTATTAAAATAAACTCTCTCTCTCTCTCCTGCAGATGATCGTCCTGCAGTCGCTCCATAAGTACCAGCCCCGTCTGCACATCGTGGAGGTGAAGGAGGACGGCTCCGAGGACCCCTTCCTCTCCACCAAAGCTCAGACCTTCATCTTCCCGGAGACACAGTTCATCGCCGTCACCGCTTATCAGAACGCAGATGTAAGTCGTAGTTTTGTTTATAAAAAAGCCTCAAAAAAGTCTAATTTATATCATAAAGTCCCACCTTTCCTGGAATGTATTTTTGTCCCATTCTGCACTAACAAGCAGGAATTTATTCCTATTTCTTATTTCATTTAAACACTTTCCGAACCACATAACAGCATCACTTTTTCATCATCTTAATGAGGTTTTTCGAGTTCAATCATTCATGTCGGAGCCGCGCTATAGATGGAAGCTTTGGTTTATGCATGCAGGCATCAAACATGCACGTTCACTCATTTACATTCCTACAACCTCCTGTAAGTGTTAACATGGTTTACTGTACGCTGGCTGAGTTCAACCAGGAGTCACCTCACCTCAGCTGACCTGAGATCTGTAGCTCTCTGTGTAACTTTCACAGCTGTGAAAATACATTGTGTGTTAGATCCAAAGCGTGATCTGATGTTATTTCATCACCTGCTCGGCCTCTAAAGATAAACTTTCCAACAACAAGAAGAGAAGTTGCATGTTCTGCTCATTAATTATGAGTCCGTGACCTCCTCTCTGTCTGCTCTCTCGTTTCTCTGACGTGGTCGCTCACTCCTTCTCTTCTTCCTCCTCCTGTTCCTCACACAGATCACTCAGCTGAAAATAGACCATAACCCCTTCGCTAAAGGTTTCCGTGACAATTACGACACGTAAGTTATTTATTTTTAAAAAGCTGTATTTATCATAAAAAACCTCTGATTTAGGAGAGAACATTTGCAGCTTGTATTTGCTCGGTGAGGCTGATACTGTTTGCTTGTGTCCCTTTTATTACTGGAATAGATGCAAAGACTCGAGCCGCTGCAGTGGAAGGGTGTGAGGGGCTGTGAGATGTTTGATAGATAGTTTGAGGTTTGTGCAGGAAATAACACCTTCTTTTTTTTGCTCTTCTCACACTCTCTTCTCCCCCTCCTCCCCACTGCCTAGGCTGTACGCTCCTCCTGAGTCTGATCGCCTCACCCCCTCCCCCACCGAGGGCCAGCAGCTGCTGCCTGGGAGCTGCTTCCCCCAGGGCTACCTCAGCGAGCAGTACATGAACCCTTTACCCCAGACGCGCTTCTACAGCCGCGAGCCCATCGGCATGAGCCAGCAGCACAAGGACCCGTCCTCCAGCCCGGGCCCTCACAGCCGCTGGTACCTGCCGCCCCAGCAGGGTGTGGCCCCCAACAGGCTCGACTTCACTTCCTCCTACGAGGGGGACTTCTCCGGAAACGGTTTCTACAAGTCCTACCCCCTGCAGACGTCCGCTCACCACGCCCTCAGCTACTACCCCGACCACCCGTTTGCATCCACCAGCGTGTCTGTATCAGGAGCCTCCTCGGCGGGCTGGACCACCAGCCGGCCCACCCCGCAGTACCTCAGCCACCCCAGCAAGCCGGGCCCCAGCCTGGGCTGGTTCAGACCCATATCGTCCTCTTCCTCCTCCTCGTCTTCCTCCACGTCGCCCGGGAACCCCCGGCTGCACCCGCCCTCGCTGCTGGAGCCGCTGCAGCCGCCCCTGCTGCAGGACAAGCCCAAAGACTCTGTGGAGGCGGTGGGAGAGGACCCCTGGCTCGAACCCCCCTCTGTGAAATCGGCGGCCTCGGCCGACTCGGGCCTGTTCGAGGGCGGCGTGGGGGACAACAAGAAGAGGAGGGTGTCGCCGTACACGTCCAGCACTGAAAACTCCCCGCCGCCGCGCGGGGGCGAGCTCATGGAGAAGGACAGCAACAGCGACGCAGACTACTATAGCTACTACTCCCACTGAAGACCTCACAGCCGCCCACAGCGCCCAGCGGCCCGTCCTGTCAGGTGACCATAAAGGGCTGAAACAGTCTCAGACTAGCAGCAGCACAGTGTGGCCGGCCTCTCTATAAAGTCCCCTCAAAGTGTCAAATGGTTACAAGACTTTCAAGGTTGCTGTCAAAGTTGGTGCTGGACAGAAGTGGATGTGACTGGAAGCTGCCCTGCAGTCACATAAACACCATGCAGACAAACTGAAGCCTTTGAAACATCTGGAGATCGGAGGGACAAAATGATCTGCATATCTGCCTGCTGACAGACGCCTGCAGGGAGTGTCTGTTCTCTCTGCATCAAACACTCTCTGTCTCGTCTCCGTCTGTCTCTTCCTTCTCACCCTCAACCTTTCACACACACACTCTCACAATATGCTCACGGTCATTTCCCCTGATGACTCTGAGCTGAAATTACATTTCACACACAGTCCTCTCTGCACAAACGGCCCAATAGGTTTCGTGCAGCGCCCACCGGTGGCGACAGAGGAGCGCTGCAGCCCACAGAGCTGCTGTCCGGAGGTCAGGAGGGTTTAGAGAGCACAGGTTGTGTGTGTGTGTGAGTGTGTGTGTGTGTGTGTCAGTGTTAAGTAAATCAGCAGAAATAGAAAGTCCCCAGAAACAACTGGAGACAATCCCAAACATCTCACATGTGTAAAAGAAGCTTTTTGAATCTAAATTTCACAGCGACATGCCTCGTGTTTGCAGGTTAAAGTCTTCAGATCTAAATCAGTTAGTTCTGCAAAACACAGAATACATCAAAATGCTTGTTAATGTGATAAAAGCTCAGCTCAAACTTTACTAACAGGTTTTTAAAGAGGGGATCTTTAAAAAGAGAAAGAATTCAGTTTGATCAGAGCCACAACGACTCTTTGCTTCATTTACTGACTAAAACTGTTTGTTTTTTTCAGGGAAAACTGTCTGAAACATTTTCTGATTCCAGCCTCTAAAATTTAAAGATTTACTGATTTTCTTTTGAAACGGGTTTCATCCAAATGTAGCACAAACTTTAACCGGATTTCTAAAAAGAAATCTGCAAAAGAAAATGTGAATGAATGTGTTTTTCCATCTCCCAGTAAGATAATCAGTAGGTGGTTTCAGTTCTCAAGTCAGAAACAATTATACTATTCAGGAAGAGGAGGTCGCAACAAGATGAGGTTAATGAAAAAGCACCAGTTGAATCTAAAACAATGAAGAAAACTGGGAGAAATCTGTCATTTCTGTTCATCTGTTCACTGCAGATGCTGCTGAACATGTTAGTGAACTGAAAATCTTCTGTTTCTACACTGTTTTTAAAAAGATAACAGCCATTTTCACAACTTTCTGACTCTTTATAGACAAAATTATTAATTCTTCAATCTAGAAACGAATCAAAGCTGAAGAACAAACAGCATACTGTAATTTTTCTGGAGCTTTGAACGCATCACACAGCCCTCTTCAGTGGAGGGAGGTGCTTTGTCTAACTTCAGTGAGATGGTAACCCTCATCGTCCTTCTTACTCTTTCTCCAACCATGCACTGACCTTTGACCTCTCAACAAACCAGCTGAGGAAGGGAGTCCCACTGGGATCCAGCTGAGGTGCAGAAATAGTCAGACGAAGCTTTAAAACATGAAGGTATCACGTCACAAACTTCTCCACATGTTGAAAAGCTAGTGACAAAAAAACAACAACAGAAAAACAAACAGATCTCCATGTTTTTCAGGGAGGGTTTGTCACTGACTTCCTCACAGGAACACCACAAATATCAGGTTATATACAAATATCTGTTTTGTGAAGACTGCTCACGTCTAACAAGACAGTTTGCACAAGATAAATCCTTTCTAGCTGCAGCCGAGATACAGGAAGTCGTTTCCAGAAGCTAAGTCCTCAAAAGGTCGACAGCCTTGTCTTTAAGACCACGAGCATCTGGACTCTGTTTGGTTTCATAGAGTGAAAAAAGTCTTATGTTGATGCAAACATCAGCCCCTGCTGCACACAGATGAAGTGAAAACACTCACTGCCACCAAACACACGACGATCAATACCAGCGTCAATAACGACGTAGCTGGAAAACAGTATTGGCAGAGTGAAGTAAAACACACACACACAACCTGCTGAGCGTTAACACACAGTGTTCACATTAAAGTGCATTCAATAAGAGTCGATCTGCACGTTACCTTCACCTGCTGCTGCAGGTTTACTGTACAGCTGCAGACCAGTGAAAAGTGGGTCATCCACAAAGGCTCCATGCACCTGTAGGTGCAGGGACGAGGCGCTGTCACCCTCAGAGCCGCGACACACAGGAAGCACAAAGTGACCAGACAGACACTCTGAGTTCCCCCCCGGTCTTTGGGCCTATCATGCCGTGACACCGGCTGACAAGAGTCCCGGCTCCCGGCGCGGTGACAGAAATGAAGAGTGAGGCTGCAGTCGGCGCTGATCAGAGATCTGCTCCTCATTCCTCACCAGGTGTGCTAATGGCCTCAGACAACACTGGAGGCGACAGGCAGGCACAGCGCAGGTTACTTTAGTCTTTTCTGTCATTAAAAACAAACCTGGAAAAGAGTTGACAGTTTATAAAACATAATACCACTTCAATCATTTTAAATGTTGAGACTGATGCCACTTACTCTTAGTTTAGCTGGGATTAGCTTAGCATAAAGACTTGAATCAGGGGGAAAAGCTACCTTAGCTCTTCAAGAAATACTCATAAAAGCACAAATTGTCATTTAAATACTCTAGTTTTTGTACAAATTAAACAGAAAAATGCAAGATCCTACAAAAGGTGGTGAATTTTCCCTCCTTCTGCAGGAACTTGCATAATTAAAATGCAGTAAATTAACTACATCTTGATGCAGATTTGTAAAAAAACAAAAACATCTCATGCTTTGTTGGGGCTGAGAACAAGCAAACAACTTTTAAAATGCATGTTTTTCTTTATTTTAGCTTAGCTTTAAGACTTGAATCAGTGAGAAACAGCAAGTCTCGCTCATCAAGAAATACTCATAAAAGCACAAATTGTAATGTTAGAGATTCAGTTTTTGTGCAGACTAAACAAACAAGATAGAAAGTGTTCGTTTGTGAGCTTACAGGTGCTTTGGGCAGACACACGCTAGCAGTTTCCCTCTGTTTCCAGTCTTTGTGCTAAGCTAAGCTAACCACATTTTTGTTGTTTTTCTCTCCATTTCTTTCTTTCATCATCTGTGGCTGAAATAACTACTGTTGCTTGGTGTAATGAAAATACAAAATATGGTTAAAAAAAGATTCAGGAATAACTACAACTTGATGCAGATTTGTATGATGATTGAACAAGCAAACACGTTTTAAAATGCTTGTTTTTCCTCCCAGTAAAAAACAAAAACAGGAAGTGATCAAAGCACATGTGTGAGCTTGCTTGTATTTTAATGTAAATGAGGAGTTATATATATATATAGCAGGTATTTTACAGGCTGGAGTCAGTTTATTTACATTTGAATCAGTGAAAATAATGAAGCAGATAAACAGTTAAATCCAAAATATTCATATATATATTCAGATATTTCTGAGGGGAGGACGGTCGTGTTGCAGGATTTGATTCCTGACTTTAATATTTCTTTATATTTTGGCCCCGTTTGCCTTATAAAGGTTTCACATGTTGGCAAAAAGGTCTTAAAAATGATGCAAAAAGGACAAACTGTGTGACAGTTCAGGCCTTCACACGAGCAGTTAGACGACTAAATTAAGTGTTAATTTAATGCTGAAAACAGAACGGATATATTGTATGTGTAACATTTTCCAAAAGATGTGTTATTTAATGTTTATGTTGACGTCTGTCAAAGAAAAACCTTGATGAAAAAAATCTTGTTTTAAGTGCAATTAATAGAAATTAGAATTAATGACGGCGTTGAAAAACAAAGTGATCACTGGCCTGTAGATGAATATTTATTATTTTAATGTGTTTGTTACAACATCTCCCATGAATGAGCAGGAAACGCCTCAGGAACGCCCCCTGCTGGACGTCCCAGCCAGTCCCTGATGTTTAACCTCTAAATACCTCCATTTCCCATGAGTCTGTGTTCCCTGAACGCCACATTTCCCTCAGTAGGAGGATGCGGCTGTGTGGGAAGTTTCCAGAGATTTTACTGTATAAACAGAAACAGAGGAGTGAAGGAGGGACGAGCATGTTCTGTTTCGTGTGTGATCCATGAGAGGAAATCCTCCTCCGACTCCTTCGTTCACTGAGAGCTTATAAATTGCAAAAATAAGAGATTTCTGAATGGGGAAAACTGTTATTTATTAAAGGTGGCATAATTGTGTATTGTATTGTTGTTTTTTTATTCATGAAATTAAAGCGTACACATGACAAACCTCAGCTGCTTCCACGACTTTATCTTACTTACCGTCAGATTTAACAAATAAACAGAAAAATAAAAACTCAGTTGTGATGTCGACTCTTTAATGAACTGTATAAATACAGCGTGTTCATGTTTCCAACCAGCTGGATATTCTATCAGTGACATAAAAATACACTTTAATATCTTCTTTTAAATATGTTTATATACTGAATGTTGGTTATTATTATTTCATAAATAATAAATTACATCTTCAAATATATCATAGAAATGTCAAGGCTGCACCCACGTCAGGAATAACCAAAGTATTCAGACAGATACTGTCTTTAGTTTGATGGTTACTCCGTCTCAGACCTGCACAGATCCGAGCTGCAGCGCTTCATCTGCGTTTGTTGGTGCTGGTGCAGCTCTAGATAGGCAGAAAATATCCTACAGCTACGGCTGGATCAGCCTGGGAGGAAGATTTTCACTTCCCGTTGGTGATCATTTGGTTTATTGCAGATTTATTTAGATAAATGCAGCGTGCAACACAGGTTAATCATGCAGCTTCTGCAATGGATTTATCACCTTTTAAAGGGCCAGTGTGAAGGATCAGTGAGGCTGCAGATCCAAGTCCAAACTATTTTCATTATTCTTTATTATTTTCTTCATTAACTGATTAATTGTTATAATGCAAAATGACAATATCTGCATGTCCAAAACACAAAAATATTCAGCTTTCAACACATTTGAGAAGCTGGAAACAGATTTTTTTTTTGCTTAAAAATTAATAAATTACTGTGACGATAATCAAACAGCCGCAAAATCATTTTCTCATCATTTCAGCTCAAATTATTATTCATTCAAAGTCGTTTTTCTGGACACCTGACGCTCTTTGAGCTCCGTTTTTGGTCTCCACCACATTCTGAAGGAAATGTATTTAATTTCTGCTGAGCATGTTGTGTAAATTAGGTTTTTAGAGCTTAATATCTCAGAAAAAGATGCTTTGAGAGCTTTGAGCATTAACGAGAGGAGTAAAGTTGTGGTTAGAGATTTTAAAAGATGAGCTGAAACTCACTTTAAAGCTCTATAAAGCAAATTGGAGCTGCAGATTTAAGGTTTAGGTTTAATGTAATTGTGCTTTATGGTGCATATTCCTAAATAAAACTGCAATAAACCAAATAACGACGTGCTGCTGTTGCCTGCTTTGCTCCGTTGGTAATCCAGCCCTGACTGGAGCATTGCAAGCGCCAAAACATTTAAACAGTCAAACAATAAAACTCATCGTAAGCAGAAAACGTGATTTGAACAGTAAATACACTAACACAGTCGGCCTCCTAACAGCAGTTTCTCTTCTCTTTTCAAGTCTTTTCTGCAGAAATATAAACGTATGTGTTGAAGTAATCTAAAAAAAATAAATGCATTAGAAAAGTGATCCTGAAGAGGAAGTTTTTCTGTTTCTTCACCTTCCCATGAGCCAGTCATGAGGATGAGGAGGAGAGAAGAGGAGTCGCAGCACGTCTCCGCTCACAGCGGATCATTCATGCTGAGCAAACATCCACCGCTGAGAGTCTCAGTCTCTCTCTCTCTCTGTCTCTCTCTCTTTTCGTGTGTTTTTTGTCCGGCATCGCTCGTCGTCTCATCACCAAAGAGTTATGTTGTCAATATTTGCAAAACCTGGATTCTCTCGGAGCTTCCAGTACGTCCCGTTAGTCAGCCAGACGTCCCGTCCACAGGAGTCTTTGGCTTTCCTGAAGGACAGGAAACGAACTTTAAAGCCCAAAAACTGATTCTGCTTTCTGCTTTTCTTCTCTTTCATTACAGTAAACACAGAATTGTTGCAGAACAAAATTGAACTCCACATGTAACCATAGTCTTGAGTCAAATCTGAAATAATATTTCAGCCCATAAAGCTGTTGAAACACTCATTATTCAAGTTTTTCTTTTTCAGTTACACGTTTTTTAAGATGAGAAAATTAATATTTCAGGCTCAGATGCACAAACTCCCCACGTACTTTATATTTAAAGGAACATTTAGCACCCAGACATTAGAGTCCCCCTGCAGACATGTCTTAAAGTTTGTGAAATATACTCTGCTGGGAGGAATATTTAGTTTAATATGTTCAACAACAGGCCAGTGGAGGAGCTCCGTGCAGCAGTTTGAGCCGATTTTCTCCATTAGAGGAAACATCTGAGAGGTTTAGCCAGACATGCATTTGGAGGAAAAGTCTGTTGAGAACCTAAATTAGAGACCTGCAAACGTATCAGAACGATAAGTGCATCTTTATGTTTGTACCAAATCTAACTAACCCAGTGTACGTTTGATTCTCAGATTTTATTTAAGTGCACAGACTTCTCTCCCTTTTTTAAGAAGACTAGTGACAAACTTTGCCCATAAAAGAGTTTAGTATAGTTTAGGTCAGATAATTTAAGGAGTATAAAAGAAAAGGACTTACTTGAAGAAACGTGGAACGTGCTCTTCTCCTCTCTTGCTGAGCTCTTTTCTGCGCTCCCTCTGGAAGTCCTCCAGTTCATCTTTCTTTACGTCGGCTTCATCCACCTTCCCCTCCTCCAGCATCCTGTGAGAGGAACATTCATTTATCCTCCTCTTCAAATCTGAAAACTGCACCTTCAGTCACTGACAGACATGCTGAAGGTTTCCTCTGCTCACCTTTGGTCGGGGCGCAGCCGGCTGTCCGTGGGCGGCAGCAGAGGCTCCAGGTCGGCGCTGAGCTCGTTCAGCTCCAGGGCGAAGCTGGAGAATCCGTAGTACAGCAGGTGATCCTTGGGCTGCGGATCTGTGGGGGGAGGAGCCTCACAGGTGAGCTGCTGCGCTAACATGACGCTCGGATTTATGCTGACTAGCAGATTTAGGAAGTGAAACCTCTAACACATGAAGGACAAACAAACAAACGTGTGATCACGGACTCACTGGGCTTCCAGACACATTTGGGCGTCGGCAGAGTGTCACAGAAGATGCCTTCGTGCCACAAGCCTCCGAACCGGTGGATGACGCTGCCGCTCTGGTCCAGCACGGTGCCCTGCACCTCGTTCTTGTTGGTGTCTGAACCCCAATAACGAGACTGCAACAAAATACAACTTTCAGTAAAAAAAAAGCTGAGACAAGCACACAGAGAGCAAAGAAGCCTGGAAACAGAAAAAGGCAGGAAGTGGTTCTGTCCACCTTGACGAAGGTGATCTTGCAGGTGCAGGCGTTGCTCTTCAGGTTGCGGATGGTGACCTCGCCGTAATGCTCCAGGTAGCGCTGCTGACTCAGCACGTTGTGGATGCAGGTCACGACTTTGTTCCACTCATAGTGATCTCCAGTCCTGCAGAAAACATCACAGTCAGCAGTTTACTGAGCAACAGGAGTTCCTGAAGCGTGATTGTTTGCTGGTTTTCTCTGCTTTAAACAACTGTACACTAAAAAATAACAGTTTGAAGACGTCTCCTTGGGGTTTTTGGAAATGATGATGGACATTTTGCATAATTTCCAACATCTTTTGGATGCAAACATTAATCTATTTGTCAAAAAAGTAACCTATAAACATAACTTCAATGACACCTGGTGGGTGTAAGTAATCGCACCGTATCGTAAACGTCTCATTAATCCCAGATTATTTCTAGAAGAGAGAAGAGTGATGTACTGATGTGATGTAAGGTTCGACTGTTTACCTCGGCAGAGTGACGTTCACCATTCCTGTCGGCAGGATCTCCAGCGACTTCCCCCAGAACTTGTTCTTCCATCGCTGATCTGTTCAGGAAAATAACAACATTACAGCAAATGTTGC
Organism: Serranus cabrilla; assembly: GCA_903364295.1. Lineage (NCBI taxonomy): Eukaryota > Metazoa > Chordata > Actinopteri > Perciformes > Serranidae > Serranus > Serranus cabrilla. The sequence continues at coordinate 322,568 of CAFUXE010000308.1, read as the reverse complement.
TGAAGAAAATTCAGAGAATAATGAGAGACTTTGGTCTCACCTTGCCAAAAGGAGAAGTTGTCTGAGTCTGCGTGGCAGGCGGAGATGGGAGGATGGTGGCACACCTGATGGAGCATCAAAACAAATAGTTATTTATTAATTATGTTTAGTTATTGTTATAGTTATGGTCTTGAAACTGCAGCAAAACATGCCAGAAACCACAGTAACAGTAAAACAGGTCGTTAAATATCAAAATGACGACCTGAAATCATGTATCTAGGAACAGAAACTTCATAACTTTTCACCTGTTTGCTATTATTTCAGATGAAATATTTGTCATTTTCAACGCTTCCATTAAAGCAGAAATCAGTGTGGATTCTTGCAGCTGCTGATCCATCTTAATTTACCAGGATTAAAAAGGTAATTCCTAATCTTAGAAGAAGCCAGTAATCATCAGCAGCTGTGTGTGACGTTTACCTGCTCGCTGATGAGTTTGAAGCCGCGGTCCTCCCTGAAGCACTCGTACGTCTCACCCAGCACCGGGTTAAAGGGCTTGTATCTGTTCCTGAAGGTGGCGGTGGAGTAACCGGAGATGGCGAAGGCAGCGATGTAAACCTGGGAGAGATAAAAAAAAAATTATTTTATAAACATTTGGAGCAAACTCTGAGGAAAACGATAGGGACTGTAGCTGTTTTTACTGATTTGTCTTTGCCAAGCTTCCTTTGAGGAATGTTCACTCAGCTCTGGCATTTTTAAATATTGTTTGTGAATTAAAAACACTTTCCCTTCCCTTGTGGATGCACCTCTCTTCATGCTCAGGTACTTGGGTGTTTTGCAGCATGGACCAGGACCAAGGCCCAAAGTTTTTTAAATGATATCCTAAAAACAGACTATAATCCCTGATAAGGGAGGTCTGGTGAGCTCACCATCCTCTGGTAGGGGTCGGGGGTGTTGCTGGCCGTGTCCAGCAGCTCGCTGTACTCCAGCTCCTCACACAGCCGCTGCAGCAGGTTCACGGGCTCGTTGAGCGGCGCCGGCATGGACACACGCGCCAAGTCTTTACCTGCAGGAAGGGAAACACAGCAGCTCATGAGAAAGCTGCTCGGCGTCATGAATAATGTGCGTGTGGCTGCAGAGCGGCAGGACTCGCCGATGTTGTTGTAGAGGATGGCCATGAGGCCCACGTGGCTGTTGTCGGGGCAGGTGGCGGGCAGCGCCGTCCGCCGGCCCGTGCTCTTCGGAGCCACGCAGCTGGGAGTCCGGGAGATGCTCGCTCGGTACTTCCGGGTGGCTGATGCTGGAATGTTGTTGAGGAAATAATATTAATCAGAGAAAAGGTAACGTTTCTACTCAGGCAACAACAATCATCCTGATGATGCAGCGAGAGAAAAAAAATAAAGAAATCCATAAATGTGCCCTTTAAGAAACCAAAATTAAAGGTTATCTATCCAATAAAGCCAAGTAAATATGGTTGTTAATGCTCTGAATAGAATAGCAGGACAACAGATGGATATTCACTCAATTATATTCAGATTCTTTAGTGAATAATAATAAAAGTAGTAGTAGTATAGGACTACTAACCATGACAAAGTTAGGGTGATATTTCCACAGTAATATCCTCTGATTTTCTTACAATAAATATTCTTTTCTGTGTGTGTTTGTGCTCTTTTTGTAGTCAGAGTAGAAGAAACTAAAGTGACACATTTAACTGACATTCTGAGTCTCTGAGTCCTATATTTCCTGCGTGAACAGAGGCCCCTGAACCCACCGTGGCCCTCCTCCGGCTCAGAGTTGGTGGTGCTGCCGTCGCTGAGTCCCGACTCCTCAGACACGTCGGAGGAGCTTCCACAGAGGACGTCATCGCTGGCGTCAAAGTACTCGGCAGCCGAGTCCGCCACAGACGGCGTCCGTCTGTGGTCCGCTGCAGGCTGCAGGACGAGAAGACAGCAAACATCAAACCCCACCAGGGAACACAGGTCTGAGAACCAGGAGGATAACACAGCGTGAGCCTCACCTCAGATAAAGTGTTCGACCGGTGGATGTTGTTGGTCTCCCAGACTTCCTGCAGCTTCTGCCGCTCCTGGGACAGAGTCTCATGCACCGTCTTCAGGGACGCCAGCACTGAAGAGGGAAAGATGCAAATACACCTATTTTACTAATGCACATGATGTGAAAGCACCTGGAAAATATGAGTATTTTATTCAAGTTGCTCTCAGAGAGTGCTGCAGTAATGTAGCTGCTCTGGGGTCATTTTATATGTTTAACCAAAACATTTCTGATAACCTAAACCTTTAGAATAATGCACCTGGTGGTAGGAAGGCTTCAGAGAATCAGAATAAAGTGTTATAACTTAAATATTTCTAAATGAATCAATATCGATACTCAGCCCAAATAACGTCTGTTCACCTCGTCTTGAATACCGATAATATTCTACTTGCGTCTGTGTGTTTCTGTGAGTTTCTGACCTCGGAGCGACATGGTGCAGATGTCCTGCTGGATCTTCTTGCCCTCGGGGGACGTGACAGTGGGAGGGGACAGCTGGGTGTAGACGTAGTCGGGGATGGAGGGGACGGACGCTCCCAGCTGAGGCGAGCTGCCCAGGTGACTGGACGACAGCTGTGGAGGGAACAGAGGAAGGAGGCTGCTGATTGGTTGGTTCTTTAACTCGATATCTGCCTTTAAAAAGATGCAGGAACTCATGGAGTCTAAGAAATACTGCAAATAACCCCATCAGCAGCCTCCAGGGCTGGAAAAGAAGTCGAGTTGTATAGAAGTCTATGAGAAAATGAGCCTACTAATCTCTTGTTTGATCATTTATAAAGGTCTCTCCTGGAAAATGAAATGAAATGTGGGCATGCACAGACCTGGATATGTTCATCTGCAGCATTATTTTGCTGTTGTGAGCTAAAAATATGATGTTTATAACTGCATGCATTTGCCGTACGTATTTCTCATCTAACTCTTTAAGATAAACAAGCAATACTTTTTTTAAAATATCTCCCAAACTCAACTTAACTCGAGGTGTAAAATCTTTTGCATGGACAGGAAATTATGTAATCTCTTCAGTTTCACAATAAAAGCAGGAAGTGTCAAACACAGGAGTGACTAATTTAACTGGACATTAAAATGCTGCTACAGTTTTTATTGTTTTTGCATTGAGTTTATTTTTTGTGCCCAGGATTAATTTAGTGATATCAATTCAATTTAATTTACTTTTGTTAATTAGTTACACCTGTGCTTCTCCTGCAAAATCAATGCTGCACTGTTCAGATATATCATCTAATCACTACTTTTCATAGTTCAAACCTGCAGCTTCAGCACCACAGCTCTGCAGCTTGTTTGTCCACCAGCTACTGAATAATAACTGGTTTATTTTAAGGCTTTTTATGCTTAAAATGAGGTCGTGTTTGTTTGCTAAAAAAGAAAAATGTCAGAGCTTTAGTGCTCCGACGAGCCGGCAGGATGAAGAAGCAGCAGAGCTCTGGATGGAAAACTACTCAACTACAATCTAAACAAAATGCAGAAACATTTTAGTTCCTTCACGTCATTATTTATACATTGAATCAAGTCGTTTCTTCCCATTTCCAACTCACCGATTTAGTAATCCCACGAATAGGCTTTGGATTAGAGAAACGTCCCAGAACGTTACAGGAGGTCAAATATTTAAACCCAATATTTC